>OZ030014.1:82587193-82907193 GCA_964023405.1 Apodemus agrarius
CAATAGGATGACTATTGCCTCTGTATAATTAAACTTGCCAGTGGAACTAGGGTTCCAGGTATTTCCAATATGATATGGTTCAGAGGCTCATACAGACCCCAGAGGTCTGGACCTCCACTCCCTTATCTACCACTTGGCTCTACTGTATTGGTCATCTGCTGCTAAGTAACAAGTACTCTCGGACTAGGAGACACTCACTTGGCATACCCATTTCTGTTGCTCAGGAGCCTGGACACGCCTTATCCAGGTGTCTGCTCAGGTCCTCACAGGGCTGTAGAACATGTGACAGTCAGCCCTGATGTCTCACACAAAGGCTTGATTCAGAATGGATTGTCTTCTAGCCTGTGCGGTTGTTAGAAGAATTTACCTCCTCATTGGTTGTTGGGCTGAGCCTCATTGTCAGTTGGAAGCAACTTTTAGCTTTTCATCTCTAGGATAGGTTCCAGTATACTAACTCCTTCCAAAGAAGAGTTTCCTGTTGAGGTGCATACTGCAGTCCTAGGGAACGTAATTATGAAAGTGATAGCTGGGCAGTGGTGGCACACACCTTTAATTCCAGCACTTGGGAGGCAGAGGCAGGCGGATTTCTGAGTTCGAGGCCAGCCTGGTCTACAGAGTGAGTTCCAGGACAGCCAGGGCTACACAGAGAAACCCTGTCTCAAACAAACAAATAAAAAAGGAAAAAAAGTGACAGGTCTTATTCTGTTATTCTCTGGTCATTCATGGGCAGAGTGAAGGGGTTGTCAAGGGCCAAGGGCCAGAAGTAACAGAGGTGACCATGATCTCTCACCCTGCATCTTCACAAGACGATCTGTTCAAGCAGATAGAGCACTGGCATCCTCTCTGGCCCACTTAACCACAGAAGGACTGACTAGAAGGTGGTAGAGGATCTCTACTACTGCTAAGAATACTGAAAGATCAGGGTGGAGAAACCTCTAGAGCTGACACTTGTCCCAGTTGACCACTGATCTCCTCACTAGAGTAACATTGTACGTAAAGCATAGCTATCAGGCTGGCCGGGTGTAGGACACATGCCTGTGCTCTAGCTACAAGAAGGGGGATAAGGGACACTGTGTTCCTCACGGCCCTCGAGATGTGGGGTTGCTTCTTTGGTTGACAGTGTTCTGATTTGAGCCCACACTGGGGATTATGTGCCTCCACCTTTAGTAGACGTCCAGTGTGGCAGGGAGCATTGGAGAAGCACATTCTGTGCTAATGGACAGCTTTCAAAACCTGTGCTTCTGGGCCTACATTATTGTTTAACATTAACAGATATACCAATAAGGCTGTTAAGGACACATAATATGATATCGATGGATGGTATGCCTAGATCTCTGAGTCATATAATAGGACATTTCAATTTTCATAGTTAAAAGTTTTAATCATTCTTGATATAACTATAATGAGAATTTGCTTTTGCTGAAAATGTAGGCTAAACTTATAGTTCCGTTTGCTTCTCAGGTTTTGGATGAATATGTGCATTTGGAGGTTTCTCAAACTCCCCACGGTCACCCTCTTGTCCCTCATGACTCTTGTATGTAGGAGTAAGCTGCCTTATCACATGAGTAAACTGACTTGTGTTTTCTTTGAGATGTATTTGTTTTTATTTTATGTCTCCTCACTCTAGGCATGAATGCCCCTGGCCCTTAGCCCTTGCATGTTTATATGTGTACCACATGTTTGCAGTGCCCAGGGACCAGAAGAGAACATTGGGTGCCCTAGAGCTAGAGTTATAGCTGCTTGTGAGCCATTGTGTAAGCACTTTAGACTGAACCTGCTGCACCTCTGTAAAAACAAAAACTCCCTTAACCACAGGGCCATTCCTCTAGCCTCTTACTAGATTCTCCAAAGAACTTGTAAATCTTTTGAAGTAAGCTCATGTTTCCTTACAGGCATTTGCCAAGTTATACCTCCTCATGTAACAATACAGTACATTCAATAAAACCAACTTAGCAGGAAAAGAAACAGATGTCATTTCTATGCGGTAATTTATGAAGTGTAGAGTCTTGGCAACTCTTAAAATATTTTCTTAACTGGCCTAATATATCAGCTGATACCTATCCAGGGGAATTAGAATTTGGGATTAAGATAACAATCTTTAATACATTAGAGTCACCTTGGGTAGGGGGTGGGTGAAAACAACACCAGAAACGACAAACAAAACACCACCAAGGTCCAAGTAACTTTAGAAACCTCTACATGAGGGTCACACATGCAGCTATAGTTGAAAACCAGCAGATCAAGATGTGGACCTGGGAAAGACCGCGTTACTGTGTGTGCAGTGGGAATGCAGAAATCATTGTCACCACCCCATTGTTGGTTCTGTCTCTGTTGCCCCATCATCTTGAACTCCCATCAATGCATGTCAGCTTCTTCCTGCAGCTGCAGCAAAACACAGGTACCAAAGGACCAGTCATCGCTCATTCTGAAAATCCCTTCAAAGGACTAAGCTTATGAGAACATCATCTGTTGGCCTCATCTCAGTAGCACATGCGAAGATCAGGCTGTAAACAATCCTACTCATTTTTTTTTTTCATTTTACATTTACTTTCTGGAGGTAATGGGGAAAAGACTCAGTCATGTGGGCTCCAGAAGTGTTTCTGTCTGTAGTGAGAGCAGATGGGAGAACACTTCCTCGTGCCAAGCTGAGTTTACACTACCAGAGCACAGTGTGGAAGTGATCATAGTGTCTTTCAGACATTCCCATACCCATGTGTGATTCAGTTACGGGGGGCGTTTTCTGTATATCAGTTCAATATGTTGTAGGGTTACCAAGAATTCTAGGAATTTGGGCACAGTATATTCACATGAGAAATGCTTTGGAAGAAACATTTTTGAGGTCTCATAATTAAAGGTCATGAATTAAAATAAACATTTAATAAGCATATTCCAGGTCGTAAGCCAGTGTTTTCCATCGGGATGGTGGTTTTGGAAATGTACAGGGTTGTTTTTAGTTGTCATAACGATTAGTAGGGGAGCCACTGGCATTTGTTGCAATGGGGCCAAAGGTACTCTCTATCTTACAGCTTGTAGGACGGCCCCTACAAGAATCGCCCCACATGTGTGCATGCTTGTATACATTCATTCCCCCCTACACTTATGTACCGTTGAGAGACTTGTACAGGTAAAAAAAAAAAAAAAAAAAAAAAAAATCTGTTAGTGTTTATTTTAGCCAGAACCTTGTTTGTGTTTTTTATGTAAACATAAACTTTCTTGGCATAGTTTTAGTCTATAATGAGTCACAGTCTATGGATGGAGGCCAAGACAGGCACTTCAACTGGACAGGAACCTGGAGGCAGGAGCTTACCCCAAGGCCATGGTGCAGTACTGATTACCGGCTTGCTCCTCATGCCTTGCTCAACCTGCTTTCTTATGGAACCCAGGACCACCAGCCCAGGGATGGCCCCACCCACAATGGGTTGGACCCTTCCCCCACCAACCACTAATTTAAAAAAATGTCCTACAGGCTTGCTTACAGCCCAATCTTTGGGAGGCATTTTCTCAAAAAACTAGCTAGTATACAACCTCTGAGTGCCAGCTCCAAATCCTACAGTGCCACTTGAATGACACTGGGGAAAGCACCCCACACCACCCCGTGGAAAGAAAACTGTTTTCTTACACTTACAACTCATGGTTTCTGTGTCTGTCTTGTCTTTCTACCTTTCCATTTATCTTTCTACCTGCCCCAGTAGATTATAAGCTTCAGGAGACAGGTACTGTTTTATCTTGTTTATATGGCAGTCAGTCGATAAATATTTGAGTAAATGAATAGTTTCTTATTGACCCAGTTTAAGGAATTAATCCTGGCACCTGGCATAGGCAGATGGAATTTCCAGCTAGGGAGTTTCCAAGCATCATCTGTGATCTTAGAAAGGCCTTTCTACCTTTGCAGGACTCCTATTTTAGTAGTCTTGTAGTTAACATACAAAATAAGATTTATTATGATTTTGTACATGTATGTTGGCTTAGGTCAGCCTTTTGTTGCTGTGAGGAGATACCATGACCACAGCAACTCTTATAAAGGGAAATAATTAATTGAGACTGGTTTATAGGTTCAGAGGTTCAAGTCCATTGTTCTCATGGTGGGAAGCATGGCAGCATCAGGCAGGCACTGTGCTAGAGAGTGAGAGTTCTTCATCTGGATAGGTAGACATGAAGAGAGACAGACAAGGCACTGGGCCTGGTTTGAGCTTCTGAAACCTGAAAGCCCACCCCTGGTGACACACTTCTCCAAGAAGGCCACACCTCCTAATAGTTTGACTCCCTAGTGACCAGGCATTCAAAAAATATGAGTGGGAAGGGGCCATTCCCATGTACTCCACATATATGTTATTCTTTCCTCATTTTCACCCATTGCTCCTCTAGTCCACCTTCCAAGTAGTCTCCCTTTGGCTCTCCGTAGACCCTTATCTCTATGCAGATCACATTTGACTGGCCCTTAGTCTGTTGCCAGTCCCATGTGTCCAGCCTGCACTGTGTTGAATCAAACAAAGTGGACAGCAGGGGCACGATTCCTGTGTAGCCCCCTCCTCTGGAGAACATCAGAAGGGAGCTACTGCACCTGTGACGCCAAAGGTCGTGGGGGGCCCCGAGTAAAGCTGTGCACAGCCAAGTCCTTCCCTCATTCCGTAGCCAAAATACATGCTGGTTAAGTGGTCAGGGAAGACATCAGGAACAGAAAAGAGACCATTTGGGGACAGTTTATCTTGGAAAGAAACAGTAAAATATTCTCCTATGTCATTAATCTTCAGAACTGTCAGAAGCCCTCACTCATGCTAAGTGGGGACCACTTAGTCAGTTCCCCAAGCCCCAGAGCGTCTCATCAGCTCAGTCCCCACTTGGTGTTAATAGCTTTTACAGGAGAAGTTACGGCAAGGACGACAGGCCCCTTCCCTCAGCCCTTCCCTCACCATGTCCAGCACTGTGTCTTCATCAACTCCCATCCTCAACGATGTCATCGACATCATCAGCTCTACTCATGCCATGAGGCAGCATCTTGACTAGTAATATGCTTGTCCCGCTTGCTTGAGAACACGCTAACTGTGGAATTTGCCATTTAACAGGGGAGGACTTCTGTAGCTGGTCACAGCTTTCAGTCAGTTTCAGGTTTTGATACTTTAACAGTGGTGAGTGAGAACAGGAGTGTTTTTACATAACAGTTTAGCTCGGCCTTACACAGGTCCTCTTACAGGGCAGCAGTTAGCTTATGGAGATGTGCTGCATAGGACATAACACACTGGTACTAGTGCTTTCTGTATACCAGTGACACAACCCAAGTCTGTAGTATCTTAATTTTGCTCAGAAGTCACCTTTCCACCATCATTATTCTAGTAGGTCTTATGTGATGTTATTGACTTGTCATCTTTTATTTTTTTCTTTCACATACCCAAGTAAATACATATCAACAAATATACAACAGCTACACATCTTAAAAACTAGCCATGGCTGGGATTTTACATATTTTTTAAAATATCAAAAAGCACAGAAAACTGTAAGCAGGTTAAATAAAGCAAATGTGGAGCTAAAATGGTGGTGGTGTTGTGACCCCTTGTCCAGCATGAAGAGGAGATCTTCACAGGTGGAAGGAGAGGCAGATGTTTAAGGAGGGGGTGGCTGTCTCCAGTTATTAGTAGCAGTAGTAGATCCTATACTAGGCATCAAACAGACATTGCTAAAATAAAGAACTTTTAGGACAACTGGGCCCAAAGAAGATAGTTTTGCCTTGTTTTTTTCATTTTCAGACAATAGCTGAAAGAATTGCTCACAGTTACGTTTTGGCAAAGAGGGAAAGGGGACCTAGATATGAGTGATGCCATTGCAGAAGCAACGGGCCAGACAAAGGATTGAGACAATTGAGAAACTCAAGCGCTTTGCATAATTGGCTACCTTTTGCAGTGATTTGATTTCTGAGAAAATGTTTTATTCAGTTCGTTTTTGTTTTTGTTGTTTTGGTTACTATTGATTTATGCTTGTTTTTGAGACAAGCTCTCACTTTGTAGCCTAGGATGGTCTAAGACTCTTCTGTAGCCCAGGCTGAACTCATGGAAGACCTCCTGTCTCCGGCTCTTGAGTGCGAGATTACAGCTATGAGGTAGTAGCCCAGTGTTTTCCCAATTTATCATATAACCACCTTGGCATGGTGCTAGCCTCTGAGATTCTTCTGCTTGTAATCAATTACTTTCGCTCCAGGTTGGTGATGTCAATTTCCACATAGAACTGAAAACAAAGTAGGTAACCTCGAAGTCAAAAGTTCTGTTGAGTGGTCCTTAGTCACCAGGGAAATGCAAATCAAAATGACCCTAAGATTTCATTTTACACTCATCAGAATGGCTAAGATCAAACACAGCGACAGCACATGTTCTCCAGGATGTGGGACAAGGGGAACATTCCTCCATTGCTGGTAGGAGTGCAAACTTGGGCAACCACTCTGGAAGTCAATCTGGCTGTTCCTCAGAAAGTTTGAAATAGTTCTACCTGAAGCCCCAGCTATAACGTTCCTGGGCATATACCCAAAAGATTGTCCACTGTACCACAAGAACACGAGCTCCACTATGTTCATAGCAGTCTTAATTGTAATAGCCAGAAAGTGGAAACAACCCAGATGTCCCTGAACTGAAGAATAGATACAGAAAATGTGGTTCGATTACACAATTTACTACTATTCAGCTATTAAAAAACAGGGATATTGTGAATTTTGCAGGTAAATAGATAGAACTAGAAAATATCATCCTGAGTAAGTTAACCCAGGCCCACAAGGACATGCATGACAGGTTATGCCTAGCATAACCATCCTCAGAGACTACCGAGCAGCTAATTGAACCAGATGCAGAGACCCCCAGCCAAACACCGGACGGAGCTTAGGGACTGTTGTGGAAGAGTTGGGGATGGATTGTCTGTTCTCTCAAAGTCTGTGCAAAAATAAGCTCTCCCTTCCTTAAGTTGCTTCAGGCAGGAATTTTGTCTCAGCACCAAGGAGAGTAACTAGGACAGTCATAACCCTGTGCTTTTAGTGAGAACGGGTACATTTGAAGAGTCTCCTGTCTCCCTTCCCAAAGTCCAAGGCTCCCTTCTCCTCCCAAAGGCAAGCTGCTCCCAGCTCAGTCTCTTCCACTCAGGATACCCGTGTCTTCAAGTGAAAGGAGCTCTTCTAGCGGATGGTTACAAGCTGCAAGGAAGAGTCACAGTACTCCTTAAGACAAGCTGTATTTCTTTCTCTGTGGGCAGTTTTTCCCTTTTGAGTGTGGTGTGAGATTCCCAAGTCTGATTAAGATGATACTCTTCTTTTGACTTTAATAATGAACAGTTCCTTATAGCGGTGGAGTAATAACCACAGCTAATTTTCTTGTGGTAGGACCTTTGTGTCACTGCTCATGCTTGCTGGATGATGCAGTGTGGTCTTCTTTGCTATTTTAATTATATGAGAGCAATTAGATTATGACTTAAACTTCTGAAAACCCATTACAAAGATAAGGAATTCATTTTACTGTATTGTGCTCCAAACTGTAAATGAGATTTAAGATTAATTGTCTAATAGGTTGGATTTTAAATTGAAACCCTCTCTTACTTTATTTTCTATCTATATGATTCACCATGAAGCTCGGCTTAAAAGGCTTTCAAAATCACTGATTCTTTAAAATTAAGTTCTTTTCAGTTAAATTGAAATCATTTTCTTTGGAAATCAAAACCAGTTTCATTTTGTACTTTTAAACTACCACTTTCTCACTTCTAACTAGGTGGTTGTGATGTTGTTGTTGTTGATGGCTGAGTAGAGAATAAATTAACACGAACACGGGTGGGAGCACGCTAACAAAAGGTTCAGGTCTTCCTGGCCTTCTTATAACATGGAAAACCAGTCCCATATTTTTGTTTGTTTGTTTATTTTGTTGTTGTTGGGTTTTTTTTGTTTTTTGTTTTTTTGAGACAGAGTTTCTCTGTGTAGCCCTGGCTGTCCAGGAACTCACTCTGTAGACCAGGCTGGCCTCGAACTCAGAAATCCACCTGCCTCTGCCTCCCAAGTGCTGGGATTAAAGGCGTGCGCCACCACTGCCTGGCCAATCCCATATTTTTATCAGGTTGTAGATACCATGACGTGGATCCTTGATGAAAATGAGAGCCCTCTTAGCCAGTGAGTGTAGCTGTTACAGTGAGGGAGAAGGAACAGCCCTGAAGGCAGGCAGTGGAAGGAGGGCGTTCATGATTTCTGACAGACGTGCAGTTGAACTTGAACCAGAGGTCACCGGGAGTGTTTGCATGTGGGGAGATGAGTGGCGGGTCCTGGGGCTGAAGGGAGGAGATGGCCAAGGCAAGAACTGGAGAGTGTGCTTGGTGTTCTGTAAGGAAGCCAGAGGATGCCAAGGGAAGGCAGGAAGGGCACTTGCTCGCTGGGCAACTGCGCCATGTGGGATTCATTGGCGAGGAAGCTCCAGGTGCACATGAGCTGCAAGGCTTTGGCTCGCTTAGCGTGTATTTATGTGGTACTCACCTTTATCCAGTGGTGAGCTTCTCCCGCGCAGCGCTGTCAGGAACTCATACGGCACGCATAGCTAGGGTGGAAGGAACAGAAAGGCTGCAGTGGGTATGACATCTCACAAGATGCAGCTTACCAACTGCATGGAAGTGAGACCTGAGGAAAGGCCAGTTTAAGGGGGAGGGGTATGTGCACACATTTGTGCATGTTCAGATGGTTCCGGGCAGCTGGCAAACTCAGCCATCTCAGGAGTAGAGTGCGCAGTTCAGTAAATCCTCAGTAATTTTAAACGTGGGCTGAGAGAACTCCACATAGTCCCCAGCCCACGACCAACCCGGAAGTACCACAGGCCTCTAAAAGTACTGCTGCCTTGATAGACATATGCATCTGAAAATACATTTTATCTTCTAACCGATAGCCAGATTTAATGTGGTAATCCCACAGAGAGTAGAGTAGGGCCAGCCAACACCCAACCCATCTTTCAAGCTTGCAGTCTTTTCCTTGTTGTCTTTGTAGAATGGCAGAAAGATCTTTATGAAACGAGATGCGGTGGCGCATGGGGGGCATCTGTCCTGAGTTTTGGTGGCCGGTTCCTCTACCAGTCAGTCAAGCATGAACATGCAACTGTCTGCTCTGCTGGGGACACAGATAGACACCGTCCCTCCCAATGGCTGGGTAGTCCAGACTTAATTCTGAGCAGAGAAAACTGATCTCATTGATATTTTATAAGAGGCCCAGAGAAGAAATGGAAATCATTTAATGGCTTTTCTTGACAGAAGACTTCCACGGTGGAGACACAAGCAGATTTAAGGAAGGGCATTGCAGCTTAAGTGTGTGACATTAGTAGTCACTGTCCTGTTTGTTTGCCTTTTCCCCCCTTTTAAGGTAGGAAATGTTCTTTGGGCTGAGGTAAATGCTGCTCAGCATAAGAGGCTCGGTGTGGGACAGAGCGTGCAGACTGTGACTAATTGACACACACTGGGCTAATGAGAAGACAGAATATCTCTAATCCGCAACAGAGCAAACACTCACAAAGGCTCTCTTCCCTCCTAGGACTTCCTTTGCTGGGCATCTGGCCGGCATTCTCGTTGGACTGATGTACACGCAGGGGCCTCTGAAGAAAGTCATGGACTCATGTGCAGGTACAGAACAAAGCACCTCCGTCCTGGCACCAGGTGGACGCTCATCTTCCCTCTAATGTGCACATAAGCAGCCCCAGGATTCCTTGTGGTTTATTCTAGAAATGTCCTAACATACTTAGATGTCTTGTTTAAACCAAGAGATAAAAAAACGGCCATCAGTATCCTGCATTGCTCCACGAGTGAGACTGGAACCCCAGGTTTCTATCCTGAGGATCCAGTGCTGGTGTATAGACGTATACCCTCAGCCCTAATGTCTTCTCAGAAAACCACATTTGTCTTCACAGGGTTAGTTGAAAGTAACATATTTGTCTATAATATTTCTTGAGTTAATAGACTGCCTGGCAAGGTTACAGAAAGAAACCAAGTGTAGACTGAAGTAGAGGGCCAGTCATTTGAAAAGTATGGAATGACCACCAGGCCCTTGGTGGGCAAGGTATTCCATCGCAAGAGGCCAAGCCATGCCATTAATCTCTTCAGATTTGGTCCCTGCTTTTTATTTTCCTTGCCCCTTTTCTTTGTTTTCTACACCGCTAAATTGCTATTCAATGACAATATTTTATTTAGTAGTGAATGCATTCAGACCCTTTAAAATAAAATACTGTCCTGATTTTTGACTTGTAAGGCAACTATTCTGCAAACACTTGTTTTATAGACCATGTGCATTCTAATACTTCATCTTTTATTCATGGGAAATCTTGGGAGACTATTTTACCTTTTCTTGAACCATAAATAATTTGTTTTCACAGTTTGTGCCGATGACTGTTGTTTTAGAGAACCATATAATATTCATGGCATTTGAAAGCTTTCCGGGCACTGCCCCGCAGCCTTTATTGGCAGGTTGTGTTCGCTTTGGGTGCCTTTTACAGGCTGGGCTGCTTCTACACAGATTCCCACTTCCACTCATCTGCCTGTTACCGTAGCCGGTGGGAGCTTGTGGAGGCAAGGGAGCCGCCTCTGCTGACAGGCCCGCGCTGTCCTGTTCTCCACAGGTTTGACAGAGCCTCCTCAGCCTCCTCAGCAGGGAGTTCTGATCAAGGCGGAGGTGCATCTCTTGATCCACTTTCCTGTGTTTTTTTGGTTTAGTGGTTCTTGAAACTTTCTGTGGACAAACTACAACATTTAGACATGTGGCTGGTTTGATTTTCAAAATGGATTTTTCCCCCACAATTACAACATTTAATTTTTTTATTTTTTTATTTTTTATTTTATTTTATTTGCCTTAGAACCACAGCTGTTTTCTGTGCAGGTATTTTTACATCAAACTTTTTTTTTTAAGTGACACAAAGGAAAATTAAGTTTGAAAAACAGCTTGCAAATTGTTTTCTGGTGAAAGCAGAAAAGGGATCTGTAGTGAACCTAGAATTAAAGTAACCCAGGAACTTGTAGAAAATGACCAAGAATGTGTAATCTGCTGCTTTATACTTCTGAAAGAAGTTGTTCATCCTGATGGTATACCCGGGCCTCTCTGTCTGGTTTACCTGTGTCAGAGAAAGTCCCTTAGGAAGGGCAGGGATGCATGCGGTTCTCTTAATACCCCTGTTGGCAGAAGGCTTTTCCCTACCACAGCATCTCTGGTTTTACAATGGCTTCCAAGTCCAAGCCTGGTGCCCTGCAGAAGCTGAAGTCACCTAGGACCTTTAAGAAACCCCGTGCATGTAAATTAGGGTTTTAACACCCCTCCCCTCCCCCTACCACTGTTTCTTAAAGGGGTGGCTGTAAACAAAGGAAGTTTGTTTTACCAGTGGCTTAAAAATCATTTGAAGTGACCCTGGGCTTTCTCATGAAGAACTGCATGACTGTTGGAAGCTTAGCTGTTAAAACATGATGGCCTCTATTTAATTGTTGGTTTCCTTCATGTTTAGGCATTTTTGTCACCAGTGCTGTGCCTTCAGGACAGCAGTACCACTTCAATAATGCAGGTAAGTTCATGTTGTTCAGTTCGTTTTCACTGGTTTAAAAACTACACATTAAGGGCATGCAGCTGCCTTAAGACGGCATGTGTTTTGAATGAGGAAGAGCTTACATGGCAGACAACTGTACCTGACTCTTCCGGGAGCCGAATGGGGTGTTGGTAAGCCAGGATACATCAGATGGGATGTTAAGGAAGATTAGGGAAGACAGTAACTCTGCCATGGTCCATTTGTCTGATCGGTGTAAGGCCTCTTTTGTACAATAGGTCCAAATTACCCCCAATTCCCCAAGAGTCCCACTGGCAGAGTGTAAGGATCCATCTCAGGGATACAGACCCCCAATTATCCCATCTCCACATTCAGGAAGGCTCTAGCTTGCCCTGACATGCTAAGATGGGCTTTAATAGCATTCAACGTAAAGAACAGAATATATTTTTCAGGATTTCTCTACAAAAAAAATGGAAAGGACTTCCTGTCCATACCTAAGACTTGTTTTCAATACATACATACAACCTGTCTATTCCAGCCTGGGAAAATACATCAGCTTTAAACCAAATGTTTATTTAGCTGACAGCTTTGAATTCAAGAACATGGTCCTGGCTGCAGCCCAGTTCTGGTGATGGTCTTCTTTGACAGAAGAGTCCTGTGGCAGTACCTGGTATCTCATTGGCCAGAGACAGGAACAAATGCCATTTCATGTGTGTGTATACGTTTCGTAAATCCAGTAGGATTGGATGGTGAGCTATACACTCTGCAAAGGTCCTGTTTCCACACAGCTCAGTCAGATTAATCATGTAGCTTCTTTATACCGATGTCTATAACTGAAGATTCAGCTCCTGCGTGAAGGGAGAACATGAGTACTTTGGATGGTTGGGTGGGAGGGTCAGTAACAGGTGCTGGGTAACTTAGTGCAATAAGCTGAATGTGTCTCCCTTTAGAGGCTTATGTTGAAATCCTAGCCCCTACCCTGACAGTATTTACAAGTGGGTCCTTTGGTATGAAATAAAATCACCACAGGGCAATGCCCCTGTTATTTGCCCACATTAGACTGGACTCTAGAAAACTCCCTTGATACTTGCTCTTTGAGTATACAGTTGGCAGCAGTCAGTAGCCCGGGAGAGAAATCTCAGCAGAGTTGAAGCTGACATCTTAACTTGGATGACCGCGCATGTTGTAACCAGACTTTTGGCTGCTTTATTGGGTTCTTTTATCTTTCATACTCGTCTTCACCGATATCCCATCCAACCCCCCAAAACTAGGTAGGAGAGAAAGAAGGTTAGAGGTAAAGGGGGCACCAGTTTCATTAGGCTACTTCCTACTGATTAGGAGTTGAATCAGAATATCCAGTTTCTTCTTTTCTCTCTGGTCACTGGACAAACTGCTACAGCATCAGCCAGTAACAGCTGGGAGAGCAGCAGCCAAACCTCCTGGGCCTCTGGCATTTTTATATTCCCCAGAATTCCAAATGGAAACTATCTTCAGCTGACAAAGTCACACCCCAGTCAGAGCATGAGACAAATCATAGTTAGGTACGGAGGGAGCCCCATACCCAACACCTGGGATTAAAACAAACACATAACCACATAAGATTTCTGTGGTTTTAAAGAAATCAAAATTCTCACTACATATGTTCACATTGTACACTGTAGAGTCATTCCAGTTAACAATGGCCACAGATTAGATTTAAGGCTGAAGCCTTTTGTAGGAAGTGCCAAATAGCTGATATTGTAGACTTTGTTGTCCATTTGTCTCTGTTCTAACTAGCCAGCCTTTTCTTATCATGAGAGCAGGCATTGTTTTATAAAAGTAAACCATGTGTTGTATTCAGACAGTGGGTTGTAGTTTTGTTTGTTTTGATTCTAGGCTTACTTAGGTTCCTGTAACAGGTACAAAGAATTGTTGTAATCCCCGTTCCTGTAACAGGTACAAGGAATTGTTAATCCATATCTAGTGGTTGTTATTGTCTGTCTGACTCAATTGAGATTTGCCTAAAAGATCAGTAAAGGGCATATCTAGACAAGTCTGTGAGGTCATTTCCATACTCAGTTAACTGAAGGGGCACAACATTCTTTGAAAGTAGGTAACAATATCCAGTAGGCTAAAGACCCCTTGAAATAAAAGGAAAAAGAATGAAGCCCCCCAGGATAGACTTTCTCCCTCTCTCCCTTCCCTTTCTCTTCCTGCCCCCTCCCCTCCACCACCTCTCTGCATCTTGGCCTCCATGAAGTGAGTATTTCAGCTCCTCTGCTCCTTCTTCATGACAATGGCTCTGCCTTTCCACAGGTCCACAGCAACTGGGACAGGCAGGCACACACTGAAACCATGAGTCACAGTAATACCACCTTTTAAGGTGCTCTCCTCTTGGGTATTTGCCACAGTGATGAAAAAAGCTAACACTTTGTGCATGTAGTGTATGCATATTACACACATGCACACACATATACATATACTTATACATACATACATACATATATTACTTTGGATTTATTTTCTCATACAATGCTAAATCACAGACCCTTTTATTCAGCACTACCCTGTAAAGGTCACACTGCAGAGAGTGCTGTTATAGACCCTATAAGAGAAAAAAAAAAACCCAGCAGTCCCTCTCTTACAGTATGTAGTGTATAGGTGTGGTTATACAGGATGGGTATATAGGTATGGATATTTATAGGTAGGTGGTATATTTGAGAAGATGAATAAAAGAGACCATGAGGCTAATTAGATGAAGGTGAGAGCCAAGCCGTGGTGAGATGTAGGTGGGCAGCTGATAACTAGCATTTGTTGAATTTTTACCCACCCACGCTGGTCAGGTCACACCTCCCTCTCTCCTGGAAGACGTGTGCACTCTGAGAGCCTGCTCTGCCCTGCTCTTCTCTCTGCACCCCGCAGCCTGGAAAGTGCCCTTACTTCCTTTTCCTAAACCTTCACAATCCCGTAGGACCTATTACATAATGGCCAAGACTCATTTTCACACGTTCTCCTGACTCTACTACTAGATTTCCAGAGAGGGCTCACCCATCCCCTACTGTGCCTTCCAAACAGAGGCCCATGCAGCACTATTGGCAGGCAGGCAGGTGCCAGTGCTCTGGGAAGGAGGAAGAGCTGCTGTCCAGGAGTCTGCACAGAGGGACAGTGCAGTGCTGGCCCTGACAGGTGACTAAAAGGTAAGGAACAGAGAGGACTTCCCATGGAGAGGAAGCAAATCAGCAAGGGCCTGTTGGGAATTGTCAGAGTGTGCTGGGAAGGTCCTGAAGTGTTAAGTCCATAGTGTGATAATCCTAGAAGTGATCAGGCTCCGTGTTCCCCATAGTCCTCAAGCCTTGGCTCTTGATTGTCAGTCCTGGCTTACATCATGTATGAGTCACCTGAAGAGCCTGAAATTCACCCGGATAATGAGGTCAAAAGGGGAGGACTGGGATCAACGCCCTACACACACACACACACACACACACACACACACACACACTAGCCTATACCTGTAAGTCCCAAGGAGTCACAAACTGTTAGATCCTAGGGCCTTGTTGATCAGCCAGCCTAGCCTAGCCAGCCAGCTTAGCAAACCCCAGGACACTGGTCCAAAGCACTGCACGTAGAGGAGGAATGAGCACTGAAGTTTTCTGTGGGCCCTCATGTGCACACACAGTTGATTATGTACTATGTGCACATGTGTGTGCGCGTGTTTCTGGGTGAAGGGGCTAGTACTACCAACCACAGGCGTGCAGAGACATGGCTTTCGGTGGACTTCCTGGTCCAAACATCTTGTCTAACAGCTGGAATACAGAGCTTAGGAAGGCTGGGTAATTTGGTCACATCATCTATACAGGTAGCTTAGGGAAAGGCTGGGCCAGGGTGCAAGTCTGTGATTCTTTGTCCTGCTTCTCTGTTGTGTGGGGATGTGACGTTTGCACTTTGACAATTGAACTTTAGGAAATAAATTAACTGTTTCCTTCCTCTCTCTCTCTCTCTCTCTCTCTCTCTCTCTCTCTCTCTCTCTCTCTCTCTTTGCCATATTTACTTTCATTTTTGAAGAAGGCAACCTCTCCATTGCCCCTTTCTCCCTTCCTCTGTCAGAGACATCAGCACAGACTGGAGAATTCAAGGCAGAAATCCAAGCTCCCTTTTAACCTTCCTTTTTGATGTCCTGTGAGATTAACATATTTATATTCATTCCTGTGGAGTGATTGGATTTCTTCAAAGACAGCACTGCAGAGGGCCCAGGTGGCCAGGCTAATGGTCATCTAAGCAACTTTGATGAGAGCAAATGTATCTCTTGCAAGTAGTGATTTATTCTTAGCGTGGCCACCTTCATCTGGGAAACTCCTTAGAGGTCAAAGAAACTAACGAATGTTTTTAAAGCTGTTACCAATTTTTCTAATCTGTGTCATTTTCCTTGATCTCTTTGGTATGAAATCCTGGAATGTGTATAAGGACCAGATGGCACAGTTAACAGAGTAATGATAAACAGAAAAGCCTTTTGGGTTTTTGTTTTGTTTTGATTTTTTGTTGCAGAGTCAAAGTATATAACTTAAAAAGTACTCATCGTAAGATATAATTTAAATTTATTTATCCTTAGCACTGGTTGTTAGATTCCTCTGCCCTTGATTATTATAACGACTTTAATACATCTGATTGTGCTATTAGAACAGTTGTTGAAACGTGTTGTTTCTCAGGGGCCCATTCATTATATTAGATATGGCATTTTTGGTCTTGCAGGTGATTTCTGATTAATGGTACAACACTGTTAGCACGCCAGTCCTTCCCACTTACAGGACTGAGGTTTTCTTCCTTCTTTGTCCCCAGCTTTTGACTTTCAAGTATCAAGTTAAGATTTTATACATGTTCATATGACCAGAGCTGTCAACTTTATTTCATTAAAGCCTCCCTGGGTTGTAAGAATCTGCAGGCACCTCTAGGATCTGGATGCAGGAGTGCTGAAGAGCTTCAGGTCATTTGAATTTTCGCCAGTTATGAAAATTTCCCTTTTAGTCCTGGATATAGAATGCAAGGAGATGGGGGTTAGGGGGGATGAAGACAAGGCTCAACTAAAACTAAGTACATGTAAAAATGCTATAAAGAAGCCTTTGTATCTTAATTAAAACCTAAATTAAATATTTGTCTAGAAAGTCATACATAATCAATGAATTTTTATAATAGCAAGTTCAAAAATAAATTTCAAGATAGCTTGTTCCAAATTTCTGAATGTGAAATTTCACTCAACCAAGTTCTGTGCTTTTTTTGTAGTTTCACTAAACTAACACTTCATGCGTGTTCTCTATAGGATGCCATGGAGATAGATGATACTGTAGTTTATGGATTTTCATCAATAACCAAGTATATTAATTAATATTGGAATCATGCCCTCAAAGGATATCCTGACAGGATGGAGGAGAACAAGGAACAGAAGATAGCATCTCATGCCAGACTGTTCTCTATACACAGAAAATCTCTTCTAACTAATTCTGTAACCATTGATGATGATAAGAAGACAAGGACTAGACTCACACTGACACAAACAGGATGGAATTACTTTTTTGCAAAAGCACTCTGGTTTTCTCTGCTGTCTTCTATTAGTTGCTGTCTGTTTAATGTGTAAAGCATTATCTAATGACCATGTTAGCTCTTGTTCTATTGAGTAACCAATTTTTTTTGAAAGCGATATTAATTGGAAGTATAGTGTCTGCTAGTTATAGTCAGAGCATCTGGCTTATGTGTCTCAGCCTTGTTGTTAGTTGTTGAACTGGAGTCCTCAGCATGGGCCCCCTGGTACATGTATGAAGGATTGTTGTCTCCTTTTGGATGGAGCCACAAAACAGTAAAGCATTCTCAGGTGCTTTCCAGCACTGCCCGACTCAAGTCAGGGCTTCCTGGGAAATCCTCCAGTGGTCATCAGCTCATTCTGGTCTCTTCTCTAACACATCTAGCTGCCTTCTAAGTTATTGTGTCTTTTTCTTATTAGCGTGTAAGATCTTATTTATGTCCAGGCCCGTGTTGGACACTGTGGCTGTAAAGTGACAGAGTCATAATTGCCTGTTGTGGGAGATTTCTCTATGTGCCATCTTCTCTCGATTAGATTATTATTACACTCAAAGTAGTGACATGAATTATGGACCTGTCTTTGCATTTCCAAAGACAGAATTCTGAAGCAAAAGACAATCCCATTATTGGGGTCTGTAACCTTCTGATCATGCCCACAGGCCCCTCTGGATATCAGAATCGCTATACAGAAGGCAGACCAGTGACCTATGAAGCAACTTACAGGAACTATGATGTCTACACAGCAGGCCTGAGCGAGGAGGAGCAGTTGGAACGAGCGTTAAGAGCCAGCATCTGGGACCGAGGTAAGAACCTTGTTCCCTTCAGTTATTTTAAAACCAGCCTCGTGGCGAGGTGGTCTGAAGGAGGACTATTTGTGGCAAATTAAGCCTTGACTACTTTATAAAAAGGGCATATAGGTGAAAACTCTGCGGATTGTGATCTCAAAGAAGGGGATGTGATGCCGTCGGCCCACAGAGTAAGCTCCCGAGGTGCCAGACTGGATGCACTGTTAACGGTTCTTTTTATAGGCCCACTGTGGCTTGTGCCTTAACATTAAAGTCAGGAAACTTTAAAAAACGAGACAAACTTAAGTACATGAGAAAAGTTAACTTTGGAATGATGGTAAAGTTAGGTATTGTATCACCAGATATTAAAGTCTTGGCCAGAACCTCCACACAGATTTCCCTTGGAATCAAATGGACTCAGCTTTGAGTCCTACTGAATCACTCCCTCCAGGGACTAAGCCTATGGTTCTGTAGTCTTAAAACAGTTTCTGGAACATTATTTTACAAATTATTATCTAAGAATCAGTATTCTTAGTTTGCTTTCTCTGCTCTGGGTTTGACATATGAAGTTGGATATAGATATTTTAATTATTGTCCTGGTGTAAGTTACTAAGAAGCAGTATTGATTACATTATTTTACATCATGTACGTATCCTTCACTGCCCAGTTCAGAGTGAATATAAGGTAGAAGATGGGATTCGCCCTGGAAAACATCCCTGTTTCTGATTGTGTATGTACTTAATTGATATCATCAACTCCAGGAGTCATTGTTACATCAGGGATCTGCCTCAAAGGTTTCACAATATCTTATTAAGTGTTCTATGATACATACCGCGTCGCACGGTAACCATAATTCCAGGTATCCAGGAGTGGCTCAGTGGATGCAAGAAGAATGGGGAATGTCCTTAGACCTTCACAGATGCGGAAGTATCTGGGGCCTCAGAAATTGTAGAATTTACAGAGATGTCAAAGACATCCGGAGTGCTGGACTAAGTGTTCTTGTGAACAGAGATGTAAGGGGTATGCCCAAGGCAGCTCTCGCTTCTGAACTGAGCATCACGAGAGGAAAGACTCCTGAGAAACTGGGGCAGAAGCCCTGCAGTTAAATAGCCCCGGTAGAATGGTACTGTGGTGGTTGATCTCAGGGGTCAATCCGGGATTTTAAATCTTCATGGTACCTTCATGTCTATGAAAATTTAAACATCCCACGGACTAGGTTGAATAAACAAGAAGCAGGTTGACCCCCAGTGTTCATGTCTTTCTCTTTCCTGGCCTTGAACACAGTGTGTTCAGCCACCTCACCCTTTTGCTACCCTTTCCCTGCCGGGGGCTGTATCACCTCAACTGTAAGTTGGAATAAGCATGTCCTCCCTCCAGGTGTCAGGTGTCTGGCCACAGCACCGAGAACAGAACTCACACCAGTGCAGGTGGGGGTAGGATTGCATGTGGGAGGGGTGGGCGGTGTGTGTGTGTGTGTGTGTGTGTGTGTGTGTGTGTGTGTGTGACCTGAGCTTCGTTTTGTGAATCTGGCAGCATCCTTCTATAAACAAGAGCTGAGAACTGACCGGGTAGCCGACAGCATTTCATGATGAGAACACACAAAGTATAGTAGTGTGGCCCTTGGATTTAAGGAGGGCAGGCCTGTTAACAGCAGGGTGCATAGAGATGGAGACAAGAGTGAGCAGACAGCCAAGCTGAAATTAGTATGTTGTAACCAACTGGAGTAATAAATGAGTGCCGGGGTTGTGAACTGCGATGTACAGGTAATCTATTGCTGTATAGCAAGTCACTGGGAAACTGGTGATGGACAGTGATGGGCATTCTTGCTTCTGAGAGCATGGGTCAGCAGGGCCAGGATGCCTGACTTTTGGCTGGCAAGCTGCAGTGGTTAGTTTGGAGCATGCTGCAATGGCCTTGCAAACCTACCAGTTCTCATTCAGCAGGTTGGCCCAGGCTTGTTACAAGGCTTCCAAAGGCAGCGTGTAGAAACCAGGAAGGCAGGTGACACGGTCAGTCCCATGGTCTCGAGTTACCAAAGCACGGTGCAGGGGAAATGGACACTCTATCTCAGAGTGGCAAAGAGGGACTCAGCCATTTTTCTTTTTTACCTCACTGTGTGCTGCATCCCAAACTCTAGAAGTATCACTTGGTGGCACAATCCTGAAACCTGAAAGAAGGCCTCAGAGCCAGTGTCATAACGAATCCTCCCGGATGTTCCTGTACATATGGCTGGTCATGGGGTACCATGGAGAAGCAAGGCAAGGCAGGGCTCATATGCACAGAGGGGACCGTTCATCTCGCCCCCGCTGCACACGCACTTGACTACGGTTAAATCCTGGGGCCACAGAATGCCTGGGTGGTGAATAGGTTAACACTTAGGGTTTTGAGGGGGCGACTTTGGAGTCTGAGTCTCTCTCTCTCTCTCTCTCTCTCTCTCTCTCTCTCTCTCTCTCTCTCTCTCTCTCTCTCTCTCCTCCTCCTCCTCCTCCTCCTCCTCCTCCTCCTCCTCCTCCTCCTCCTCCTCTCTCTCTCTCTCTCTCTCTCTCTCTCTCTCTCTCTCTCTCTCTCCTTCCCATGGCAACCCTTCAAAAATGGTTAAAGGTCAGAGGAAGGAGTCTGAGTCAGAATATGAACATGGGATCTAGAAAGTTCCCATGTCAAATTCAGGTAAGAGAAAGGAGTCAGTCTTTTGTGAATAGATATCCTTTTGTAAAGTGCCATTTCTTGGGTTTACCAGATGTCCCTCAGTTTTAGAGGCATCAGAGGAGAAGGTGCTCTTTTAGTTTCCCACTGCGGACGGAAAGTATAAAGGATGAATGCTTTAATTCTGATGCAGACATAATTTTAATACAGTCGTCTAAGTCCAGCGTTGTCTGGACCACTGTTTTGAGTCTGAAGCTCTACAGAGCATCATGCTGGGAGGGCGTGTCAGGCTGCTCATCCCTCGGCTGCTTGGAAGCAGAGGACAACAGACAAGACGAGGCCCAGAGCAAGACACACCCTTCGGAAGCAGGCTCCTGGGGACCTGTTTCACCTAGCGAGATCCCACCTCTCTGTCGCTCATTCAGTTAGGAACTCATCCAGCTGGGACAAAGCCTTCCACACAGTAACAGATATCAGATCCAACTACAGCAGGCATTTCTCAAAAAGAGAGCAGCTTCCTCCAGGAATTGCCTTCTGTATCTTTCAGAGGCAAGTGTGTGAAGCAGTGGTCCTAACCTTCCTAATGCTTTGACCCTTCACTACAGTTCCTCATGGTGAGGTGACCCCCAACCATAACATTATTATTATTGCTACTTCATAACTGTAATATTGTTACACTCATGAGTTATGAGTTATAATGTAAACATGTGTATTTTCCTATGATCTTAGGCTACCCCTATGAAAGGGTCCTTTGACACCCCTCCACAAGGAGTCCAGCCCCACCGGTTGAGAACCACTTCTTTAGCTGGAAGCATCCTAAGATGCACCTATCATTTCAGCGTGGTTTTAGAGACTTGAATGTAACTGCAGAGGAAAGCTTTTGCATTTTCTAGATCAGAAAAGGAAGTTAGAGTCAGCCTTTAAGAATGTTTTGTTTGTAAATCTCTATTAATTATTAAGCTAATGTAAATATAAATAGTATTTAAGGGATAATAAGTAAAAATATGTAAATATTTAGTAATGGACAGAAAATCAGATATATACACCATTAGAGGTGCCATTCTGTATTTTTTAGGACTTTTATTTATTTTTATCTGTATGGGTGATTCGCTTGCACGTATGTCTGTGCCACATGTATGTGATGTGTCCTGAGGTCAGAAAGTTTCAGATTCTGAGACTGGAGTTACAGTAGATGATTGTGAGCCACCTGGATTCAAACCAGGGTCCTTTGTAAGAGTAGCCAGTGCTCTTAACCCCTAAGCCATCTCCCTCTCTTGAGGCAGAATCGCACGTAGCCCAGGCTGCTCTTGAGCTCACTTTGTAGCCAAGGATGACCTTGAACTCCTGATCCTTCTCCATCAAAAGCATGTACCATCAAAGCCAACCAGGTTTCATCCAGTTGTCTAAAAAACAGCTGTGAGAGCAACTTGGAAAGGAGCCCTGTGCTGGACAGCCAGTGAAATAACTCATTTTCCATCTATCCCCCTTTTAAGTATATTTTCTTATGATTCATTCTCTCATTTGTAAAACATTTCAGAGAAAGGAACATAATTTTATTTTTAAGAGGTTGCTGTCACCTCTCCCTCCAGACACTATCAAGGCTGGCCTGGTGAGCAGACTCTGGGATTTTTTCGAGGCCGAGTGTTTCTTTTCCTGCCTCTGCGTAGATGGGTCATGTGGTTTAGGCGGTTCTGCCCTACACTCTGAGAGCACAAGCTTTTGCAGTGCCTCCCCGCATAGGACTGAGCAGGCCTCTCCCTGCCCCTTTGCTTTTATCAGCTCACTGCTGACCTCTCCACAAAGTCAGATGCTCCCCTCTTCCCCGGTCCCCCACAAGTTTATTTCCTGATCTTAGAGCCCGTTCCTCTTTTCATTCACAGAAAATCATTGCAGCGCCTGGCATTTGACATTGGTCCTTCAAAGGGTCCATCTAGATGCGAGGCAACCCCCTCCCCATGACCTTGTTTGCCATTCTGTTACAATGAGCATGTTCCAGAACCATGACACCAGTGAAATAGATACATTGGTAGAAGGTTGCACCTTGAGATTGAAGTTGTTTGGGGGGAATTTTCAGGTGTGAGCCCGAACACACAATATGCTCCTTCCCAAACTAACTGAATGAAATATAAAAAGTATTTTAAAAAAGAAAGGGTCAACAGTAATATAGGTAAATGGTTGTAATTTTTAGATACCATCTTTTCTAAAGAGAAAAGCATTGGAAAAAATAGAGAAGAACGGTAGATACATAAAACATTCGACAGGGAATGTCAGTAACATGTAAAGAACTCATGTCACAGTGATTAACACTGATCCATACTAATACAAAAGAAAACAATTTGGACATGTAATTAGAGAAACCAGTGTGCATCCGGTACTAATGTGCTGCGTGTTAGCAGTTCTGCTTCTCAGTCTCACCCAGTCTAATGTGGGTGTGTCCTAGTTTCTGCAGACTGCTGACAAGGGTGTCGGTTCCCTGACTTCTGGAAGGCACATGGGGAAAGGATGGAGCAAGAGGTTCAGTTACTTCATAAAGAGAGTCAATCCTGAAGAGATGATAGCCCAGGATTTGTACATCTACTTCGTTTCATAACTTATGTATCACAAACTTGAGTAGATTGAAATTTATATAATAATCTGAATGAAGACTAAATAATGTATAGTTTTGTTGTATCACGGGGACATTATACACATGTTAAAAGCAACATTATTGAAAAGTTTAGTGGTAATAGTATGATTATGATGTTATTAAATTAGTTAAGTAGGGTACAAACCCCTCTGAATTATATGATCAGCATTTTATATAATAAAAAAAATAAATCAAGAATTTTTCCCTTGGGGGGAAAAAGTGAAAAAAAATTTTAGAAGTCCTTTCAGAATATCTCCTTTTTATCTTAATAAAACAATGATAAAGTATTTTGAGGAAAACAAAATTGGAGTTAATCTAAGCAGGCTATAAAGGCAGATGTTTTGCTAGTATCTGTCACTACTGTGCAGGAAGTTGTTTTAGATCAGTTTTCTTGAAATTAGTTCCGTATGCTATTTAGAACCTTCATTGAAAGTAAAATTCTGTGGTCAAGCAAGTTTGGAGAGAATTAATTTAATAAATTAGTTCCCTCCGAGCAGAACTAATTAAAATCATTAGTATACCATTGCCATGGTAACCGTCTATGGGAGGGCAGCTCCCAGTATTCCTGGCCTCTTGGGAGGACGGACTTTGTGGGTGAGCGTGTTTGGGCCAGGGAGAAGGCAGATGGGAGTGTTGTCTTGGCGGAGACCTGCACATATTGTGTCGCTTTGCTCCCCAGTGCTACGGTGTGTGTCTCCCAAGAACAGAGGACAGCTGCTAATTTACACACAACCCCGTTGTCACAGCCAAGAAAATGAGCAGTTCCCTAACCTCTCACGCGTAATCCGACCCAAAACTCAGCAGTTTTCTCTGAAAAATATTGTTACAGCTAATTTTTCTTTGTATTAGTGTGTGTGTGTGTGTGTGTGTGTGTGTGTGTGTGTGTGGTGTGTACCAGTCAGAAGACACTTATGGGAGTGCCCTGAGTTCAGTGATGGACTGCAGGTCCATTTGATTGACAGGCACATTACACACTGAGCCATTTTACCAGCCCTGAAGCCAATTTTTGAGGTCTCCATTGTTGTATTTGATTATTTCTTTAGTGTATGAAAAGTACACCCTGGTTTGTTTGTTTGTTTGTTTTCATCCCTCCCCTGCCCCAGAGACTTTTTATTAGGGTTTCTGTTACTGTGGTAAAACACCATGAACAGAAGAAACTTGTGGAGAGATGGATTTGTCTCACCTTACAGAAAGTCAGGGCAGGAGCCTAGAGGTGGGAACTGAAGCAGAGGTCATGGAGTGTAAATGTCACTTTTATTGGCTTGATGTAATTGTTGTCTCTGAGGCTTATGGCCTTGGTCTGTTTACCTAGGCCTAGTTCTAGAAGCTCCTGGCCTCGGCATGATCTTATCCAGGCCTAGAATGTTACTGCTGAGTAAGCTCACCCTTTCTACCTCTTTCTGAACTCTGACTAGCTGGTTCAGCTCACTTGCTCTGGTTCAAACTCCTCTCCAAGATGACTGATTCAGTTTGACTTCTTCCGCCTCCGACTGAGCCGCTCATACCAGCTTTGGCCATTTGTTCTGGTCTTCTGGCTCCTTCTCATTCTCTAGCCTGTTCTTGTTCTGTCTTCCCCTATGTTTAACTTGTCCTCTCTCTGCACCCTGTGTCTCTAGGACTGCCCAGTAAAACTGCCTCCTCTCCCTCTCCCTCTTAGGCTGTCTCCCTTTCCTCTCTCTTCTCATGAGAGTTGGGCATATTCTATGCTGTGAAATCTTTCTCTGATTCATCACTTTGCCACTCAATAGACATCACTTTCAAACATGGGTGTTTCATTCTACAAACTAACTTTACCTTCATTGTTTGGGGTTAAAGGCGTGTGCTAAGGTCCTGTCCATATTCCAGCCAGAGTATCCATGTTGCTGGATTAAAATCCCTCTACAATGGAGGAGTGCTGCTTACTGGCTTGCGCCTCATGCCTTTCTTATAGAACCCAGGACCAGCAGCCCAAAGGGCTCCCGCAGCAACCATCAGTCAAGAAACAGTCCACACGCTTCCACATGGCCAAGCTGGTGGGGCTGTTTTCTCAATTGAGGTTCTCTCTTTCTAAATAACTCTAACTTATATCAAGTTGACATAAAACCAGCCATCACAATTGGCCCTGCATCAACTTTACACACACACACACACACACACACACACACACACACACTGTTCAGCTAGAACCTTTTCTTTCTCATCTATCCCCAGGATGGCATGTTAATATTAATATCACTGTATACAAAACTCTTTTTAAGAAGTCTCATGGTCTTTACAAATTCAAACAATTTAAAAATTCAGCCTCTTTAAAACATTCAAAGCATATTTCAGAGATTCTCTAAAATATTTGAAGTCTCTAAAAAATATCCGGAGCCTCTATAAAGTTCCTAATTCTCTTAAGTGTGGACTCCTGTAAAATCATTTTACATCATTTCTTCCTCCACGGGAAGAACCGGGGCACGGTCTGGAATCCGATCACAATCCTCAGGTCTCCAAAGGGCTCTTCTTCTCCAGCTCTGCCATTGCCGCAGGGGACGGCTTGTCTCAGAGAATCAGGCTGGCTCCAGGCCACAGGTACTGCTGCCCTCAGTGGTTGGTCCATGAAACTGGCATCTCTAAAATGTTGGATGCCCACTGCAGCTGGGCTGAACCTTCACCAGTAGTGTCTCCTGGGTTCCTCCCAAGAACTTAGTTCCTACCGCATGGACCCCTGCCTCAAGGCAGGGACCTGGAGACAGAAACATAAGCCGAGGCCAGGGAAGAGTGCTGCCTACTGGCTTGCTTCTGACAGCTTGCCTAACCTGCTTTGATTTTTTTTTTTTTTTTTTTTTTATCAGTAGTCCAGGGGTAGCAACCACCTACAGTGATCAGGTCCCTCCTATGTTGATAATCAATCAGGAAGTGCCCTTAAGGGTTGCCCAGCCCTGGGTATATCAGTTGAGGTTCTTTCTTACCAAATGGATATAGCTTATATCAAGTTAGCATAATTCTAACCAGCACAGACACCAATCCCATTAAACTGTAAGAAGTCAACATTTTATCTGGTTATTTCTTCCTGGGGTATTTGATGCATCTCCTCTCTATGCTCTGTCTTCTAAGCATTATCAACCACATTAGGAGCTCATTAGATTCTGGCTAGCAAGTGTTAGCACAAAGATAACATAGCTACTACTGTGTCCTTCGCAGTGGCCATGAGGTGTTTGATACACACCTTCAGGCGATCTCTTCTTCATTTGTCACTAAGGTGACAGGGATGCTTCTCTGGTTCCTCTTCTGTGAGACCAGTTGAAGCCCCAAGGAGTGCCTGAAGTGAGTGTGTGTGCCAGTGGTTCCGGGATCTCTTGCTCGCCCAGTCTTCAGCTTTCCCCTTACCCTTCCTGTGGTTTTCTCTGAGTTCTTCCTGGCAGCAGAAGCTGAGGCGGTAAGCAAGTTCTCATATACCGCTTTGGGCTTAGGGCCGGTGGTTTAGCTCCTCGGCTCTTGACTGTACCCGAGCAGAGGTACTGTTTGGATTGTCCGGCCTGGTGTTTATTGTAGAGGCAGGCCTGGGGTTCTGGGTACTTTTCAGCATTCCATGTAAGATCTCCTTCTCTGGGGTCTGAGCCAACCACTCCTTAGGGATTTACTTCAGAAGCTTCTTATTATTCGTTGTATTTATTTTTACTTTTTGACTGAAGATACTTTAGAAACAGCAGTTCCGAAGGCTTTTGGTGTATTTATTTCTATATGATTCATGGGTTGTTACCATAAGGACTGTTAGTTTAATAGTTGTGATTTGTTTGTTTGTTTGTTTTTAAATTTGTTGGGAGAAAGAATACCAAGCCCATACCAATTAGTTTGAGACTATTTTTCAGTTAAATACATTGTAAGGTAAGTTATGGTAATCAAGGTAGCAAACTTTTAACCTCAGAGTTTTCTAATATTTCCAAATAATACCTGGCCATAATTACAAGCCCTAACGTGCATGCCAGGAATAATAATAACACCAAAGTAGCCCTTGTAGAAGAAATAGAGAGATCTCTATTATTTCAAGGACTGGTACATTCCCTATTAACTGAAATCTTGTCTTGTTCTGCTGGCAGTCAGCACGGACAAAGGAGTCCAGAGGCAGCTGATAGTGTACTATAATAGGAAAACCTCGCTTAGAGCCATGTCTGAGTCAAAAGGCAGGTGCCAGCTAGGAGCCTTAGCTCCCCGCCCCACGCCTTGTCTAATTTCTGCTCCCCTCCCCATTGTTCTTCTTTAATGGCCTGCCACCAAGTTCAGCTGGCACGGGGCATAGACATCTCTCCTTTCCAACTTTTGTCTGCCACCTGGGGCCTGGGGCCTGGTTAAATCTGGAACTCCTTGCTGACGTGTGGGGTAACATTGCATATCTTCTGTCAGATTTCTGAAAAGCACATGTCCACTGGCTGTCCTGTGTAGATCAGGCAGAGTTCTCTCTCTCTCTCTCTCTCTCTCTCTCTCTCTCTCTCTCACACACACACACACACTACACCACACAGTGCACTGGGTTGCTCTTTAGCCTATGTGAAATGAATCCAAAATGCACTCCAGAAGCCTTGGCTTGAGAGTGGGGCAGGTTGCCATGATAGGGAAGAAATAGACTCCCAATTAATATCTAGCACTTTTGCTGTTGATATCTTTGAGTCCTGTTTCTAACAATCATATATTCAAGGAGATCAGCTGAGGTGTGATTTAAATGGGGGGGGGGGCGGGAGGGTTGTTGTGATTAACTTGTAAATTCCTCCTTTCTTTGCGGCAACACGAAGGCGTTTAAAGGTAGTGTTTGTCCTGATTATTTTATTGTTTGGGAAATCATAAGGTAGGCTAAATTGTATCCAGTGCTTTTAAAATCAGTTACATTTATTACAAAAAAATAGGTTTCACTGTGACATACTCATATATGTTCAGAAGTACGTTGATTGTGATGACCCACTCCATTGGTCAGTCCAGTTTTGTTATTTCATAGTAGACCGGAAGAAGGCGTGGTTAGGAAGGTGTGGTCATGTCATAGGGAGGTGAGTGTTTGAAAGTTAGTGCTCCTGTTGTACAAATGAGACTCCTGGAAGATAAACGCAGCTCTCTGAGGAAGACCTGCTTTTGATAAATACACACAAGATTGTTGAACCTTAGCTGCGTGATTTTGTGAGCCTTTCTTGGCTTACTTCATGCAGTCATCCGCAGCTGGTAGTTTGCAACATATGCAGATTCCAGCTGCGGCCTTGCTTGACTCTGGAGCGCCGCAGCCAGGCCAGAGATGTATAGCTAAGGCTAATTCTGCGTGACCACGCAGCCTTTCTTTCTTTTGTTCTTCTGTGTAATAATAAAAAGAAGTACCACCTGCCAGATTGTCTCAAAGCAATTTCAGTACAGAACAACAGTCGCCTTAAATTACTGGCTGTCTCGCTACCCTGCATGTCCAGGGTATTCATTTCAATGACTAAAGTTTTCCCTTCAAGACCATGTTTAGGTGTGAAATTGTGCATGTAAAGAAATAGAAGTATTGCATATAACCGTTAATCCGTGACCACTGAAGATGAGTAACAAAGAAATCAGAATTCTGCGTGGATTCCCTCTAGAAAGTAGGAGGCTTCTATTTGGGGCCACCATTTAAAAGCATCAGAGTGGCCTCTAAACAATGTAAACATGTTGGGAAATTGACATGAGTTGTATGTGAATGAATTTATAATTTTCCCGGAGCCCGCACTTGCCGCGTCTGGAAAGGCATCACTCATGTGCTAATGAGCATGCTGGCACTAAAGGTGCAGCTGGAACGCCAGTGAGTTAGTTCCCATCTTCCCTCCTCTTCCAAACGGAGACTACTCATTGGGCTGCCCAGTCTATTTCAGACTCACTGTTGCTGCGGGCCCAGGGGCAGGAGGAGTATCTCTCAGTAAGCTCCTTAGTAGATCCACCCCCAGACCCTCATAACCAACACCACCATGGGTGAAGCACTCTAGGCTAAAATTGTGGTTTTTCCTCTGAGGTAAGAACACTCTGCACTTCGATGGGCCATAGAAGAGTTAGGTGACCTACTGTGGTAGGTCAGATGAACAATGTAGTAGATTTAGGACAGAAAGGCAGTAAGTAGCTTTTGACTTAAGGGAGGTGACAACCCATGTCATTTGCTTCTGTAGCAACTATGAGCTGCTGTAAGAACCGATAGGACAAGGGTTTACTAACACAGTTATTTAGATTTTCTAAAAAGACGTTATTGATATGTATATTTGGTGTTTCATAAGACAGTTTGAGAAAACTATTATTACCGGCCTGTTGCAAAGTCTTGACATTTCTCTAAAATGTATTAATTTATAAAATGAACTATCAAGTAATATGTTAAAGTTGCCTGCAGCCTATATTCTCATTGATTAAGAGATGTGAATAAGTTTTCAGAACTTTGTATTGGGACTAAAATAACAGAAATACATAAATAATCCTTTTTACCTTGGATTTGCCATTTTTTAAACTAAAGGTTCTTCTAGACTTAAATTTATAAACTCAATAGTTGATACTTTCAACAAATAAAATTGTATTTTTGATAGAAGTTTTCTGATTTCTTTCTAAGCATTGTAACCACACTTCAAAGTAAGGTATAGCATATCTCAAGGGAGTATCTTGATATTTTATCTCCTAATTGAGTTTCAGTTTCTTTGGGTGTTCAAAAGGAACTGTGCTGTTGATTATATTAAGCATGTAACTGCCACTCAAGTCTGGGGGGTGGAGATATAGTATTAATATGATCCTTTGCTTAATTTATTACTGAACATATATCATGATGTCATTGCACCCCTCAACTAATTAAGGCTGTGATTTGTTGGTTCTTTTTAATTAAAAAAAGTAAAATATTTACTTTATTCCTAGACAAAATGATGGGGAACAAAGCGGGCAGCATTGTTTCAAATAGAACTACAATGTTCTACAATGGAAACTGACCTCAAGGGCTACCAGCACTGACATGTTGGTTTTAAATGCCGGGGAGACAGGTCAGAAGGGTCAGTGTGCTCAGTCTGTCCGTCTGGTAATGGTGGCACGCTGCATCCTGCTGACAGTTCCTGCCCTAGGGGGCAGATATGGAGGGGGCTGGGCTCCCTTGGCCCATGTAAGGTGCCCCTCATTTGAAAATACTGTTTCTCTTTCATTTTCTCTTTTCTTTCTTTCTTTTTTTTTTTTTTTTTCTAGTTCTGGTCTTAGTATGTTGTTTAGCTAATTCTCAAATGGTCCTGGTAAAAACCAACACTATATGCATGTTTTGGGGGAAATTTTATATAATATGAATATATGTGTTTGTGAATATGTGTGTGTGTGTGTGTGTGTGTGTGTGTGTGTGTGTGTGTATAGCATTTGAGTTAAGATTACGTAAGTTGTTGATTTAAATAGGGCTCAACCTGACTTCAGTAGTTTCCCTCTTAGACCTTGTTCATAATGGAAAGGAGTCTGTGTGCTCACGTGAGCCTCGCACGAAGTATGCCTTCAGATGGTGTTCTGTGAAGCAGCCTCCCCGAATTCTCACGTGATAATCGCATCATGCCAAGTGCTCACATGAGAACAATCCTCCATCTCCTCCAGCCTCTCCTACCGTCTCAGTCCTCCCCGTGTGTGCTCTCTCCTACCTGCCGTACCTGCTGTCTGATGGACTGTGTTGTGCCATTGATGAGAAAAACAAGAAATCATATGGTTGGTTTCTGTGTATTGTGGAATCACAAAGTTTCCTTTCATAGAGGTCTGGTGTCATCCACGTGACAGTTGTCTAAGGGTTCCAACTGTCCTGTATCCACTGCACTTAACTCTGAGGAGCCAGATGTGAGTCAGGTCATACTATATGTGTTTATGTTTCTTCACCAGCTTCAGGTAGAGCACACCATGCTATTTAAATACACTTTTGCGGTCATATAGGACCCAGTTTTCACAAAGTTACTGAGATTAATATAAATATTAAGCTACTTTAAATGACACTGTAATCATTTTCATTAGAAAAATCTCAAATGGCATAATGGTGCAGGACCAGGAGACAAGTTAAATGAATTATCATGTACAATAGTACCGAGCCATTAAAAGGACAAAGAAGCGAATTCAGGGTGTGTCTGGTGAGAAGCAGGATGGTGCCCGTGGCATCCTTAGTAAAATGTCATCTGCTCCCATCAATATCAGAGTTAACAAAGTGTCAATTCCCTTTACTCCTCAGAAACAAGATACAGTGACAATAGTGACTTAAGCTTTCTTATTTGACTTATGTCTACTCATAAACTTCTGCTAATAGTATTCAACAGTTATAAAGAAAAATGTTACTGAAATAAAACCATGCATTACCAAAATATCAACTATTTTTTCATCTCCACAATCCCATAAATACAGGAAATTGAACCTTATCCATTTATCTGTAGCTTCTACATGGTGTTTGTGACCAGGTAGCATGATGAAGGGAGCTGAGCTTGTTATTTTATATGTTTCTCTTTGTTTTTTGGAGACAAGGTTTTACCTAAGCTGGTCTGGAATTCACAGGAAAGCCTAGCTTGGTCTCACCCTCTCTGGTTCCTACACCGATTTGTCTTTCTTTCCTTTCCCCTACAACGACATTTATTAGTAAAATGCCTAAATTGTAGGTATTCAGCCCAGTGACTTTTCTCATCTGTGTGAAACCATATAACCACAAGGGTAAACACAGTTCCCTCTCTGGTTACTGTCCATCAGCCTTAGTTCAAAGTGCTTGTCGTCACTGCTCAGCATGGAAATGTTAAAACTAAACCATTTAATTGGTTAATGCTACATAACTGCACATGCATATTACAGCGGCGAAAGTCAAAAAGGCAGACATGTCAAATGCAGCTGAAGGTTCCAGGAACTAGAACCAGCGCACATCACTACAGACCATCCGAGGTATTGCTAGTCTGAAGCCTTGCCCCTCCCTTCTGATGAAGATAGATAATAAATACCTCATAGCCTAGCATTCTTGTACCTACATATACATAAGGGAATCATAGGTTCACACAAAGAATGAGCTGTGGCCTTTTCATAATAGCACAGCCCTGGGGAAAGCACAGTAATCTTTATTGAGGGTTCCAGAGTATACCAGACTTTTGGGTTGTTTTAGCTTTTCTAAAGCATGGGACATTTCTGTTTACCTCACAATATTAAAAAAAAAAAAAAAAAAAAAAAAAAAAGTAAAGCTAAAAAAGTCTTCCTGAATGAACATGTCATTTTCCTACTTGATCTGACTCATCTCACTGAAGTGTCCCATGGTGCTTAGAAGGCTAGGATGCTGAGGGGGATGGGTGTGACTCACTCTGTGGAAGAGCATGTTTGTACTGTAAGTTGTGACTGTGTGTGTGTGTCTGTGTGTCTGTGTTTATGTGTATGTTATTAGAAAACGGCTAGGGCTGACCATTAACATTGTTGCATTTGGAATTATTTACCAACCAAGCTGAAACACTAAAAGGACCATTCAGTTCTTTTGTTGTTATAGTTAGGGTTTTGCTTTTTTTTTTTTTTTCCAGTTGAAAACTGTTTGCTTTCCCCAGTGTGACGCTGAAATAAACCATAGCTAGCTGTTGGGCAGTGAGGGAAATAAAGCATTTGGCAAGTGTCTTCTAGAGGAAGCATCTGTCTAGAACATCTGCTGTCTTCATTATACCTTTAAATACACCGGACCTCTGGGGGCAAGCAGGTACCTGCTTTTGTCACACTGTGTTGTGACAAAGATAAATGTTAGACCCCTGGTAATTTACTGTTGTGTAGAGGATGCTTCAGGATAAGGAGGGACATAAGCCCCTGGCTTACAGAATGTGCGCCCAACAAGGTCCATTTTGAGCCCACCCCTGAGAGAGTAACATTTCAAAGATAATGATGTTTCCTACTCCTTGGTAGCCTGAATTATTTGCTAATTGATATTTTAATGTCTGACATAAACACTGCACACATGATGTAGCACATAGACAAGTGTGTGGATGGTACTTCTTGGAGTGTGGACACATGCTCAGTGGAGTCACTGGATCTCTTTGTGTGCTTTGAGGAAGGGACCCAAGCAGCCATGGAACAGTGTGGACATTTATTGCTCAGTCCTGCATGCTGTAAGGCTGGTGGGCAGAGGCAGGAGGGACCTAGCAAAAGCTGTTGTCCGACTGCCTTTTACATAGGCTGTCAGGTTTTGCAGATTACAATCTAACCAAGGATGGTTTCTATAATCAATGACAGAGAAAGACCTCATGGCTCCAAAAAATAATATTTAATCACCAGCATGGCTCGTCTTATTAACTAGAGGAAAAAATAGCTACCCTAGCAGGAAATTTTAAAGCCAGAATTAAAGCTGTGTTTCAGCTGTCCCCAAAGAATCAGCATTTCTGTAAATGCCCTGTGCTCTCTCTCAGACCTTGACACCAGACAAAGGAACATCATCAGAGTTAATGAGCAATTAAGATGTTCTTCCCTGTCAGTTAACTAGCCTGCTAATGAGACCAAATAAGTGCTGTCCTTAAAAATGTCAAGGCTTGTATTTTCTAAAAACCATGCTTTCTCTGCTCTCTGCAGCTGTAAGACAAGCAAACACTTAACTTTGAAAATGTGAAATAGACAGCAGAGAGAAGTAGGTGAACTCTGTATCATCTATTCTAAGTGCAGAATGCAGATCCCCCCTCCCCATGAATGACCAAAGTGATATCATAACATCTGTCACCTTATTTATCTGAAATGTTGTCAGACAAGTTACTTAGGTGCCGAACAGCCTTTTCTCAATGAATGTATAAAGGTAAGGTTGGGGTGTATATTAATCAGGTTTCACTAAAGGAACAGAGTTGATAGAGTAGATACATAGGTGAATGAATACGTAGGAAGGTAGGTAGAAAGCAGGCAGCAGATAGATGCATAGATAGATGGATGGATGGATGGATGGATAGTAAATAGATAGATAGATAGATAGATAGATAGATAGATAGATAGACAGATAGATTCAATGGAGATTAGAGTGACTTACAGGTTGTGGTCCAACAATACTTCTCTCCTAATAGAAAGGTCAGGAATTTGGTAGCTTTTCAGGCCACAAGGCTGGATGTCTCAGCTGCTCTTAGTCCATGTTAGAATCCCTAAGCCGTGGGTTCTAATGGCAGCGAAGGAGTGCCTCGGCAGCAGGACAGATGACCTTGCCAGTGAGACGGAGGGCAAGCAGGCAAAGCAAACGTTTCCTTCTTCCATGCCCTTTCATGTGGGCTGCCAGCAGAACCTGTGGCCCAGATTTAAGGTCCACCTCAAATAATCCAATCAAGGAAATTCCTCACAGGTGAGCCCAGCTGCTTGGCTTTCACTTGAATCCAGATATAGTCAAGTTGCAACAAAGATTGGCTATCAGAGGGTAAATATAGAATCGATTCCAAACCACAACCCAAGAGTGGATTTCAGTTTCACCTTGGATGTAATGAGATACGAGAAGGGCGTGAACAGGGGAATGGGCACAGTGGAGGATGTGGGTAAGAGCCACGGTGGGAAGCTGGTGGGAGGGATGAAGGGGACCGTGGCTCTAATAAACTTCGCAGTGTGGAGACTAGGGTGACAAATTGCTGTGACAGAGACAAAAGTAGGAACCAGGCCTTGAAGATTCTAGCGTATGGCTAAGGACTTTGCCTGTGAACCTGAGGACAGCCTATACCAATGGTTCTCAACTTTCCTAATGCTACAACCCTTTAATACAGTTCTATATATTGGGGTGACCCCCAACCATAAAATTATTTTGTGGCTACTTTGTAATTGTAATGTCGCTACTATTATGAGTAGTGAGTGTCTGATAGGCAGGATATCTGATATGTGGCCCCTAAAGGGGTTGAGATCCACAGGTTGAGAACCACTATTCTAGACCACTGAGAGCAGGGGAATAACTGCCGGATGTGGTAGCTCAAACCTATAATTCCTGTACTTGGGCCGAGGCAGGAAGATCACCAGTTTGAAGCCACCCTGAGGTACTTAGACCCTATCTCAAAATGTAGTAAAACAAATACATACTACCCAAAGCAAAGGAAGGAGCAAGCGTGTTTGAAAATGGCTCACACTTAGTGGGATGTCAGTGACGGGCAGCATCCCCAGGCACCACTGTGAGGACACGTGCGTGGGTGTGCCCCTGAGTGGCACATGACTGGGAAGCTGAGCTGGCCAAGGCCTAAAGATGACTAGAGTACAGCAGACAGTGGAACCCACTGTCCAGCCCAGACCATGTACTTAATCTTTATATTAATTTGCTTTCACCTGTCTTAGGAACTAACAATTGTGGTATTTTCACCAGCAATAATATAATGAGTGTTCTAGGGCTGCCAGAATAAAATATCACACACGGAGTAGATTAAATAACAGAAATTCTTTCTTTCACATCTTCTGAAGCTACAAGTATACAAGCAAGGATGCCAATAGGTTTGGTTTCTCCTGAGAATTATCTAGCTGACTTTCAGGTGGTGACCTATCTCCCGTATCCAATGTGATCTTTCTTCTGTTCTTGGGTCTCTGAGGGTGCAGACTCCCTCCTATCAGGAAACATTCAGATTGAATAAGGACTCATTCTAACAGCTTCTATTTAGAAATTAATTGCTTTGATTGATAAAAGTTGTATATATTCATGAACAGCATGAGGTTTTAAAGTAAGTAGTGTGTAATAGCTCATTTAAACTAATTAACATATTTTACCTGACATACATACATACATACATACATGCATACATATCTTATCTGTTAATCAGCATGTCCCAGATCCTGGTGCCCACTATTTTACCCAGAGAATCAGATTTCATTTCCCTTTCTGGCCTGGCTTATATATTTAATATAGTTCATGTCTATCATGTTGCAAAGGCTAGGGCTCCCTTTCTAAAGAGACTGCTGTTCCACTCTATGTACATATTATTTCCTTTATTACTTATACATTCACAGCCACTTAGATTGATTCCATGCTGGTTGTTCTGAATACTACCTGACTGTAAAAGTGCAGATGTCTCTCCAAAATACAGAGTGCTGTCTTTACATAAATACCCAGTAGCAGAGCATCTAGATTTTACCTAGTTCTACTCCTAACTTTGTTAGGGGCCTCCGTGTTGGTTGCCTTAGTTATTTTTCCTGTCGCTGAGATAAAATGCCTAGACAATGCAGCTTAAGAGGAAAAGGGCTCCCTTTGGATCCCAGCTGAAGAGGGCAGTCCATCACCGTCACCATGGCAAGGGCAGAGAAGGATGAACAAACCAGCCACCATTGTCATCTGTATGCAGTCCAGCACTCGCTGAAGATCAGGGAAGGTGCTGTCCACTTCTAGGGTGGTCTTCCCTCCTCAGTTAAACTAATCAAGGTAATCCCCCAAACCGGGGCCAGAACCCAAATCAATCAAGATAATTCCTCATAGGTATTGTCTCCTAGATGAGTCTGAACTGACAATTGTGTGTGTGTGTACGTGTGTGTGTGTGTGTGTGTGTGTGTGTGTGTGTGTATGTGTCTGTCTGTATGTATGTTATACATATGTGTGTGGTGTCTGGCTGTGGGGGTATGTCTGGGTGTGTGGTTTACATGTATATATACATGTTTGACTGTGCACACAAATGCTGGCTGATGTGGAGGCCAAAGGTCATGATCAGATTCCTTTCTTTGTTACCCCCCACCTTTTTTGTTTATTTCTGTTTTTCTTCTTGAGACAAGGTTCCCTGTTCATACGCAAGTTTCCGGTTCAGCTACACTGACTTGTCAGCAGGCACAAAGGATCTATCTTAGTTAGGGTTTTACTGCTGTGAACAGACACCATGACCAATGCAAGTTTTAATAAAGACAACATTTAATTGAGGTTCGCTTACAGGCTCAGAGATTCAGTCCATTGTCATCAAGGCAGAAACATGGCAGCATCCAGGCAGGCATGGTACAGGAGGAGCTGAGAGTTCTACATCTTCATCTGAAGGCTGCTAGTAGAAGACTGACTTCCAGGCAACTAGGGTGAAGGTCTTAATCCCACACCCACAGTGACACACCTACTCCAACAAGGCCACACCTCCTAATAGTGCCACTCCCTGGGAAAAGCATATACAAACCATCACAGGATCCTCCCATCTCTACCTCCCAGGGGCCAGGATTTCTGATAGGAAAGAGTGCACTGGCTTTTTTTTTTAATTTTTTTTTTTTTTTAGATATTTGCTTTATTTACATTTCAAATGGTATCCCCTTTCTGTGTTACCCCTCTGAAAACCCCCTATCCTACCCCCTCCCCTTGCTCATTTCCCTCCCCAATTTCCTGACTTGCGTTCCCCTATTCTGGAGAATCGAGCCTTCACAGGACCAATGACTTCTCCTTTCATTGATGTCTGAAATGGTCATCATCTTCTGCTACATATGTAGCTGGAGCCATGGGTCCCTCCATGTGTACTCTTTGGTTGGTGGTTTAGTCACTGGGAGCTCTGGGGGTACTGGTTGGTATATATTATTGTTCCTCCTGCAGGGCTGCAAACCTCTTCAGCTCCTTGGGTCCTTTCTCTAGCTGCTCCATTGGGGACCCTATGCTCATTCTATTGGTTGGCTGTGAGTCATGGGAATTTTGATCCACATTCTAAGAAGGATCAAAGTATCCACACTTTGGTCTTCCTTCTTCTTGAGCTTCATGAGGTCTGTGAGTTGTGTCTTGGGTATTCCAAGCTTTTGGTCTAATATCCACTTATCAGTGAGTGCATACTATGTGTGTTCTTTTGTGATTGGGTTTTTTATATATGTGTGCTGGGGACCAAACTCAGGTCCTTAAGTTTTCTTGAGTGCAGCAAGCCCTTTAGCAACCATGCCCAGCTGCACATTGTTTTGCATAGTGAGCCACTGACTCAATTCCCATCAGCACAAGGACTGGCTTCCCCCCCCCCCCCCGCATCCCTGCGACAGTCACCAGGTGGGAGATAGCTGCTTCTCGGGTCGGCCACACAGCTTCATAAAATGCTCTGGTCCCTAAGTCAGAATCCGTAGCAGGTCGGGTGGGCAAGTGAATGTCCACAGATAGCCGTGTGGCAGAGGGACTGCACTTCATGCCAGGTTTCCCTGGTGATGACAGGCACAGCTCTGCTGTGGGCCACAGAGCGTGCTCCCCAAGGATCAGCCAAGAACTCTCTCCGTTCCCTCACCATCTGTAAAACAAACAAACAAACAAAAACAGAGTAGGAACCTGTTTGTTTCTTTGCTTAGTTGAGGCAGGGTCTCAATATACAGCCCTGGCTGGCCTGAAATTCCCTATGAAGACTAGGCTGCTCTCAAACTCAGTGAGATATGCCTGCCTCTGCCTCCAGAGTACTGGCATTGGCAGTGTGCATTTCCAGCTGTGCACCACCACATCCAGCTGTGCACCAGCACATCCAGTATGCACTTTGTTGTTGTGTTGCTTTTTAAAGTTAAAGATATGCATAAAACCACCTTCCTTAACAATTACCTAGCTATCCTAAAATTTGTATACATAAATGTAATAGTATGTGTGATTCCCATATTGTACAAGGATATGAATAAGGCAGGTTCTCTAAACCCCTTCCACATGTAGAGATAGTTTCCTTATATCTCCATGTGGGACAGAGACTCCATTAAGACTAACTTTCATCACATTCCAGCTCTTATGGAAATTTATGCAATTAAGAAACTATAAAATAGCATGATTTTTACAAATGCTATGCTCTAGGCTTAAGACTTTTGAAAAATGTTAACATAACGCAGTGTTTTAATGATTATTGCTTATAGTGCCTTTTAAAAAACGTTTGCCTTTTTTTTTTTAACATGTTTCTTATTAGAGAGGAATGAAATTTTTCCATTCCTAATTAGAGCTGGCTATAGTGTGGTCGTCGGGCTGTGCCATTTAAGAAGAGCTCAGCTGACACTTAGACTCAGAAAAAGGGACTTGTCCATGAGCTGTTTGGCAGCAGCTTGGCCTGTAAATTTACACAGAGTCCTCATTAACACAGCTATTATTGGGACTATCACTCTGTGAAAGCCTTGGAGATGATTGGTGCAGACTGCCTTGGCACAGTGCAGCCCCCGAGAAAGAGGGGTCGCCATTGGCTGAGAGCCGTACTGGCTGTCAGTCCCCGAGCTTGTGTGCAACCGTATTGTTCCCTTTCCATACAGACTGGTTTCTGCCATGTCACCTGGCTCCCTCCATTTTCCATTGCCAACAATACAGTTCCACAGATTGGGTGAGTTACAAAGAAGAAAGGTCTATTTGTGCTGTAGTTATAGACATAGATGTAGTTAAGGCCTGCACCTAGTGACGGCCCTCCTGCTCACAGTCCCAGGTGGCACCACACATAGGGCAAGCACTGGTACCTCCTGTCTCTCCTTCATAAAGTCTCTGGGGTTCCAGCATGCTGAGTAACACTCTAATTCAGCAGTCCTTAACCTGTGGGTCCCAAGGCCATTGGGGGGAGGGGGACAAATGACCTTTTCACAGGCGTCACCTAAGACCATCAGGAAACACAGATATCTGCATTACAATTCATAATACTAGGAAATTTTCCAGTTGTGATGTAGCAACAAAAATAATTTTGTGGAAGGGGTCACCATTGCGGCATTGAGAACCACTGCTCTCCTAATCACCCTCTGAAAGGTCGCCTCTCTAAACACTGCAGTCATCTTAGGTTTCTGCCTTCTTCACACCTCACATTGGATACTGCATTTCATTGCGGAGAACCCTGGGGGCTTGGGGGGCGCACAGCATTCTAAGTTTTACCTGCCTTAGATGACACCAGTACAGCATCCCTGGGGCATTCCAGCACCTCTGGATTGTCTTGATATCCTTCTCTGTTTAATGGCATGATAAGTCTTTTTAAGACCTGGGATCACTGGCCTTTGAAAAGGGAACAGCAGTGTCATGTCACCTGGCTATGTACTGCTGGATTGGGGTGTATGCCGTGAACACTCCTCATATGCTGAGGCTGCCTCGGGGAGCACAGCTTAGCCAACAGAAATTGACTTCTTGCCGTTCTGGAGTCGGGAAGGCCAAAATCAAAGTGCTGGCACACCTCGCTTCTCCATGGGTTGAGGCGGCCATCTTGAATTTGGTTCCCACACGTTCTCTGCACGTGTCTCCTGTGTCTTTTTTGAGGATGCTGTTCAGACCAGGCTAGTGAATGCCTATGATTTCACTTAACCTTAATCACTGCTTTTAGGGTCTTCTCTGCAAATGGAAACGCCCAGGTTTAAGGCTCCCAAAGATGAGTTTGGGGAGAACACAGCTCAGTCCCCGTCAAACAGCCACCATCCACTAAGTGCTCTCCACGTGCAGATACTAGCCCAGGTGCTTTCTATGAATCCCTTACTGTAATAAAGGAGAATGCAGTTCCCATACCCATAAAATGCCATTTCAAAGCTCTGGGACACAGAGAAAGGAAATAACTCCCTTGGGCATGTAGCTAGCAAGCAGAATTCAAATTCTGTGTCAGTCCACTCTGCGCATGCACTTTCCCCAGGAGTCCCACTCTGAGTCAGTACTCAGCACTAACCTGTGCCCCACCATGTCGTCCACATGTTGAGCCTCCATCTTGAAGGGCTCAGACCCACAGCTCTCTGTCTAGGAGTTACTGCTGGCACCAGAGTGGTCCCCTCCTTTAGCCAGTGTGCATTCTTGGACTTCTAGGTACCTGGTCTCTGGAGTCCTTAAGTGATATCTGCAGGGAATGTTGTGTTTTCCCCTTGCTCTGAAGGTGGCTCCAGCCTGGGCTTTGGGAGGGTTACCCGCCAGTTCCAAAGGGCTCTGCTTCAGGAATCAAGAGTGTAGGCCGTACAATCTACCAGGAAATGCAACAACTTTTTTTTTCTTTTAGTTTCAGTATTAGTTTCTTTGGACTACATTTTCTGTAGCCTTACATTTCTGTTAAAAAATCAGAATGTGGGGCTAGGCAGTGATGGGGCACGCCTTTAATCCCAGCACTTGGGAGGCAGAGGCAGGCGGATATCTGAGTTCAAGGCCAGCCTGGTCTACAAAGTAAGTTCCAGGATAGTCAGGGCTTTACAGAAAAACCCTGTCTCAAAAAACAAACAAACAAAATCAGAATGCAAGGATTACTTGGAGCTTAGAATCATCTAATTACAGATTATAATCACCAAGATTATTTATTTTTGACCTAAAACAGTTGGCAGGAAGATTTGACTCGGGGATGTTATAAGGACAAATACAAATGGCAGAAGCTGCACAGGCTGGAGAAGCTAGGTGGTAGTGATCACACGCGGTGCTAGTGATAGCATGCTAGACAAGGAGCTGTACCCTGGCCCTTGCTTCTTGTTGCTGTAATAAAACATTACGTACTGCAGGCTGGCCTTGAATGTTCTGTCCTCTCAGCTTTACCGCATAAGTGCCAGGAAATCAGGTGTGATCCACCACGCCAGATTGTCTTAACTATTTTGATGCTCTGAAACTTTAACCAGATGAATGTTTCTATCGCTTGGGGGGTTTTCTTTTCAGAAAGACTTAAAGAATTACCAACATCTTGTTAGTTGTTAGTACCAACTCTGTAAGTTAAGTTTACAAGAGTGAATTCTTAGTCTATGACTCTAATACTCACGTCTTGCTATGTTCTGGGGTATTAGGGCTTTGAGTTGGGAGGGACCTCGGCAGTATTGTCAGCAGTCAGTAGGTGTTCCCTGCATCTCTTCCCACTGACGGAATTATGAGTCTCTGGACATCTCGCAAAGCAGAGTATAAATCAGGAATAATTCTGTCTTATAGATGGGTTGCCAAGTTGTTACGAGTATTAAAACTGAAATATCATGATTAACTGGCCTTAATTTAAAATGGGTTTTACATTAGATATTTTATGATAGTTATCAGGTGAAATTTTGCCAGCCACATCAACCCTACCTATTAAGAATTTGATTACTGTGATTTAAGAAATGTATGTAAGATGAAAAAAAAAAAGGAACCTACGGGAGTTTAAAGTCTGTGTCCCGGAGGGCTGTGGTGAATCCTTCCCTCTGCAGCCTAGCTTTGCAGCCAACTAAGCCCAGGCTGGAATCCTAGCTGGACAAACACTGCAGGATCTGTGGGGGTTTGTGGGAAGGGAGTTATGCCCTCCTGGTGCATCTGAGATGCATGTCAGAGGTGGAGATGGGAGGCGCATGGACCAGTTCCCCCTCGTTTTCCTTTCTCTTCCCTGACCTTACACAGTGAACACACTGGAGTCTCAGCACATCCTCTTCAAGTTCTTGCTGCCCAAAATTCTTCAGAGGAAGGCGCCATGTCTCTGAGAAGCAAAGTAACCTGTCCACTTAGCCGAGGTCACACAAGAGAAATTCAGCAGTTTTTCCTATTACTTCAGCAATTGGGTTTTACTTTCCAGTCAAGCTCAGACTAATAAGAGGAAGGCACTCCCAGGTCAGCTTCGACCCCTTCCAGTTCTCCAGTGTCCTGTCACCTAAGCAAGGGGGAGCACACAGCTCCGCTAGCCAGCACCTGTTCGCTGTGGGTTCCCAAGGCTTCTCGTGCTGTCCCGCTCGGCAGAACCTCGAGTCGCTAACAAGTGAACGTCTGCCTTTTCCATGTGTCCTGATATTTACAAGTCTCGTATTTTACCATAGGAAGTGGTTTCCACAAGCATATTCATGTGTTGACAGTTCTAATTAATACAACTAATTAGCCCTGACAGTCGAACTGCGAAAAGAAGACCCATTCATAAATCTGTTCTTCTGTGACAGCTCCGAGTCTGATTGCAGTCTAGTCTTCAGCCGTTTCTGTCTATGGGCAGAGGGGCCATCTTACTAAATTCTTTCATCTTCGCTTCCAGTAAGGGAATTTTACTGAAATTAATGTATGTTTGGAATTAAATTTTCCACTGTGCAGGAACTGGTAAAGAATCAGAGATGCTAATCTTTCTAGAGAAAAATAAGCAAGAAGATGGAGGACAGGCAGGAGGAAGGCGGAGGCGTGCGCTGAGAGACCCCGAGCCCTTTATGAGCATCCCTGAGAACATGGAAGCCTGTGGGAGGTGCCTTCACCTCCCCTCTGAGGACTCAGAACTGAGTGCGTACTGTACTCACTCCTGACAACAGGCTCGGAGAACCCACTCTTCTCTCCTGCCCCATCTGCTCGGAAAACTCTTTTACTGTTGATGTCTCCTTGGTGCCCTTATCTCCACAGAGTTTGCCTTCTGGAGTGTGTGGGTGGGTGGGTGGGGTGGGGCGGAGAACTGACCCATTGGAGAAAAATAACCCACAACTGCCTTCCAGCCCCATCCTTTCCTATATACAGCTGTAGTTCACCCCAGAGCTGCCCTGCTGCTTTGACCAACTCTGAGTCGTCCGGCCACCAGGAAGTGGCTGCCTGTAAGGAAACAGATCTGGCTAAGGTCCTACCATCTCAGTGTTGCTACTCCTCCTACCCTCCTCCCTGTGCCCTAGCTCCCTGCCTGCTCTTTCGCATGCTCTCTCTCTTGTCCACCTCTAAATCGGCTCTCCTCGTGGCTGCATTCGAGGACCTCCTGTCTTCTCCCAGAGCGTTGGTTACTGTTTATAGGCCAGTAACTCCACACCTGTCTCCTCAGTGCAGATCTCTTTGGGAGCTTCTGAAATGATTTATTAACCCACTCAAGTGCATCTCAGAAGCTGCTGTGCACAACTGGATTTGTAATTCTTCCCCCTTCCCAGTTTGTCAACTTCAGGTTACCTCCTGGCCGCTCTCAGTGGCCGAGTGCTCCTGATGTGGTGGGTCTGGCTGGAGTCTTATGATATGCTTATCCACCCATCTGGGAGTTGCTCTGGGAACCAGATGGAGAAGGTGGATCCAGTCCCTGTGAGGGGCCTCAGAGCCCTAAGAGTATATACCATAAATGCCACATAATTAACCCGTGAGTCAGAATGTCCCAAGTGTACTTTCTATGAAACTATTTTTCAACGTTATCTCATGATCTAGTAACAAAGGAGTTCTTAAATACCTGTTGAGTTAGTAAAAAATCGTTATATAAATCAACCTAGATTAAATGTCTAGAGTTCAAAGTTTTTACCCCCACCTAATGCTTTCTGCCTATCTTGGCTTTGGGATCACTTACGATTTATTATGTTCAATTTCCACTTTTCTGATCTGTATTTTGGCAACATGTTTGAGACATCATTAGAAGTCATTATTTTGTAGCTTGATAAATATGTTAAAATGGTAAAAAGGTGGGGGTTTTGTTTTCTTTTTGTTTTTTTTGTTTGTTTGTTTTTTTGTTTTTTTAGTTGTGGCTGTGGTATGTGCTCTTAGGGCACTTACCCATGTGTATGTAGAGGATTTTTCATAGTAACAGTCACAGGAACCAAAGGCAAAGGGAGAGATGGTCACTGCTCATGACCATCTAGACGGGGTCTAGAGCCGTTAAATGTTCTCTGTCTATAGGACTATCCTGTGCCACAAAGAGATACAATAACCTTAATGCATCAATGGCTTCTTCCTGGCATGACCTCTGGGCCTGTGACTTGCTTTTGCTTGATGTATTTCCTATGAGGTTCTGTATGAGGTTTCCTGGTCCTTCAGGAGTGTGGGACACCGTCTTACCCTGCTCTCGTCTAATGTGATTTATTCTTCTAGCACATACTTATTCACATAGAAGATTATGTACTGTGGGTTTGCAAGAGCATCGGATATGTAAGTCTACACATCAGCTACACTTGTTGTGTACAGGTGTATAAGTACGACAACAAACAAAGGTTGTAGTACCAGCAAAAAGCTTATACGTCTTATAAGAACTAAAACTATAGAAACACAACAGGAACATTATCTTGTGTGTCAGTCAAAGTTCAAACAGGAAACAGAATCAGTGAGATAGTATCAAGAGCTGCAAGAAAACTGGCATATGCAGTTGTGGGAGCTGAGCAGACAAGTCCAAATTCTATAGGATAGACCACCCAGAAGGGCAGGCCAGACTATGCTAAAGATGAGGTTAGCTAAAGATGGACTCTGTGATAGAATCTCTTCTGCTGCTCCTACTGGGCCTTTCAGCTGATTTACTCAGGCCCTTCCATCCAGATGGCCCAAGATAATCTCCTCTGAAAGTCAACTGGTTGTGAACTTTAACCACTTCATCACATACCTATGCAGTCGCACCCTGATTTGTATCCGTTCTGGTCCTTGAAGAATGGCAGAGGCATCAGGAGGAGCAGCCTGACGACTAAAACCTAACCAGAGCAAACAATGAAAACTGGGTAGCCAGGAAGACAGTAGGCATTGGAATGGCAGGTTCTGTTAGTAGTCTTCCTCTGGCCTTCAGTTCTCCATTTCCTCATCTAAAAAACAAAACAAAACAAAAAGAGGTTCAGTATTTGTCAAACCTTTCACCAAGAAACAAGATGTTTTATAGTAATGATAGTGGTGATGTCCAGTCGATGCGAGCTGAAATTTGATGTGGTAAAGGGCCGATAGGGAAACAGAGCCTCTTGTACAAGCTTTATCTGAAGTATACACCTTCAACTAAGCTAAAAACCATGAGCTAGCATTCCCTTCATTAATATTAGTTCCTAGTGACTGAAGGTGGATGAGAAACCCATGTGTCAGTCTGTATCCAGTTTATTGTACAGCCATTTGCTTTGGGCCTAAGACAAGGTAAATTTCCTTTTTAATACAGAAGCAGGCATGCTGTGTCCTTGAAGTACTGGGGGTAAGGAAGAATCATTTATTATTAAATGTTGAACCCTTTGCCTAAATAGGAAAAGAGTTAAACCATTCGCAAGGAGCTTGCTCTAAGTTTAGGTAATGACTGCGGCGGTGGCCAGTTGGCGGCCCCAGAGAAAACCCCAGCAAAGGCATGGCAGAGTGAGGTCAGGTGGAACTCTTTCTCCCAGGGCTGCTCCCTGCAAGCCGAGCCGAGTCCGCCATGCAAGTCACTCCCCTAGTTTGGAAAGCCATCCATACATATTCTGTAGGGAATTTAATCCATGTGTTCCTGAATCCTTTTTGGCTAAGTCATTAAGAAGTTATTTTGTAAATGTGATTTCATGTTTGAAGTCTCTTAAAAGTATTTTTAGTAGGTTTTCATCCTCCGCAAAGCTAATTTGTCTCAGTTTGTTTTCTTGTTTGACACACTGTGCATCATCTCAACACATCTCATGGCGAAGGCACAGGGAAGGCTTGGGCCCGGCGAGTCTGGTGTGCTCCCGGCACGTCTGGAGCAGCCGGTGTCCGCTTGTAGGACGTTATCCCTCTTCAGCTGTGTATGCCTTACCCTGGGCTACTTCCGACCTGCTCACAGGGGCACCCTGAAGAGGACTTGGGGGAGGGGGAGGAAGGGATGAAGAATGAAATCAAATTGCCTCCTAAGGCCAGTTTCTGTGCTTTGTCACATGATCCTTTCTTTCCAAAATTGAGTTCATTCTCCTCTTTTACCTAGTGCCATCGCCAGCCGGGAGGATTAAGGAGTTTGATAAAATGCCCTCAAAGGGGAGAAATAGAATTGAATTAGGAGCAATCCTCAGCTTCTTACTCTCAGAGCAAAATAGAAAGTGGGATCCCTTTGGCTGGAACTAATTGAAAAGTGGTTTCCTTTGCTAAAAGAAGGTTTAAAAAGAAAGTCCTTGGATTCCACTGATATGGGCCAGGCTCTGGCTGTGCCTGGGCCTCCAGGTGAGGGTCTGTACTTCAAGATCACTTCAGACTGCACAGGGCAGCGGAGCAGCCATGTTTGTGTGGGATCAGGCTCTGGATCAATACTGCCTCCCTGTGCGGACAATCAGGCCCCTCCCCCAGAGGCTTCGCCACCTGCAAGGACAAGGTGTCAAGCAGCTGACACTTGGCCCTCTGGGCTCTGCCAGCCTCTGGGATATCTTTCCATCTGTTTTTAGATGTTTGCCCTCACACTTTTCCTGCGTGCCATAGTTCTTGTCTTGTATTAATGAGAGAGTTGAGATATACTTTCTCGGATAACGTTATAAAGCAGCTATAGCTATGGACAGCTGCCTGCCTCCAGCAGACTGTAATCTCCGTGAGAGTTATACACATCCTGTCGGTTGTATATGACCTTGGAAGGTCCTTGAGGACTTTGAATTTTAGAAGCCTATTCCATATCCCTTCCAGTGTACTACAACCTATGCAGCCCTGCCCTTAGTTTTTTAAATGCAAAGTTAGAGTATAAATATATAGAACATGAACATAGGTAACCAGCTGTGTAACTGAGTTATAAGTTGTTGAAATAGTGCTTTTCATAAGCATTTAATTGAATACTCTTTATATTTGTCATAACTTCTTTACTTTGGGGGGGTCATTGAATTACTGTAGGTCTCATGCATTTTCACAGTCCTTTCAAACACCCATAGTCCCCAGCTCTGTCCCTGCAGATGGAAAGCCAGGTGAAAGGCCAGGGACGTGCTTAACAAATACTTGTTGAATGACCAAGTGCCTGGGGGAAGGGAAGAAAGAAGCAATGAACATGCAGATAGTTGGAACCTGAAGTCTAACACTGATACATATAGAAAGATCCAGCTTCTATTTTATTTTATTTTATTTTATTTTATTTTATTTTATTTTATTTTATTTTATTTTATTTTATATTTTATTTTACAGTCATGGGGAAGCTAAAAAGGACATTCTGCAAACTGTCTATTCCAAATACAGTGGGGAGTCTCCTGGTACATGCCTGTTATCCCAGCACTCGGGAGGCTGAGGCAGGAAGATCAAAAGTTTCAGACTAGTTTGTTCTATAAAAAAGAGGCCCTCTGAACAACAGTTGTGTTTCTGTGTTTCTTTTCATTGTTCTCTCTCTAACCACTGTCTTTTCTACAACAGCTGAGACAGAGGGAATAGACTGCAGGATGCTGGAAAGCTCTTGTTTATAAGGCACAATACCTACCTCAAGTCATAATCCTCTTCTCTTCTCTTCTCTTCTCTTCTCTTCTCTTCTCTTCTCTTCTCTTCTCTTCTCTTCTCTTCTCTTCTCTTCTCTTCTCTTCTCTTCTCTTCTCTTCTCTCTCTCTCTCTCTCTCTCTCTCTCTCTCTCTCTCTCTCTCCTCTGCTTTTTTGCTATAGTTTACTCTGATTTGCCTTACATTCATGGAATAAATGAGACTCTTAGTAATATTTGAATATTTAACTAAGCTCCCTGGCAGAATCAAACAGTCAACAACGATTTTCCTGTTTCTCTGCGTAATTTAGAATTCCAGGTTTTTCACAGAATGTGACATCTTATTGAAAAGTCCAGAGGAGACTCTGTGGCCGTTGTGCAGAGCTATGGGATTTTAACAGGACAGAAAGCTAGGGGAAAGGCTCATTGTATGGAGGAAGGATACAGAGAGACTCGAATGAGGAAGGAAGGGAAGAGGAATGCTGTAAGTGAAGAACCTTCCTTTCTATCCTCAGCATCGCTCCACTCCTTAAAGTGTCTGTGGATTGAAAGGGACACTGGCCGCCAGGCCGGGCATCTGTGGGGCTAAACCCAAAGCCTGCAGGGCTACATCATGGTCCACAGTTTGGGGTCAAGGCAGGAAAGGGGACTTTTCCTCCCTTCATAAAACTTCTTTGGGATCCAGTCATTCCGTGTGTCTTTATTGAATACCCAGAGTAGTGGTAGCACACAAATAAGATAGACTTGTTCCCTGGAGAAGGGTGGACAGTCTCTCTGATGTCACTGGGTCGAGCTCTCGTCAATAGGTAATGTAATCTTATGGGACTGCTGTCATATGTGTTGTCTGTCACTGATGCAATATTACGTAGCACAGAAATGGGTATGTGTGAGTATGTGTGTGCGTGCGTTCATAGTACAATCCTCAGATGATCTTTTTATAAACTCATCTAGACCATTTAATTAGTGACAGGACTCCCAAAGTGTACTCTCCCCCAGGGAGAGAATGAGGCTTTCCTGGAATCACTTGGAGGCAGCAATCACTCTAGAGCATCGTTGAACTGTTTTCCTGTGCTAGAGGCGCTGATGGCCATTGTGGGTGAGTGGCATGCGACAGGCCTGGCTCCACTCTCTGATGGGGGTGACGATATTCCTAGTTCTCTCAGTATTCCGCCTTCTCCTTTGCTTTGACATTAACTTAAACCTCTCTCCATTTGAAGATCAGTGCTTAGTTATTAAGCTTGAAGTTCCAGCGCCTCAGGAGTGCTTCATAGACTGGTTCTAGGGCCTAACCTCTCACAGTTACTCTCCATGCCTAACCCTTATTATCAGGGACTTTGTATTGTCTGAGTTGTTTCCTTGCAGAGATATTCCTTCTTGAAAAGGCCAGGCCTTTGGTTAGCATTCATTTTTACCATATACTTTAGTAACACCCCAATAGGAAGAGCCCTGACTTGAGAATCATTGGCAGAACTGGTTCATCATACTTGCAGTATCCTTCTGAGCTGGGGTGGACAACTTCGCAGTCAGTAGGTAACAGTATTCCATCCTGAGCCTGTGGCTTTGCCTTTTTATCCAACTAGTGGTCCACTCCTAGGAACTCCCATTTGGCACATCTGGTCTACCTGAGGCAACAAAAGGGTCTGGGGCCCTGGCTTGCCTCACAGAACTTTGTCCAGCCCACTTTCTTGCCTAGATTCACAGCCTCAAGGTATATGGCCAGTGCATTCCTCATCCCTGGATCCTTTGCACACAGTACTAAGTGCATGGATGTAAATAACTAGAATTCTGAGCCTCCCAAACCTTGTGTTTCGGCTGCAGCTCTAAGCGTACTTTGCTGTCAATCAACAGACTGAGATTTAGTCCGGGATTACCTAGGCCTTTTGCTCGTGTGAATCAGAAGAGAGAAATCAGCAAAGGGCTCGTTTGGTGGAAGGCTAACTGCTGCCCTCAGCACTTTTGAGTATTTGTAATCTGACCTCTGTTCTAACAGGTTGTGGGTCACCTTAGCAAGACTGCCGTGGCCATCTTAGAGACCCCTTCTCCAATCCTGGCTGAGAGAGAGTGGGTTGGGCACTGGACCCAGGGAGCTGGTGTCACTTCAGGCACTGTCAGAGCTAGCTGTGTCCTTAACTTCTGCTTCCACTTTAGCATCTGTAAGACAAGGTGAGCCTGGGTGGCCCCCCTGGTTCAGTGAGCTCCAGACGCTGTAGATGCACCTTAATATTGCATTGGTCCCAGGGCTTTGGGTGCTGTTTTCTTTGTGTAATGTGGTTAGAGCTGTTGTTCATCATCTCTCAGATCCCCTGTCTCTTACCTCATCTGTATCCCCGGGTGTACTTAATACCAGCGGTACCCTCCCTCACCCCTGAAAGTAGGTAGCCCCAGACAGGGGAAAATAAGCATGCCTACTTAGTGACTTGGTTGATCCAACACAAGCTAGCTTGAACTGCTTTGACACTCAGCAACGTTAAAAGAACCGGGTCCTGCACTGAGACCGTTTTAATAAATTACCAAGATGTACGAGCCTGGACCACCGCATACTCCTGTGTGCCTTTCCCTCTGCATCCCAGTGTGTATTGGACACTGACATGCTCTCTGGAGTTCAATACTCCTTCCGACTTAATTTCTTCTACAACATCCATTTGTGTGAGACGAAGGAAAGCAACCAGCTGATTCCCACATTGGTTTATTGTCTCATTCGGAAGGGAGGGGATTGGGAAGAAGTATGCGCTCGTGCCTAGGTGTGGCTATCAGTACTACTGGCAAACAGACAAAGTCGGATCCATCACAGGCCTCTAGCAGGTAGGCTCTCGGGACCTGGGGCATGGAGATGGTGCTAATCCTCATCTGTGATTCTGTCCCACACTAAGACTTCATTTTAGTGTTCCCTACCTGTCCTCTTGAAGATCCATCTCTTTTTCTAAGACACATCAAACAAGGTCACTGTAGGAGACCTGGTACTTGGTACAAGACATGGGGCCCTGAAACCATCAGGCCGAGGCAAGTCTGGCTCCTGGCTCTTTGCGATTCTAAAGCTGTGTACCTTTGCATTCAGAATGTGGTAGCTGAGCTCCAGGGCTCACGGACTGTCTCTGGGACTTGCATCTTTGGTGTCTGGACTCTGCCTGCAGCTGACTCTGTTCATTTTCTTCTCACTCAGTGTGAGCTCGCCTTCATGATTGCCTGTACTCCTCCTCTGTAAACAAGAATGGAAGTGTGCTTGCTCTGTTCTTCCGCTGTACCCGTCCCCTGTGTATCCAAAATAGCTGACTGGAATTCACAACAATGTTGTTATCAGATGTTTATAATCCCAAAGAGTCCTCCTCTGTCTTTTATAATAAAACGACTTGGGTGTAGGTGTTTTGTGTTGGCAAGGCTAGCCAGGCTCACAACACGTCAGTTACAGAGCAGTGCATTATGTGTAGTTTGTAGCCTGCCCTGGGAGCAATGGTGACCCTTGAGACATTACCCTAGCCCTACAGCATAATTAACCAGATCAAATAATATATATATAAAGAGCTGCTCCCCAATGCTGCAAGAGCATTCACTGCTGGCCTCTTGAGGTTTAACAGCTCGTGAATTAGTCCTGGGAAGCACCCCATTGTTCTGAAGTTTTACGTCTTGCCTTTAAAGTGAAATGTTGTAGGTTTTTCTTTCCTTTCTTTCTTTCTTTCTTTCTTTCTTTTTTTTCTTTCTTTCTTTTTTTTTTTTTTTTTTTTTTTTTTGCCATGTTCCTCCAATAACACCATTGTAAACATGAGAGCTTTTGCATTTTAGCATAAATTTGAACAATGTGGTTTTTAAAAGAGTTCACCACATCAAAGCCAGGCTGTTTGGGCATGTTTTACAAATTCTTTTCTCTATAGTATTTAAAGCTACAAATGACTCATAGGCTCACATTCCGTTCGGTTCGGTCATGTTGGCAGCCGCTCCGCACTGGGGCTTTACTGCCCCGCAGTCTTTGTACCCTGAGAGAGTTATCTGGAAAGCAGGTGTGGGCCTTCCGCCAAGTCACATGCCCTTACTGGCTGTCTTCAGATCCAAGGAAACGCTTGGAAATGGTTGCATTTTGCAGCAACAAACCAATTTTGTTCTTGTTTTCTTGTGCTTTCTTTCTTGAAAATAGGTCTCACTATGTCATCCTGGCTGGCCTAGAACTTGGTTACGTAGGCCAGGCTGCCCTAGATCTCACAGAGCCCTCCTCTACCTGCCTCCCAAGTACCGGGATTAAAGGTATACAGCACCTCCCCTGGCCTTCTTGTCCTCCTTCTTTAAGTCCAGTGTTCTCTGTATTGCTTTCCTTCCTCCTCTCCATGCGCCCCCCTGGCTTTCCATTCTTTAATAGAATTTTCCTGAGCCGCGGGTCTGAGTGAGGGATGTTCAGGGCAAGGGAGCCTTGTGCATGGGGGCCATGAGACCACGTGTTAAAGTCACGGGCTCTGGCGCTGGGTAGGATGGGAGGATTCTGAAGGGGGTGGGGTGTCTGGGAAGGTAGGGGGCGTATCAAGGGTGTGAGAGACCTTGGCTTGTGTGACTGGATGAAGGGCGGATGGCGGAAGGAAGCATGAGAGACCGAGAGAGAGCACATGGAAGGGAGTTATCAGAGTGGGTCTCCTTCAGGCTGGGTGCTAGACTCCTCTACTTCACGGGGCCTTCAGGACGCACCTGTGCATTCCCTAGATTTCTCCACTGTACAAATAAAAAAGTCGAGGACCAGCAACAAAAAAGTTGTCTGAGGGCAAACATAAAGGGAAAGGCCGTGCTCAAACTCAGCACTCCCTCCACGCCCACTGTGTGGTTCCCCACTTCAGCTAAGAAGCCACGGAATGAGGTCCAATGCTTACCTCAGGTTTGGCAGGTGCCATTTGGATTCTGCTGGGTGAAGTGACGTAAGGAACAAAGCCATGCAGCGGCCAGAACGACTGCCGAGGGGTTAGGACGGGGCACACCTCTCAGCTCTTAGGAAAACCCTGCCCCCTTTCTGGAATTGGGCCTCCTTGTCCTGAAATTCCGTAATGTTTATCATCTCCTAGGTCCCACGCACAGAATCTCCCTTCCACACTGCCCAGTGTTCTGGTTTTACGTTTAGACAGGATCATAATGTAGACCAGGCTGGCCTGGGGCTTGCTGTGTAGCCAAAGCTGACCTTTAACCTCTGTTTCCCCTGGAGCTCAGCATGTGCAATCATACCTCACAAACGTTATCAATTTTTTTTCCTTAACTGTAGAGAGGTCTCCCGGTACTAGCCTTCTATAGGACCAAACCACACACGTTTCCAAAACTGCTTAGTGAGTAATTTAGCCTCCCTTCTTCTACACCTTCAGCTGTCCACAGTGAGTCTGGTTCCAGCATCTTGAGGTCTGGCTTTTCCCTTTCTGGTCATCATGCACACTGTACTTTTCTGATAATAATGAGTAGGTGTGTAGGAGTAACTCACTTGCGTTGTTTGCTGTCAACTCTCAGTAGTACAGAACATCTCAAAATCAGTTTTGAGATTAATTCTCCAGTCTGAGGCAATTAGAAGCAGGCTATTTTAAGAGCACATAAATGTCCCTGAGAGGCCCCTGGGAGGATTTGTTTGTTGAAGATGTTATGCTTTAGTATCAGGGAGCCTCTTATGTATGTTAAAGAAGATACACATGTAAGATGCATGCATGCAGACACAAGCACATGCAAGAACATGCATGCATACATGAGATGCACACAGATGCACAAATCTTATCATACACAAGGTCATAATTCTGGGTAGGAATGAGTTTATCTGACCTAGAAGACCACACAGAAAGTGGGAATTGGACTCGGGTCAGGTTCACTGCCACCACACTCAGATACATGAGCTTCTTCTAGGAGAGTTTATCACGTCATAGATGCTTTAACTATCACAGTTCTGGGCCGACTGACCCAAGCTGAATGACCCAGGCCTAAGGCTTCTGCTTGTTTGTGGATTTCTCCAGAAGGCCTCTCAGGCTACTTATCTCACAGCTTATCCACACAGGGCCGGGCCGTCCTCACCTTCCGCGTTATCTGCCAGGTCCTGCCACTGTGAGTTGTGAACATCACACTTCCTCCAGAGTGCCTCCTTTGGCTGCCTTCAGCCTCCCGACCGCCTGTCCTCTTTGTTCTTCTGTCTTTGCTGCCTTGGCCTGGCAAAGAATGAGGCCATAGGTAGAAGCTGCTTGCTTTCCTCCCTGTGGATCGACCCTGGACTGTCCTTAGAGCCGTCGGCCCAGCCCTGTGATTGACTATGTCACTGGCATGACCAGGGTTCCACCTGAAAGAGATGGATGCCCAGAGGGCTTTGGGCTTTAATGATGGTTTTGAACAACAGCCATGCTTCTCTGGTCCAGTAAGACTGTCAGGGATAATCTCCCAAGTCCGGAGTTACCTCCATAATTATGCATTGATGTCAATACATCTGGACATGTAGCTGTACACTGCCCAGGCTAGTGTGTGCGTGTGTGTGTGTGTGTGTGTGTGTGTGTGTGTGTGTATTATCATCTGTCAGTCTGTTTCTTGCTCCTAAATGTGTCAAGAACTCTAAGGCCCAGGCAAACTCATGAAATTCATAACAAACTGAACTGTATTTCCAAAGTCTGTGGCTTCCTTGCTGCCCCTATTTGAGTTCCAAGAGCTAGCATGATTGGGCTCTGGTGTGGTCCCTTGCCTAGGGTGATAACCTCCCCAGTATGCTATGGCAGACGACAAGTTCTGGCATCCTTATCCCCTAGCAAGGTTGTAGAGCCTTCATCTAACAACCCAAAAAAGCCTTCACCTGAAAATGCACCACAGTAAAGATTTGGGCTTCATCAGTTGGACTGGGCGAGGGGACAGGCACATCCAGTCCATGGCAGGAGTCTTGAACTTGCACCAACAGGCAGGACAACAGGCTAAGCCAATGAATTCTCCTGGCAATAACCATTGTGTGAAAAGGGCTTTGCAGATTTGTAAAACTCATGGAATGCTCTGTTCCTAAGTTCTAGTCAGCCCAGTGCTTTGCAAGGAACAAAAAAAAGTTAAACCACATCCTGACTATTCTTACACAGCTGTCCATTCCCTGAGCTACTACTGTATCAGGCATTGTCACGGATAGAGCTGAGCGGCCCGGCATTCCTGGTCTCTCTTCCTCCTTTCCTTCTGACCTTCCTCTGGAGTAACACAAGGAGTGGGGCCAGAGCAGGTAGAAAGTCTGAGAGAGGGTAAACAAAGGTGTGATGGCGAATCTTGATTGTAAACGTGTTTAAATTAAATTCCTAGATCTGGCGCTAGAGGGATGGCTCAGCCGTTAGGAATGCTTACTGTTCTTGTAGAGGACCTAGGTTCAGTTCCTAGCACTCATACGGTAACTCCCAGCCACATGTAACTTCAGGTCCAGGCAATCTAATGCCTGTCTCTAGAGAACGCTGCATGCAAGTGGTACTCATATACTCACAAAGCCCCACACAGATACACATAAATAAAATTCAGTTTTTAATAAAAGAAATGCCCAAATTAGTATAGCACACCTGTGAGTCAGCTGACTGAGTAGTTTAACCCCTCGATGGAGCTAAACTATGACTGTGGAATTTATAATATGATTGAAGTGTTACAAGGTACCAAAAAGTATGAGGTGCAGCTTGGTTGAAGAAAGTAGGTCACTGGGGTGTGTCTTTGATAATTATGTCTCGACCTGGCTCCTTCCTGCTTTGTTCTATTCTACTTCCTGTCCAGCAGGAAGGAAAGGTCCTCTGCCTCATAATCGTGTTGCTATCATGTTCTACCCAAGCACGTGGTGCCAAGCAACCCTGCACTGAACTCTGAAGCCCTGAGCAAGATGAATCCTTCCTCCCTTAAGTAGTTTCTGTTGATAGTGCTGTGAGAGCGGTGAGAACACTAACCGAGCCAGGTTGACGCAGCCCTGCGAGCCAGCTTGCAATAACCACTGCAGCAGGCTTGAACCCTTCATTGTTTTTGTCCTTGCAGCCTCTGGTCTTGACAGTCACCACAGATTGCTTGGGGTCATCTTATTATTTGGAGTTAGGGTTGCGAGAGGGCTATAGACGGTAGCAGTCAGCACAAGGCACATACACTGAGCAAAAAAATGAATTCCAAATGACTTTGGAGCTGATGAGAAATCCCCATCTCTACGCCCTCTCTCCCAGGGCCCTGGTAATCCTTCCTGGGGAAGAACTGTGACGGGGCACGGAAGCTGCGGGGGGCTGGCAAATGACCCGCAGGCCGTCTAGACAGTAAACAACTCCCTAGTGCTCGGTGCAGCGTCTTCCGTAGAGCCATCTGGTTCAAAACGACCCTGATTGTGCTTACGATGTGGAATGCCTTGCTGACTGGAATGTGTCCTAGATTTCATCTGCAGACACCGTGTTGTAGGCCTCTGCCTCCACCTGCTGGCAAATGCAAGCACTGAGAGAAACCAACTGGACATTTTGAGCACAAAGATGTTTGGTCTCAATGGCTAGTGTACTTCACGTTCATAGTCATACAGGGCGCAGTAAAAATGGAGTGTCTGGACTTACTGGCACCACCAAATCTAAGTCCATTTCTTAACCAAGTTCCCTGGTGAGTCACATGCAGAGAGCAGTAAGGAGTCACCACACTGGGACATCAGAGATGGAGCCCAGTGACGGCTCTAAGTGACTCTGCTGCTCATTCCCAAGCCTGGGTAGCTAGGTGACAAGTGTCATGTGAAATGCCCTGTCTCCCTACTTCCAGCTTGTCCAGGGAACCTGTAGAAGCAAAGATGAAAGCTTTATCTTCTTGGAACTCAAAGTTTTTACATGGGCTTGGAGATACAGCTTGGCGTTTTTGAGTATTTGCTGCTTGCAGAGGACCAGAATTCAATTCCTGGCACCCCTGTTGGGCACGGCACATTGGGAACTCCATGTGACCCCAGTCTCAGCATCCCCAGCACCCTCTTCTGGCCTCTACACACATCTGTGCACATAGACACAGACAGACACACATACATGCACATAAATAAAACAGATAAAAATAAAATCTTAACAAAATGTACAATGGGCAATTGTACTTGGCAAAACAGTCCTTTGGGTTAGCCTCACCAGTGGTCCATGCTGTCGGTGACATGCATCCTGGATGTGTACAAAGAGTACTCTTTATTTCTATGGCTTTTTTTCCCTTTGTCAAAACTTGGAACTTTGGTCTAATTAAGAGGCCAGCCATCAAGCAAACCTAATATCTACTGGGTGTCTAGCCAGGCAGTCAAGGTCATAGGAAAAAAAGGAATGACTAAGAAACTCCCAGAAACCAAGAAACCAAGTGGACTGTAATCCCTTGGATTGGTCCATGGAACAAAAACTTAGGAAAATTGGCAGAATCCAAATGAAGCCTGGAATTGAGTTCTTGGTAATATTTTGACGGTTGTTTCTTAGTATTGACAAATTATCTTCATAAAATAACGTATTAACGTCTCAAGAATTGAATTTTCTATTACCTTTGGCAGTGTTATCCAAATATTCCAATAAGAAGCATAAAGTAACTGCAAATGTTTACAGAGTGTGGGAGCGGGGCACCGAGGGAGACCAAATGAGTTGGAAGACACTGCCAACAAGAGCAGCATAGTGGTTTCATGTCCAGCCGCCAAAAGTCAGAACCAAGTATGACTCCCCAGAGAGGCTACCCCGGCTGCAGGTAGCAGACAGAGGAAATTTGTGCTATCCAGGGAGGCCTGCCAGCCCTAAAGACTCACTGGGAACCAGTGATTGGCACATGAACTTCAGTGTGGAATTATCACAAGGCTGGGCTAGACCTCTCAGTTACACATGAAGAGTCTGAGGTGCAGAGAGAAGTGACCTGTCTAAGCTCCTGGTAGAGTCATAGCGAGCCCACGCTGTGCCTACGACCATCTAGCTTTGTTCAGAACTCTTGCATTCCAGATATTTGTTGAATGGCTAGGTTCTCAGCTTGAGTCTGCATCCATTGGCTAACTGGTTGCTGTTTGGGGGAAACCGCTGTGCCTAGGCCAGGGCTGCTAAAACCACCACCAGGATTTGAAGATGAAGGACTAGCAGGTGGTGAGCAGCAGCAGGGCCAGCTTCACTGTGTCCCAGAAGGGCCTAATTAACATTTTATCTCAGTTTACTATACTCTCTATCACACCCCCCAACTACCCTCTGTCTTGCTAAATGTGAAACTAAAACTTGCTCGTTGGATATAACTCCAAGATCAGGGGGCAAGAAGTGAGAATGAGACCTCCCATCTAAGCCCTGAGACCACTAGAACTTTACTGGCTGCCCTCGTCCATCACACTGTAGACCTACCTTCAAGAAGGCCAGCTCTAAACAGACAGTGGCAAGTCCCTGTCCCTTCCAGGCAAATGTCAGAAAAAAACAAAGGCCTTGGACACTGGAGAAGTCTGGCATCAGGGAACTCTTGGAGTCCTCTAGGACATGAGCAAAACAGCCTAGCTAGCAGTAGAGAGCAGCCAGACTCCTGTGTTCCTTTCTTTCTGCTATGGACCCTTCCAAACATCATGAAAGGCCAGGACTGCAGCCAGGCCCAAGCCCACAGCATCTTGGAGGACTGGACTTAAGTATGCTAAAGGGCTCTCCTCTCCTGGCATTGACTGGGTATGTTTCTTAGGTTTTACTCCTCATAGCCCCACAGCACAGAGTTGACTTCTGTATTTTGCCTTCAAGGTTCTATTTTCCATTGTTACTTATGACCGCAAACCCATGGCTGAAGATGTGTGTCCATTTCTCTATCTCCATAGCCTCCTGTGTGCCAGCCACTCCGAGTGAAGGGCACAGCATGGCTTCTGCCCTCGGACCTATGGCTAGTTTTCTAGGAGATTGTATTTGCCCGGTGAATGTCCCTAAATGATTTTCAGTAATAAAAACAAAAAGTCCAAAAGGATAGGAAAAGAAAAGGTCTTCCTTCCTTCTTTGAACCTCCAGATTCAGCTTATGTGATTGGATAAACCAAGGCACCCCCTGATTACTAACACAAAGCATTCTGTTACAGATTGAGAAAACTTAGAAGCTCTTTTATAAAGCCTTATTAGACTGTAGAAGCCTTTGACAACCCTTCTCAGATTCACTCACTGAAGCCCTTCATGATAAAGCCCTAAGGGGATAAAAAATTTGATGAGATTTAAGGCAGAGTTTCTAAACATTTTTACCTTGTACGTTTTACATTAAAGTCTTTTAACCGTTCATTTAAAATCACTCTCCTGTTGTAGTGAGTCCTTGTGAGACTGGAACTCCATGCTCAGCTCTCAGTCAGCTCCTCCTTCTTGTTCCTCCTTGTTTCTGTAGGAAGTCAGAAGTGCTCTGTGCTTTCAGAAACCACAGTGAACTACCAATGCTGGCTGGATGTGGTCGTGCCTCGATCTTTCTCAAAGGGGGTATTAACTTCAGGAGGTACATTCAGGAGCCCTGAGTAAAGCCTGGCATTTGTGGGGAATTTTAGGGGGCAGATGGTTCCCAGCGCTTTCAAACAGATCCAGTACCTTAGTCGCCAATAAGATAGTGACATCCTCTGATTTAGATTGTGGTGTTAACTCAGGGACTAGCACACCCATGCCTGGGGCACCAAGAGGGAAGCCTTTCATCTGTGGCTAAGTTACCTAAAATCCTACTGTCTCAATTCTTCACCTGTAAAAAGATGTGAGACTGACACCACAGTAAAGTTAAGACTGAAGCCCCTCAGACTGACTTTCGTGAATTCCTTTATGGATTCAGTAGGTGAAAATAGACCCACATACTCAGTTCATAAAAACTGAACTGAGTCATATACTCCCAAAAGAAGGATGTTAATGCTTAGGTGGGCATGTAGCTGGGTTAAACTATATATATATGCTGACTCTGTTAATAATAATAATAATAATAATAATAATAATAATAATAATAAAAAATATTATGCACCTGACAGTTTACTCAGTAGCTCCTTGCCTGTTGATCCTAAGTCGCTTGTGTCAAATGGCCACAGCATCAGATGATGGGAAGAGTGTAACAGCGGAGCCACGCTGCTCCATCTCAGAGCGGTTCACGCTGAGATCCCAGGTGCCAGTCCAAGATGGCGTTTGGCTGGCAAGATGGAAGCTCCAGTGTTGACGCTGTGACTGTCTGGTACGCTTTTTTCAAGCCATTATAAAAGGTCTATACGTGGTTTTAGGTGGACTCCAGGCCATTTTGACAGAGAGAGAGATCATATAATAAATGAACCCAAAAATAAAGTTGTGCCTAAACAACACACCCCTCTTCACAGATGATCTTTCTAAACTGTTGGAGCAGGGGTGGGGTTTCTTCCAGACCTTTCTGGTCTTTTTAAGTAAATGACATAGCAACTGGCCTTTCAGGGGCCTTTTCAGTTCTAATAAAGTAACATTCTTGAAAGAGCAGAGGAGTCCATGCTGCTGTTCCTCGACAGATACACCACAGACTGATGGCGGTTTATTTAATTTCTACCTCCCCCCTTTTTCTTCCTGTCTAGCCCCCCAACTTAAGGAAAAGATATGATCCCATCCCACGACTTCACGGTAGTATAATTTGAATGGCGTGAGTGCTTGGCCCATGTGCAGATCTGTGCATGCAGCCAACCAAGCATCCCTGTTTACATCAGTGCTGACTAGTAGGGCAGTGGCCGTCAACTCTCAGCCTTCTTCAGCAATTCTGATCTGGAGAAAATTGCTTCCCTTCCTTTAGCCATAAAATATACAGGTTACTGCATTATACATAAGGGTAGAAAACTGAAATTTTTCAATCAAGAACCACAAATCAATAAACTGTACGAGCTCACTACTGGTGCTGTAATCGAGCTGAGTCTTCTTAAGCAGAGCAGTTCCTGAGGCCCTTTGAAGCATGCCTACTGTTTCTTTGAGTAAGACTGGGGTCTGACCTCCACTTACAGGGACACGGGGTGAGTCTCATAAATACTGATATTCTTTGCCAGGCTCTTCAGAGCTGGACCATTTCGTTCAGGCCTGTAAATGGTCAATGTGCGATTTAACCAAATGGCAAAAAGGTCCACATGGGACACTCGGACCCTCCCAAGCGCTCCTCCATGGTACAAGAAAGTACTGCCCAGTGACGTATGTTAATTACCCTTTGCTGGTCATTTCTTAGAAAGCAAGGGTTTAGTAGCTAACAACTCCATACATCTTCAGATCACTGCTACAAGCACCCATAAACAGAACTGGACTCTCTCATTAAAACGTTACTAATTGGGGATAGACAGATGGCTCAGTGGTTAGAGTACTGGCTGCTCGTCAGGAGGACCCAGGTTCAATTCCCAACACCCACATGGCAGCTCACAACTGTCTATAACTGCAGTTCCAGAGGATGTCTTCTCTTGCACGGGCATGCATGCAGGCAAGACATCAGTGCACATAAGGATAAGTTAATATTTTTCTTCAGTTTTTTAAAGTTAACCAATCTTGAGATTTCATTTTGTGCATTATCTTATGGTATTGGTTCTCTTCAAACACAGACACTCAGCGTGATTCCTGATGGCATCCGGGATGTGACAGGTGTATAGTACGTGCTGCTACGTGATGTATATGCACCATCCTTTCCTCTGCACAGTCTCGTGGGGGAGCCACCCTCACCAGCCCATTTCATAAACTAGGAAACTAAGACCAAAACAAGGGAAGCTTATGTAGCTATAAAGACAAGTAGCTATAAATCACAGACTCCCCGTCAGCCTTCCCGATGCTGGAACCCTCCAACAGAGCTCCTCATGTGGTGGCTCCCATCCGTACGATGACAGTGTTACCGTTTCATAACTACATTTGCTACTGTTCTGAATTGTAGTGTAAATATCTGAAATGCAGGAAATCTGAGATGCAGTCCACAACCCTTGTGTTGAGAACAGCCGCGATAGATAAAAGAGGAAAAATCCCGTTCGTCAGGCTGTTGCCCTCCAGAGCAGTGGAAAGCCAGCAGCCCCCCTCACACAGGGACCAACCAGGGCCTGCTTCATGGAGTGTCTTATGTGGGTCATGTCCACAAATCCCAGAGAGACCCAGGCAGCCATCTCTGAATCTCCGTTAGCATGTTCCCTTTATGAAACTGGAGACGTCCTCCACCCATGTGAAGCTGGCCCAGGCCCTGTGCTGTATACCTAAGAAATGTGAGATTGAGATGAGATTGAGATGCTTTGAGACGTATCTGCAGGGCCCTGAACAGAGAGAGAACAGTCGTAGATAATGTGGGTGGGTGGAAACCACAGAAATTTGCTTAAAAATCAATGCAGAGGAAGGAACTGGATGGCAGAGTGGACAGGAGCCTTGTCAGAGCCATGCTGACCCACAGTATGCACAGAGCAAGCAGCAGGTGACTGACTGACACCTGACTTAAAAATCCCTCTCAGAATATCCGAGATTTACTTACATTTGAAAACCGGTAACACCAAGTAGGATCAGGAGTGTGATAGTGTTTGGCTCCTGAAATAAGCAATTCAGATAGGAGGGTAGCTTTGCTCTTACCAGAATCTGAGTGTGAAGAATTTTTAAAAATACACAGAATGTGAGGCCTGAGTTGATGCTGTAGGGGAGGGGAGAGCAGTGGAATTCAATGAAGCACGAGGCGGTATTTTAGACCGGTGTCTTTGATATTAGCTAAGGCTCATGAGAGTAGTTGGCTTAGTCTGGACTTCCCTGGTCCTCTATTCACATAGCAGTGAGTCCACATAGCCACGAAGAGAAGCAGGTCAGACACGGTGAGAAGGCATGGTGTTTAACTTGTTCAGCGCTTCAGGAGTGATGGCAGTTGGGTAGGTTGTAAGAGGTCAGAAAACCTTGGCTCCAGGATGGTTCCCATCTGTACTGGCCAAGTGACCTGAGCTGTCTTGCTAACCTGTCACTGTCCACTGGCCCATCAGTGGAACTGGGATGACAAGATTGGGAGCAGAAGCCGAGTGAAACAGGAGCCCTTGAGAGGGCTCTATAAATGGAGTGACTTTCATACCGCTGATGGATAGGGGTGGGAGTCCTCGATTCAGCATGGGGCGTTTCTTCTGCTGGCTAAGCCTTGGCTATCCTTGAATGCCCTGCAAATGGGACTAGAGGAAGGGGGGAGGGGAAAGGTGGGAAGGAAGAAAAGAGGGGAGAGGAAAGGAGGGGAGAGCACTGGACTTGTGGAACCAGCATCCTCTGCCCCCTAACTCTTCGCTCTTCTTTCTGTCATGAGAGCATCAGTCCTCCCAAAGGCAATGTTGGTTCCTCCCATAGAAATACAACAGAGAGCACTCACTGGTTTCCCTGAAGAGCCTGAGGACCTTCCACGTGCTCTGGTTTGTGGCCTGTGGCTTGGTGGCAGCTTTGCCACATTGAAGCCGCCCCTCCCCACAGCTCATTCTGATGGACTCCTTTCCCATCTGCAGTGGACTGTCAGAGATTGGCTGGCCTGTGTTCATAAGTGCAATTAAGAATTCCTTGTTAAAAGGCAGCCGTAAACAGCAGAGTAAGCTTTGGATCTGATTACATGAAGCAATGTTAAGCAATAAACTCGGGTTGATTTGATTCATGTATTTGTCATTTCAAAAATGCACGTTTGAACACAGACAAATTCCTTTAGAAAGATGGTAAAAACTGTATCCTGTGAAACTTTAAATCTTGAAGATTCATAAACTGTTTATGGTAAAAGTTCTTAAGTGCATTTATTCTCTGTCATCTTTGATCTGGGTTAAGACAGTGACATGTGTTTTGCTGCACTAAAAGGCAATGAAGTAAAGGTTCATTATCAGGGATGAATATGGGTACGCGACCTTTCCTATTCAGTCTGGTTGTTCAAGTCAAGAAGTCTGAAGACTTAAGGCTTAAGAGGTCATTGTCTTAGTATCTCAACAGGAGAGGACCATTAGACATGGGATCCCTGGAACAATACACACACAGAATCACACAAGTGTCTTGACTTCCCTTTATGAACTTCTGTTTGACAACTAAAATTCCAGTCATGGGTTGAATTGACTCTTCAAGCCCTGATTTCAGAAATCAATTTCCCCGATTTCTCTGATACTTCACTCTAGTTGTGATAGTTACCTCCCACTTTGTCAGTATGAACATAAATGAGATGTCTTTGGAAAAAAAAATTGTGGAGAATGAGCAAAAAGGATCCCGCGCGCACTTGCTTTCGTTCAGAAGGAAGCAGTTGTCCTTCCCACCCTGCCGTCTAGCCACTGAGTCCAAAACCTTTGCTCCCCCGAGTCAGCCACGTCAGCCCTGAGTTGTGATGGATGACGTCTAGCCGTGACAGATCCCTCTGGAAGCCGTAAGCAATCACTGTTCAGACCCTGCTTATTTGACAGCAGCTATGTATTTAGGATTGATCCAGGTCTCGAGAGTGAGAAGTACCAGAGATGTCCCCTACCATGTCAAGAGCTTCTGTCTCTGGTAGTAGGAAGCAGAGGTGCACACAGATGCCAGCACCGTCTGGCAGAACATGGCAGGTATTGAATGAGGACAGTTAACAGAGAACGGCTGACCGCTAAAAAATATTAGGGGAAGACTTCAGGGCTGACCAGGTGTTGGAAGAGGGAATGAGACTGTGGTGATGCAGGGGGTGAAAGAAGGATTCCTAGCCAGCTAGTAGGGCTCACAGGTCCAGGAATGAAAAGGTTTGGCGCTTTGGTGGCACCTACCTACCTGTATCCAACAGAGGGGATGAATGCTCCTTCATGAGGTTTAAGATCAAGGACCACCTATGTCTCTTTCAAAGCATGCATCCACATACCAGCTGACAAGCTTAGACTCTCTCAGCCTGTATTCTGAGTATGCCAACAGCCTGAAGAGCCTCCCTCTCGGTCATGTGACCTGTAACTCTTGTGCTTGTACTGTTGTGTGCCAGCTAGCAAAGCGAGTGTGTTGGGTGGGGGGAGGGGAGGAGGGACACAAGGTGCAATGAGCTGCTTGAGGCTAAAGGCTTGAGACATTGTGTGCTACTGCCTGCCGTTGGGTCAGTTAACTCTGCTCCTGGTCTCCACGGTGTGTGCCGGCCATCTCCTCCAGAGAGGTTGGACGTCTCAGCCAGGCGTGGGTCTGATGCCCAGGCTGGCGTACCAGCAGTTTACAGGGAGGAAAGCCAGCAGTTAGGAGTGGGTTAGCTTGAGGAGTTAGTTGAGTTGGTCGTGGTGGAAATGATGGAGCATGGTTGAACAACAAAGTCATCGTGGACTGAGTATCAAGAAGCTGAGACTGAATCCAATTAAGTTCATGGACGGAGCCACGCTAAAAATGTTTACTCTGTGTCGAAATTGGTATTGACAGCTAACGTTGAAATCTGTTTGTTATGTGTCTTTTTAATGTTGAAATGAAGACGGCACCAAAACAGCTGGTTTTCTCTTCTTGGAATCCTACGGAACACGGTGCCTTGTAAATGTCAGAACGATGGATAGGCAGTGTGTAATTTCCCTTTTTTGCCATCTCACTGCAGGAAATACCAGAAACGGCCCAATGCCATATGGGTTCCGGCTCCCGCCAGAAGAAGAAATGAGGAGACAGCGTCTTCACAGATTTGACGGCCAGTGATACGGCGCCATGCGGGGGAAGGTGTGTCCCAGCTGTGCGATTGAAGCCCGTTCACATTACTTCCCGAGCCCCTGATTGGTTTAAACAAAAGAAGAGCACACCTTTATTGTTGCAGATCACTCTCGTCTGCCACAAACGGGTACTCCGTGGCCCCTGTGTGCCCAGATTGCCCAAGCCCGGCTGACACATCTGCACGGCAGGCTTGTCCCACGAAGCCCACAGCTTCCCCAGAGTGGCCTGTCTAGCCCCGTGATCGCTCCTAAACCGAAGGTCACCTCTTCAGTTGGGACCAGTTTCCACTTTTCTCTCCTCCTTCCCTCCAGACTCAGTGGCACACATCCACACTGTGGTGAAGTGGGTTATTTCACCAGCTGAAAAGACCAGGCCCTTAATAGGAAGTGGGTTGTTGATTACACCAGGTGAGCGGGTCAGCCCTCACTCTGCCCGGCATGCTAGGTGCCTGGCTTGGCAGGAGGGGCAGTGCCACCCCTGGTCCTCCCTGCATATTTCTATGGTGATATGGGAAGAGGATGTGGCTGCCTTCCCAGGGTGTTCACGCAGGCCCCTTGGACTGCTCAGGCCACTGTTTGCAACTTGTTCACAACTCCTGCCTTCTTCCTCATGTAGGATGTGGGATTGGAGGGGAATAAGAAAGATCTAAAGAAGGGGAAAAAACCCTACCCCCTCATTAGATATCCTGTGGCACCAGCAGTTTGGGTTCAGAGCCACTCCTCCAGGAGGAGATGAGACTTGTTTAACTGCTCTGTAGAGCGGCAGCAGATGCCACACACACACTTGCAGCAAAGTGGAGGTGGTATGTGGGGTTCTCACAGGGAATCCCCCTGCAGCAAGTATTTTTTTTTTTTTTTTGTCTTCATAAAAGTGCCTTCTCGTTGGCCACTATGGCTGCAGTTTGTCATAAACAAGTGTCTGGAAACTGCCCCAGGGAAGTGCTGTTTTACACACACACACACACACACACACACACACACACACGTCCCAATCACTGACGGTATTTCTTGTGTTCTGAGAATAAAAAGGCAAAGACAGGGTGTCTGTCGCCACCGCCTCAGTCAGGGAGTGTTTCAAAGGGAGCTAGGAGCAGCAAATGGTGCTCCGACTCGAACTACCCCCCCTCCTCTCCGTGTCTAGTTCCAGTGAGGGCAGGTGTAGACAGGCTTTCCTACACACAACGCAAACACCTGGGAAGAATACTATCTGATGCCAGTTAGCTTCTGGGGGCAGGCACATCGGACCTGACTTTCTTTGTTTACATTTTTATATTCTATTTTTTAAAGTGTGTGTGTGAGCGTCTGCTGCTTTCAGAAGAATAACTTATACAGTGAATCAAGAAACATGTAACCAGCAAAACAGACTTAAAGCTAGGTACTCTATGCCCATTAAGAAGCTGGGCTTGGTGGCACACAGGTCTAATCGTAGCACTCAAGATTAGGGTAAGGAGGATCTCTGAGTTCAAAGCCAACCTGGTCTACATATGGAGTTCTAAGCCAGCCAGAATACACACACACACACACACACACACACACACACACACACTTATATACCAATACCCCGTCTCAAAGAAAGGGTGGAAGGGGGAGGAGGGGAGAAGGGAGAAGATGAAGGAAGGAAAGAAACTCACTGAATATAAATAAAAGTACAAGCAAATTCTCAGCTTTAAAAGGCACTGGTGCCCAAGGCTGGCATTTTGAGGCTATTAACATCTCAGTTTCCAGTCTATGCATTTGACACGCCTGGTGCCTGCCTGCTGAGCAACCCCATGTTAATATGGATCCACCTGGAATGTCTTTAACACTTGCATATGAATGGACCAAGCAAACGCAAGGTGTCATTCAGACAGGTTATCCAGACAGTGGTGCCTGAGCACCTGAGTTTAATTTGTAATTGGTGGAAAGCCACAGCCAGTTGATGTTATAAATCATGCCCATAAGCCTGGCACCTCCAAACACATTTAAATTATAATGGTCAAGGTAAATTATTCCTGGCTCTGAAGCTCTGCACTTGCCTTCCATACCACAATGAGAAGTAGCCTTTCCCCCGCTTGCCACCGTTTGATAGCACCGGGAAATTCTGCCCTAACACTCTTCTGTCTCTATTCTTATTTGTGCGTACCTGCACCAAATCATGTCTGTGTGTGATGTGGTTCTGAATGACCCTGGAACATAGCCTGCTATTGACCTGCCCAACCTTCCAGTCTCCCTCCCTCCACACTCAAAACGCTCAGTAACTGTTATTTTCCAACCAAAGTTATTGTCCCTTTGTTATTAGAATTCCCGCCAGCTTGTGTATAGAGCTTGAGTGCAATAACAGTGCCCAGTTGCTTTGCTTGACTTGTACAAAGATGCTGAAATCCCAGTTTTGGATGGTGTAGTTATAATGTGCACTTTTTCTTTATTTATGGAGTGGAATGTCATCAAAGGTTTATTACAGATGTGGGAAAAATCATTTTAAGGATAAGTGAAAACCACACGTCTTCCAGAATAAAGATGGTCTGGAAATTATAAGAATTGTGTTGTTCAAGTCATGGGCCTGCCTGTAGCCATTGCTTACTGTTTTCTGGGTCTGGAATTTCTTTTCTTTGTTCGTCGTTACATTTTTGTTTTGTGTTTGCCCCATCCACAATAAGGAATGCTCAGAGTTATGTCAACAAACTGGAATTGGTCTAAAAAGGAGTAGCAGACGCTAATTGCTTCCAACAGGGAGGAAGCACCAGAGCGGGTTTTAAATTCGGTTCTTTCCCAGCAGCCTTGCAGCTCTCCCATGTCCAGTTCCCACCGCTGGCTGTGGTCAGTCAGCCTAACAGATCTCCTCATTCAGAATCTCCTCCCGGTTCTCAAGAGGAAGGCCTAGTTAGAACTGCTTCCTCCGATGACCTTCCATGTGTTGCCTGTGATTCGCAAAGTTGCTCCTAAGAACGCCCGCTGCGGAGGCTGGCACGAAGCCGTGAGTGACTGGCAGGGGAGTTGGCTGTGGAGGGACAGAGGCGGCCCCGGCAGAGAGTAGACCTCTCTGGGATCGGCGTTCAGGAAAGAAATGCATTCAGGTACTGGTAAGTATGTATACCATTCTGTTCCTTCCCCTGGGTCACTGCAGAAATTTTCTGACCTAATTCTCGCTGCCCCAACTTTTTTTTTCTTTGCCAGTATTTTAGAATCATAAACTCTAAGCTTGGAAGGACCTTGAAGTCTCTCAATTCATTGCTTTGCTCAATACTTAAAATACCTCTTCATTCAGCTCCAACCACGGTTGCCAGCTGGGCTTCCAGAACCCATTTTAGCAATACCTCTCATTGTCCTGGATATCTTATTGTTTGTCTGTTGACAAAAGGAAAAGGTCAGACCCATTAACCTCAACCCCTGGGCTCCCGGCCACTCTGGACTCCCCCTTTATTCTGAACAGCTCACGCACACTGGTCTCACCATCCAGGCTGTGAATGCTTCTGATGCTGGGATCTTTCCAGCGTTGTGTAAGGAGCAGCATCTCGTCTCCTTCAGCCCTCCCTGTCCTCCTCATGCTGTCCATTGAGGCCTTTCTGAGAGACCACGGCTCCCACCACAGATCTCTGTTTTGATTGGGCCTGTGTCTCTTGGTATCCACGTGTGACTTGGAGATAATTGGTTGTACCATAAGAACACATCTTCCTTTCCAGGGCAGGAACTGGGACTGGAATCCTCCTGTCAGTCCTCACTGGGCCTTCAGCAGTACATAGAAATCTCTGAACCAATAACCACGTGCGGATGGAAGTGCAAAGAAACTCATGCACAACATGATGGGTAGTAAGGCGAACTGCTTCTAAAATGCATGCGTTCTTGTGTGTGTGTGTGTGTGTGTGTGTGTGTGTGTGTGTGTGACCAGAGAGACCAGAAGAGGGCATCCAATCCCCTGAGACCAGTGAGCTGCCCAACATGGATGCTGTGAACCAAATTCCAGTTCGGTTCATCTCTAGATGAGCAGCCAGTGTCCTTAGCCACTTCTCCAGCCTCCGCTATCATCACTTTATTTTTTGAGGCAAGGTCTCTCACTGAACCAGGCATTCCGATGGGCATTGACTGCCTAGCCAGAGTTCAAGGATCCAGCTGACGCCACCCCTCTCTGCATTAGGGGAAGACATGCAGAACCACTCTAAGCTTGATTGTACACGGGTGTTGGGGAGCCAAACTAAGATCATCATTCCTGTGCCGTGGGCACTTGACCGACTGAGCCATCTTCTCGATCAATCTAAAGCAAACTGGCTTCTCTGAGACCAGTGTGACATTTTATCACCCATTTTCAAATATTCCCTATCTTCCCAGATAATTATGCCGGGAATACCCATGCCTAGCAGCGCACACTTGGATACGAAATGCCCCTTTTCTTTACCCTCTCCCCCACTTCAGGCTGATATGTGGCAGGCTTGTGTTGCTGCTGAGAAGTGACGGTAATTTTCAGATGTGGACCCGAGTTGGAGTAAGCCAGTTCAGGCATGTGCTTGGGGGCTGTGTGCCTCAGCCAGGCTTGGTCACCCTCAGACTGTTCCTTAGCCACGGTGAGGTGAGCGGCCTCTGCTCCCTGGCCCCACTGTATGAGACTCCTCTTCACGCCTCAGTTTATCCAGCCACACTTGAACTGAAGGCATGTCCAAATAAACTCTAGTTTTAAGTTGTTTCTCTCGGGCATTCGTCGTAGCAATGTAAAGTTCATAGCACAGGGACAAAAACCACTGCCTTACATCATACAGCTCTGCAGTCGGCCTTCACACCTTCATGCCCGCAAATAACCTTGCAAGTAGCCAGTCTCATCCTACTTAACTAGCATGACACCTGAGGCCAGTGGGGGGCTGATAGCCGTACTGCCCGCTGCCCTGCCTGTGGTTGAAGCAGTCCTCTTGCCAGGCCTGGTTTCATTTCTTTTCCCCACCCAATGCCGAATAGACCCATGCTTCACAGATCCTCAGAGCCTTACTCTTCCCAGCCCTGGCTCGCCGCTTCTGCAGATCACCTTGTTTTTCCTCCTAAGCCAGTTCTAAGGGTAGACCACATTACAGGGTAGATTTAAAATAGGGAGGGGGAGGTGGTAGGGTGATATCTCAGTCACGCATGAGTGTTTGCCTTGAGAACATGAGGATGCCTTAAATCTCCCAGAACCCACATTAAAGCAGCCAGGCATCGGGGGGCTCATGCTAGTGATCCCAGTGTTGAGGACAGAGAAACAGATGGGTATCTGGAGCCCCCTGGCCAACGAGCTAGCCTACTTGGTGAGTTTCAGGCCAGTGAAGAAGCAGTCTCAAAAAAATAAGATGGATTGGTGTTAGGGTCCAAACCCGGCTGAGGTGCCTACTTCACACACAGCGGGTGCTGGCAGCCAGATTCTTCCTGTGTCTCTCAGTCCTTAACCTATTCTAGGGCCTTCCGGCCTGGCCTACCCCCTGCCCTGAACTTTCCAGCCCAAGGGGCCAGGGCTGCTCTTCCCTATATAATCCAGTTATTCAGGTTACCCGATATCTTTGTACCTTTGGGCTTCCTGGCTGCCCTGCCCTCCCCCTTTCCCTTGCCCTCCCCCTCTCTCTACCTTCCCCTTCCCCCTACATGGCCCATTTCAGTCTGGTCACATCTACTTTGGACTCTCCCAAATGTCCCAGTCTCTGACTATGGTCTCCCACATAATAATGTGCAATAAGCTTTCTCCTCCACCATACCTATACGCAGTAATTTCCTTTCCTTTTTATTTTTTTTTTTCATTCAAATGGCACCTGAGGAACAACCATTCCAGGTTGTTCCTACATACATGTAACACATACATACAGACAACTTCATACATGTGTCTGTAGACAAGAACACACACACACACACACACATACGTTTAAGAGGAAACCCTCTTTAGCTTAGAGGAAACTACATTCATCAATGACAGTGGTCTTGGAAGACGCCACAGAATTTTATATATTATGAACCACATCATACGTGACAATACAGCAAATATCTATGCTTTGGTAGTAGATCAGGTATCTTGCAAAAGTTACTCGATAAAAATCTGTTACTTTAAAACCATGGTTTAGAGAAACAGATGCAGTTTAATGGCCATATTTCACATTTTTCCAACGAATCATTAAATATTGAAGCACCATAAAATTCAAGCATCTCGCGTGGACGTGGCAGCCAGACGCCATGGCTTAAAACACACTATGCAGATCCTTGCAGATAATAGCAGTGACTGTTGTAGAAAGCTGTTTTTTTTTGTTTTGTTTTTGTTTTTGTTTTTTGTGTGTGTGTGTGGATTGTTTGTTCCCTGCAGACCTTACTCATAAGGTCCCTGCAGGACACTGGGATACTTTTTGTGGTACAGTAACTTTGTGACTGGAAATAAAGGAGACATTAAGGACTGGCTAGGTATAAATAATTCTAATCAGTAATTTATATGCTATGAGATTCAAACGTGTAATTTTGTTGTGGGGGTTGTGGGGAGCAAGAAATCATTTTCATATTAAAATACCTTCTTTTAAATAGAAGACGTGTCCATGCTTAGTGAAGGGTGGCTACCTACCAGGTAGGGAATAATCCAACTTAAATTCTCAGCATGAGTGGAATGTCCTGCCTTATAGATGAGGGCAGTTTAGCAGAACTCGCCCATGGCAACGCGGCTGGATTAAAATCTGGGTCCAACCCATTCACAAGCCCTCGTGTTTTTCCACTATTCTGACAGCCACACCAAATCAGAGAGGGACACCTGTTAAATGATTCCAGCGGGCTTGTGGACACACTGGTCACACAGGAGAACGGTCTGTTTTGTGGTGACCTGCAGTCAGTGCCGAGGAGGCACTGATGAAGTACAGCCCTCACGGGCCATTCTGACGACTTTTTCTAAGCACTCAAAGTATACGGACAGTGGAGAGGCCTTGGTGCCAAGAAGCCCTTAAGTCACGAGGAAAGACAGATTGAGGCTTGGATCCTTGTGTCACTTCCACAAAGGATCTTCTTTCTGCCAAATCTAGGAGCGAATCTCGTCATTTCTGAAATTTCAGTTCATAGAGAAGTAATTAACTGTGGAGTAAGGAAGGGACGGTGCTTGCCTGTTGGCATTGCGGTGATAATTGTATTAAGAGATTATGAGTGTGTGGCTATGTTTAACTTTGATATTCTGAAGTAAGACAGGCTCATGCAGGTCACCCTTTCACCAATGTGATCCTATGTGTAGAGCTGTGCCTCAAAGGCTTACCAAGGCATAGGAAGTTGTCACTGAATGAAACAATCAAGCCAATAATAGCTCATTGTGTGCTACTGATAGGCATCCAAACTCCAGCAAGGCATGGTCCCTGCCCCTCAAGGGCTTCAGTTTTTAACTACAGAATGAAAGAAGTGTCCAGAGACATTAGAGAAGTCATGGAGAGGAGACAACCCCCAGTCTCTTTGGGAAGTTCATATACCTGCCACTAACCCATTGTGCTAGCACAAACATGTGTCTACCAAACCAGTGGACCCTAGGGAGTCCACAAAGAAGAGACACAGACACAAAGGCATGTGAGTGTCCGCAGAGCCATGTGCAGCTCATGCTGACGAGGCTCTCCGACAATGAGCCTCAGTTCACAATGGACCTCTTAACCCTGCGTGAAGTCATCTTGGACTCCACGGGCAGTGCGGTCATTCAGGATTTTTAAGCCAAAAGATAACAGTCTAACTTGGATGGAACTTAGAGGATGACTGGAATTCCAAACTGGAGACATCTCCTGTGAGGGGCTAGGTGGAAATGTGTGTGAGAGCGAGAAGCACGGAGAGGAGTAGCAACCCACGCGGGTGGGGATGCGAGTTTCAGTCCGGGAAGCCGACCACACGAAGCCTGGATGCCTGGTGGCTTCCACTTACCAAGAATGAGAAGCCAGAAGGAAGCATCCCATCTGCGCTCTAGTGTGGAGCCTCAAGGTAATTCCCCTTGGGGATCTCGGCACATTCCAGCCAGTCAAGGGTGGAGGTCTTGAAAAGGACATTTAGATAAGACCATCACAGTCATGGATTAGGATAAATGCGAAGCTTTGGTCACGGTCCCCACTGAGCAAAGCTGTTCCAAAAACACTGATATACAGCCAGGTCTCGGAGAGAAAGAACTTTTAAGATTACACGCTCTTCTGTCCCAAGAATGCTTTTCCTATTGTTTAGCCTTCTGGACCAGTTCTAAATATACCAGTAATCCTTGTGCTGTTCACAGGAGGGTCTATACTTTGAATATAGTATACTTCATGCTCACTATCTTGAGTAGCTGAATTGCCCTCCTAAGTCAACCAGTCATAACTTAACTTGAAACGTGTTAATATTCTAATCCCAAGGCTGAACGGTTTAGCATTATGTAGCAAGGCATGTGTGTTCTAACAGTTCATCTATTCCCAACCAACTCTTCCTGGAACTTGTTCTCAGGCCGAGTTCATGATGAAATTTCAGGAGGCCTGGTTTAGGATGAGAGATAAAGATTCTGGAAATGTAAGAGTAATGTAAATAAAGAAGGAATGGGCTTTGATTTCAGACGTCAAAAATATTTAACCATGCACAGCACTGAACTTAAAATCAGATGAGTCAATAGGAAAACGTGTGCTACATCAAGAAAATATTTATGTTAAAATAGAGACGTTCCGCCCTGGTTATAAAGTGAGTTTCAGACCAAGCAGAGACAATGTCTTCAAAGCAAAACAAAAACCTTTCTTTCAAAGGCTGGACTACTAGCACTTTGGGAGCTCCAGGAAATTGCCAGGATATTGAACAGTGTGGGGTTACATAGTTCCAGGCCAACTCAAAGTACAATCTGGGGTGCTATCTTAAAATAAAAAATAAGATACATGTTATTTACCAGAAAGTTCTCTTAAACTGCCATCCCACAGCCTACAGGGGGGGGGGGAAGCTAAATGTATTCTGCATGAAGGAGTTCATCACTGATCAAACGATGGCAAGGAAAATACACCTTGGAAATATTCTTCTTTACTTTTGTTTTTAATTGTATGTATGAGTACGTCTGTGGGTGTGTCTTTGCATGTGGGAGCCAGAAAGGGGAACTGGAGCTCCTGGTGACTGCGAGCCAGCCGACCTGGGTCCCAGGAACCAAACTCAGATCCTCAGTGAATGCAGTAAGTGCTGTCAGCCGCTGAGCCACCTCCCCAGCCTCGGAAACCAAAGTTTAATTGAGTTTTTCTTTCAATTATCCTTAAGTGCGCTGAAAAGTGAGCTCTGACATGAGTGTCTCTCTCAGGGGGTGGAAAAAAAATCCTTCCTTTCCATTAAAATGGCAATTTTACTTTAGCTGAGGAAGGTGAATTTCAAAAAAAAAAAAAATCTTTTCTAGCAAACCTTTCAGCTTGTGATTTGTAGGCATCCCCGACTTGATAGCAAGCAGACCTTTTGGTATGCAGAAAAGTCACTGTAAATTGACATGGATTCTATCCGTGTACAGGAGCTGCTAAGTACCAGTGTCAAACAGCTGTCTTGCCATGATGCTAATACAATATAAAGAATGTTTGAAAATTGGAGAGACAGATGCTCCCATTTAAAAAAAATAAAATCACAGGAACACAAAATTCAGATTGACTATCATCTTTGTTTCTGTTCAAAAGAGCCCCATGCTTTCCTGGTGGGGGTGACCCTGACATAAATGAGTCGTCTTACCTAAGTTTAATTAAGTCAGCCCTTAATTTTCTCCCAAGTGCATAATGATAGCCCTGTCACTTCCGGAGTGAGTCGCCATTATCCATGTGGAGGGAGGAGCCTTGCAGGTTCTCCTGGGAAGGAGAACTAGTGGCTTTGTATCAGGCTCTCTGCTTGCCTGAGTAAGCCCCATGTGGCTTCAGTCCCATTAGCAGGAGGACACGCTGGCCCCCCACTGGGGAAAAGTGGTCTGTTTGCAAGTTCCCTGGGACGGGGAGTCAATTTTTGTGAATCAGTACCTTAATATTCATTAATAGCTTTTAGGCCCCTAATCCCTTATTGAATATATTTTTTTTCTATAATTGCCACTTTTCAAAGGGGTTGCCAAAGTAGGCATTTCCATTCTCTGTAAAATGCAGAAGAGAACATAATGTTTTATATTCATCTCTGAAGTGTTTATGCTAATGTCGAGGCTCTGGAATACAGGACTGCAGGCCTTCCTGCATAATGAGCCATTTCTGCTTTGAAATGATCTGCTAATGCTGGCAGTGTAGAAAGGTTGGTTTTCTTTTCTTCCTCCTTTTTAAAAACCTCTCTGGGCCATGGTCTCACAATTATTTAAAGTGCCTGCCTTAAAAAAAAAAAAATTGTAGAGGGAATCATTTCGAAACACTGAAAAATCTCTACTTTGTCGCTTCATTTGTTGGCCTATTTATATTGTTTTTTTTTTCCAGTAAAATCTAGCCAAAAGCCCAACGGATTACAGAATAATTGACTTCAGTTGTTTGAGACTCTGTCGACCAATGAATGATGTTTATAATCTGGTCTTCGTTGTTCATTTGCTTTCCTGGGAAATTATTAACACATGTTCAAATAAAGCCTGTTCTCCCATCATCTCAATAAAAGAATGTGGCGATGGGATCAAACAACTCCACGTGTACAGTGTTTGCTTGATCTGTAGAGGGGAGGAGGAGGAGGAGGAGGAGGAGGAGGAGGAGGAGGAGGAGGAGGAGGAGGCCATGCCCAGATGAGGCATGGGCTGGAGGAGTCTGGAGAGAGCACCACTGAATTTGCTGGAATAGCTGGGGAAACTCGCCCTCCATGGGATGTCTGCCCAGATGCCTGTTGGCTTGTTTTGAATTCTTTAGCCGTGCTTCATGCAAACCTGGCACCTGCTGATTCTCCGCCGCTGGGCCTGAACTTCTTTCAAGGTGTCCGGTGATGGGCCAGAGGCAAACTGCAGCTCTGAGTTCACGGTGGTCAGCCAGAAGCTGTACTCGTTTGCAAAAAAGTGACAGGTTCCCTGCCGGCCCTGGCATTCAAGGAACGGTGCAGCTCTGAAGTCCTCCAGGCAGCTGCCAGGTGACATGAGCGCCTGCCCGCCTCCTTGGTCCCCAGCTCCAGTGTGCTGCCCGGACAAGGATGAAGAATTAGAGATCAGGTACTCCAGACCACCAGGACAGAATCGTCAGCATGCCCAGGTCTGGCTCTACTTTAAAATTCTTAAGTCACCCCATAAAGAGCAATTTACAATCTGCCGAAGAGCGGTAGGAAGTGTGTCGGGTCTGCGTGTGAAATGGAGCCAATTTCACTGATGGCTGAAATAAATCCATCTTCTACCAGACGTACCAAAAGAATAATTGACGAGAAAAGATAAAAGCAATAATGATGGCCCTAAATCTCAGCAGCCTGTAGTCGGCAGTAGCTTGAATGACCTTATATCCTCCGGTTTCTACACAGTACTATCTAGACAGGAATAAGACTCAAGGACTGGAGACTCACCATCAGAAAGGAGTATCCGATCCAGAGGCTCCTCCACGTCTGCGGACACGGTGGGATGGATTGGTCCTGACTGTGGACAGCCACCGCCTGAGCTGGGGCCTCGCACACTGCACAGCGGCTGACGTAGGGGCGGATCTCTTCCCCTGAGAGCGGCATCATAGGAAGAGGAGCTGCACTGGACAGCCAGTAGGACCTGTCATTTCTCTGGGCATAGTGGCACACTTGGTGGATATTGCAGTAGGCGAAGGGCAGCGTGCTAAACACAGGAAGGCAGGATCCTGCCAAACCTTGGAGAGAAGAAGATACAGTAGATGAACAGCCTACTGCGTGCAAGCGGCCAGTGACTCTCACAGGTGGCATTTTAGACACCTGTGGAGAACCATGCCAGGGCCAGCTGCCGCTTTGGCCACCTCCCTGATCTATGGACCAGCTTCCGTCATTCATCCCTCTCCTGGGAGCCCGACAACCCACCCAGGGCTAGAGATGAGCACAGATACATTGGTCTTCTCAGTACCAAGGAGCAAACAGATGGTCACAGACGAGACCGAGAAGCCCTGTGGTTGAGAGATGAGGGTTGCCCAAAACTCCCGAAAGGATGACTTAGACTTTATTCTAAGCTGGGATATCTAAGATGAAAATGATGGGAACAGGTTTGGAGATGGTGGTGACCATTCAACGAAGACGCTGAGATGGAGAGAGCCAGAAGCACAGAGCACCAGCTCAGAGCTCAGTGGTGGCTTGTGGGAGCCAGGGAGAGTGCATCTGTGTGTCTTCTGGTAATCTGGAGATAATTCAGACCACAGGATGTGGGCTTTGGCAATCTTGTTAAGGGGCTTCGATTTTTACCTAGCGGTTCTACAGAACTTTTAGGTAGTGTTCCAACCCAACCAGGGCAATAAAAGTACCTGATATTAGGAGGGGAGAGAAAGCAGGCTCAAGACAAACATCCCTTCTCCTCTCCACTCCACATCCTGTCCTGAAAGAATCTAGGCATCTAGGAAAGCAGTGTGGTGGCAGTTCCAAGCGGAAAATAAAGACAGGCATCTGAACATCTGTCACTCGTCAGCCTGCCACATCTGTCATCCTCTTACTATCTAGGGACTAGCCTGGCTGTAAGATCCACCTAGCTGTCAGCTGCCCCTATGGGCGGACACACTCCCTGTATCAACCATCCCTGCCACTGTCATCATATGCCTTGACATCGAGTTCTGCAGTGTACAAATCTGCTGTTGAAAGATGGGAAGGACCACGGAGGGCCGATGCTTCAAGTCTTTTGGTCTCAAACAGAACAGAACAGGGTTAAAAGCCGTACTTGCCAGTGCTATTGCATAACCCAGTAAGTTCTGTCTTCAACTACTCCATACTGAATCATGGGCACTCCTCATGGCCAATTAAATAATTTACGTTTACTAAAGTCACATATAAAAGCAAAGATGCATCTCTCCCATTGCAGAAGAGTACTAAAAGGGAATACAAAAGGAACAATCAAGGTTCACGCTTGCGGTGCCCCACGCCTTTAATTTCAGCTCTTAGGAAGCAAAGACAGATAGGTTTCTGTGTTTGAGGCCAGCCTGGTCTACACAGTTCCAAGTCAGCCAGAGCTATATAGTGAAACCATGTCTCAAAACAAAACAAGCAAAACAACCATCATCACCACCACCACAACATTAACAACAAAAAAACAGTAATAAATAGGCAAATAATAACCAATCACCAGAATGAGCCTCTGTAGCATCTAACAGGATCAAGAGAATTAGGATGGCAGGCTTTTTTTTTTTTTTTTAAAGCTGTGGAAGATTAGCGCTTAAGAAGTTGATGAATCTGTAAGATCAACTCCTAGATTTTGTTCTCTGAGCCGCAGCATGAATGACCCCAATAATCACATGACAGCTTACTCTTGGGGTATCCATACCAAGATCCTGATTGTGCGCTTTCTCCTGCCCTTCCATGTATAACAGGCTGTACCCTGTCCAAAGCCGAGGCATGCCCACAGGGCAGGCTGGTTCTTGATCTGTCTGACTGTGGAGAACCAGGAGGAAGCCACTGAGGTATCCAGGGCCAAACCCCTTGGGCCCAGGATCACCAGTTGGACCAGGGGGGCCTAGAGAAAAGAGAGAAAATATTTTTAAAAGCCCACATTTAATAAGCACTTTTTGAGTATCTCTGTTTAAACATCATGCTCAACATCAGGAAGGGGGGGGCAAGCAGGACACAGCCTGCCCCTCCAGTCTGTCTACAGTACACAAAAACAACTCCAGCAAAGCCTTTGTGCTTCTGCAAGGCTGACCTCTCAACTGAGAACTGAAAATATATGTTTTTAATTGCTTCTGAATTGAACATGTAGTCTCTGTTCCTTGTCAGTTTCCCTAAGTGATGCAGAATACCAATGACCCACATAGGGCTGGTGTCACTTTAAGCAAAACACAGAGTCCAGACCCCCAGGAACTCCATTAAAGCCTACCACATCCAGAAGCCAGTGTTGGCGGAATGGAGATCGGAAGACACTTGGCGCTCCTTGCTGAGGCAGCCTAGCCAGTTAGCAAGCTCCAGACTCAGAAGGAAGCCCAGGATGAAAAACCAGTGGAGAGCAGGTGCAGAAGAGTCACCTCGCGTGCGCATGTGCACACACACACACACACACACACACACACACACACGCTAAGCACGAGGGAGGAAGTGTGTGGGTAGATGCAAATAGACTCATCAGGGAGGTTCAAAGCAGTCCAAGATTTTCACCTCTATGTGGGAAAGGGGTGTCTTAGAAGCCCCTCCCACACGGTTACTAAGGATAAAAACACCTCCTGGGTGATTGGGGATTTCTTAGCAAAAGACAGGAAACATGAAAAATCCCTCCCGATACTTGCAGAGCTGGTATTCAAGGTAAACCTGTATGTACATCCACATTAGATGCTGCTGACAGCAAAGACTGCAGTGGTGGAGGAGAGAGTAGAAAGGGAACTTTTACCTGGTGCTCCAGGACAGCCCGCCTCTCCAGTGTCACCTTTGCGTCCCGGAGGCCCCGGAGATCCAGGGATGCCATCCTGGCCCCTCCTGCCATCCGGGCCAGGCTCTCCTTTGCACCCTGCAGGAAAGTTCATGGTAGTGGTAGGGATAACTATAGCCTGTGCATCCCTCGAGATGACTCTGAGCCTCCACCACCCCCCCTTTGATGACATTGGATCTACTCATTTGGTCTACCCAAGTGCATGGCATTGGCTTATGACCTCCACCAAGCAACTGGGGCAATGGAAGTCCTGAAAGGTATAACAAGTTGACCTAAATTATGACATGGTCAAGTAAAAAGTTAGGTCATATCTGTAGCTCTAGATGGGGGAGGTGTTGAGAGGGAGGTTATCACATTTTCTTCATTATTATTTTTGTTGGTTGGTTGGTTGGTTTTGTTTTTTGGGTTTGAGTTTTTTGCTTTTAGAAAACATTGAACATGTAATGCCTTTATGTTCAAATGTTCTTTCATGATGATGTTTTTAAAATTGGAAGGAGCCAAAATATCCCTCAAAGGAGGAATGGATACAGAAAATGTGGTATATTTATACAATGGAATACTACTCAGCAATTAAAAATAATGAATTCATGCAATTTGTAGGTAAATGGTTAGATCTGGAAAATATCATCCTAAGTGAGTTAACCCAATCACAAAAGAATACACATGAAATGCAATCACTGATAAGTGGATACTAATGAGCCCAGAAGCCCTAAATACTCAAGGCACAATTAGCAAGTCAAATGATTCCCAAGAAGAAGAAAGGAGAAGACCCTGGGCCTGAAAAGAAGGGAACCAGTTTTGTATACCCGGAACAGAGAAATGGCGGGGGGGGGGGGGGAATGATTGGGGAATAGTTGGGAGGGAGAGGAATTATGGGACGTATGGTGGGGGGGAACTGGGAAAGAGGAAAGCCTTTGGAATGTAAACATAGAATATAGAAAATAAAAATTAAAAAAAAATTAGTTGACTTAAAATTTCAATTTTACTCAATATCATTGTTGTTGTTGGTATCTAGTGGAAAAATGGCAAAGATATTAACTGCTGCTAAACTGCTATAATAAAATAATAAAAGGCCATTACAAGGTAAAAAAAAAATCTGGATGGAGGAGTAGAGGAATGAGTTAAATGTATCAGGATTCATTTTTTTTTGGTGGTGTCTGGTGGTTGTTTTTGAGATGGGGGTCTCTCTGTGTACTCCTAGCTGTCCTAGAACTTGCTCTGTAGACCAGGCTGGTCTCAAACTCAGAGATCCACCAAACTCTGCCTCACTAGTGCTGAGACTAAAGGTATATGCTACCACTGCCCAGCTTAGGATTTGGTTTCCAAGAATGGATGGTTGTCAAGGGTTTATGATGTACTGGTTTCAAGCTAACCCCTTCATACGAATTATCAACTGAGTCTTCATAGCAACCATATATGGCTCAGGCTGCATTTATTCCAGGAGGGAGAGAGAAATGTCAGCAGACATGGAGGGCGCAAACCTGGCAGCAAGGGACCATCATCCCCCTGCCCCAGCTCTTAAAAAGCTTCAGAGACATCCTTGTGGATCTTGGCATGGCCACACTATTCTTGCAGAGTATTTTAACTGCTTTAACTCCTTTTCCTTCCTCCAGTTCCTTAACTGCAGTGGGGTCATGGTAGCATCCATGTGTGGGTGTTTATGCCATTAGACCCACTTAGCTGACTAATTTACCCTCTCCGTGTTTCTAGATGACACTTGTTAAAGTCCTTCCTTGAATAAGTTTATCGTTGGCTGGTGTATACCACCTTTCTTCCAAATTCACATTGAATTCTTAACCCCCAGTGGTTTAGAACATCTGCATTTGGCAACAGTGTCTTTAAAGATATTCTCAAGGCAACTTGAGGTTCCTTAGGGCAGGCAAACCCAATCGGGCTGGGATCTTGATAGGAACAGGGAGAAGGCTGCCATGGGCAAAGGACTCTCAAAAGTAACCTTAATCTGAGACCTCCCTCCAGAGCCGAGAGATGGGGTGTTTGTATAGCTCTTGCTCTGCCCGTTTGCTACAACCACCAGAGCAAACAGAAACATAGCTGGACACCGGCCCTTCAACCAAAGGAGATGGGAGGTGGGATTCCTTTGCTGATGACAGGGGTGAGCCTAGAAAACAAAGGGACCGACAAAAGATACAGTTCAAATCCCAACATCAAGCATCTTCCGCCCTGCCCTGAAGAAGGCTGCAGGGCCTGGCATTGGCAAGCTAGCAGCATGAGGGATGGCAGACGTCACTTCCTGCCCTGTGCGGCACTAAAACCCTTCCCTTTCGAGCATTTCCCTGGCTGCTCCAGTATAGGCTCTGCCTGGGTTTTGCTCTAGTAATTAGTATATGGATTCCTCAAGAGGGATTTCTCAAAGATGGAGTTACAGGTGGTTTTGAGCTGCCCCATATGGGTGCTGAGATATGCACTCTGGTCCTCATAACTCTGCTTGCTTGCTTGCTTGCTTGCTTGCTTGCTTGCTTGCTTGCTTGCTTGCTTCGAGACAGGGTTTCTCTGTGTAGCCCTTTCTGCCCTGGAACTTGCTCTGTAGGCCGTGGTGGCCTCAAAGCCAGAGATCTTGCCTCTGCCTCCCAGCAGCAAACACTTAACCATTGAGTCATCTCTCTGGCCTCCTTCTGATGACTCTTAGTACCATAAGTAGCACCCAAGGAACTTAATATAAGGAGCCAATATCTGCGATAACTATAGCAAACAGCTTTCCTGCCCATTCTGTCGCTTTGTGATGCCATTGATGACAGTTAACTAACAAGTCTCGCAATCAGCCTCCCCATGAAGAGACTGAGAGCCGGAGCAGTCAAGTGTCAGCGTGTCCCTTTGTAGCCTCACACCTCCCCTCTGATATAACCATGGATGCTTAAGTATGACATGCTCATCATCCGGGCAGATGCTTTAAGAGTGGCTTATCAGAGTGAAAAAGTAAGACCACCTTAAATGCATTTAAGGTGGTCCCAGATGAGCACCCAGATCGCTAAGAAAAATGAACCTCCCAGCCCAGTCTACACTTGAGAAGCCAGAAAGTCTAGGCTGGGACCAGCAAAATGTATTTTTAAAAGCTCCCCAGGGAGGAGGGTAAAGGGAGGGACTCTGAAGCTCCAGAAGGCTTGAAATCCCGGGCTCTCTCCTATCTCAGGGTAAGTTCAGTTGCCCAGGCTAGCCTTCAGGACTTCAGGGCAGTGGTCAGGCCCTTCACTTTGCCTCAGCCTGCTGATCCAAGCGCAGGGCCTTGCTGCATTCATGCATTTCCTGCAGAGTGCTGGCACCAAAACAGCCGATAAATAATTCATGGAAGTGGTGTGGTTAAATGAGTCATGGCCCAATCAAATAATGCAGCGCTCTGCAGCTGGCACAGAAGACAGTGTCAGAAAATAGGGAACGACACGGAACCGGTGTCATGTTAAGACCAGCAGTTTGCAAAAACAGGGTGATGGGACGAATGGACTCTTTTTTTTTTTTAATTTTTTTAATTGGATATATTCTATATTTACATTTCATTTCCCTTTTTCTGGTTCCCTATCCCCCAAAGGTCCCACATGCTCTTTTCCCTCCCCGTGTTCCCCCATCCACCCTTTCCCACTTCCCTGTTCTGGTATTCCCCTACACTGATGTTTTGATCCTTTCCAGCACCAGTGTCCACTCCTTCCTTCTTGTCAGATATCATTTGATATGTGGATTGTGTCTTTGGTGTCCCAAGATTCTAGGCTAATATCCACTTATCAGTGAATGCGTACCATGGGTATTCTTTTGAGACTGGGTTACCTCACTTAGTATGATGTTCTCCAGCTCTATCCATTTCTCTAAGAATTTCATGAATTCATTGTTTCTAATGGCTGAATAGTACTCCATTGTGTATATATACCACATTTTTGTATCCATTCCCCCGTTGAGGGACATCTGGGTTCTTTCCAGCTTCTGGCTATTATAAATAAGGCTGCTATGAACATAGTGGAGCATGTATCCTTATTGCATGCTGGGGAATCTTCTGGGTATATGCCCAGGAGTGGTATGGCTGGGTCCTCAGGAAGTATCATGTCCAGTTTTCTGAGGAACCACCAGACTGATTTCCAGAGTGGTTATACCAGCTTGCAGTCCCACCAGCAGTGGAGGAGTGTTCCTCTTTCTCCACATCCTCGCCAACACCTGATGTCTCCTGAGTTTTTAATCTTAGCCATTCTGACTGGTGTGAGGTGAAATCTCAGGGTTGTTTTGATTTGCATTTCTCTAATAACTAATGATGTTGAACATTTTTTAAGGTGTTTCTCAGCCATCCGAATTTCTTCAGGTGAAAAGTGTTTAGCTCTGTACCCCATTTTTGGATAGGGTTATTTGGTTTTCTGGGGTCTAACTTCTTGAGTTCTTTGTATACATTGGATATTAGCCCTCTGTCGGATGTGGGGTTGGTGAAGATCTTTTCCCAATTTGTTGGTTGCCTATTTGTCCTTTTGACAGTGTCTTTTGCCTTACAGAAACTTTGTAATTTTATGAGGTCCCATTTGTCTATTCTTGATCTTAGAGCATAAACAATTGGTGTTCTGTTCAGGAATTTTCCCCCTGAGCCAATGTCCTCAAGGGTCTTCTCCAGTTTCTTTTCTATTAGTTTTAGTGTGTCTGGTTTTATGTGGAAGTCCTTGATCCACTTGGAGTTGAGCTTAGTGCAAGGAGATAAGAGTGGATCAATTCTCATTCTTCTGCATGTTGACCTCCAGTTGAGCCAGCACCATTTGTTGAAAAGGCTATCTTTTTTCCACTGGATGTTTTCAGCTCCTTTGTCGAAGATCAACTCTTTAAAAACGTGCAGAAGTAAGGGTGGTCAGAGACACAGCCAGCTGTGTTTATTTTCTTTGTTTTTTGTTTTTGTTTAAACACCTGTAATAAGTTTGCTGTTTCTGTTGTTATTTTGAGGTGTGTGTGTGTGTGTGTGTGTGTGTGTGTGTGTGTGTGTGTGTTCACAGCTTATGTGTATCATTGTGCATGAGTATGTAGGATCAGAAGTTGGAGTCTTCCTTGACAATCATTTTCCTTCCAGTCACCCTCCTCTTGGGTTGTAGAGAGGGATTATAAGGGAGGGTGAAGCTTCCTGCCTTTCGAGACTGGCTGTCTAGCAAGCCGCAGGACTCCTAACTGGGTCTAGCTTCCCGGCACTGGGATCCAGGCACACTGGCTGCTGTGCTCCACTATTTTACATGGATTCTGGGGGGTGCAACTCAGCTTCTCATGGTTATGCAGAAAGCACTTTCCAAGCCTGGTGGTGACACACACCTCTGGAGGCAGAGGCCAGAGTCTCTCTGTGAGTTCAAGGCCAGCCTGGTCTACAAAGCATGTTCCAGGACAGCCAGGGCTACACAAAGAAACCCTGCCTCAAAAACAAACAAACAAACAAACAAACAAAAATAATAGAAAGGAAGTTGAGAGGGGAAAGACAGAAAAAAGGGGAGAGATGGAGAGAGTGCTTGTGTGTGTGTGTGTGTGTGTGTGTGTGTGTGTGTGAGAGAGAGAGAGAGAGAGAGAGAGAGAGAGAGAGAGGGAGAGAGAGACAGAGACAGACAGAGACAGAGACAGAGACAGAGACAGAGAGAGACAGAGATTTCCAATAACCCCCTTCCACAAACTGTTCTCCAGGGGGATGCTTGATACCATCTGGAAGCATTCTTGGCTGGCACAAGGTTAGGCATCTAATATTCAATACTAGGATAGATCAGGGACACTACTCAACTCCCCACAATGAGTGGCCCTTCACAGAGCAGATGACCTGGCCCCCAAGTCAACAGCACTAGGCTGAGAGAGACTGCTCTACACTGCAGTGGACACTCGGGGCATCAGGTATCCATCCCTCCTACATGAAGGACTTAGCAGACACGTCCCAGGACCCCAAGCCCCGTGGAGATCCAACAGTGAGCAATGAGAAGCCTGCTCCCAGACTGCTCTGGTCTCTAGGGCAGTAAGAAAACAAGTGACCCAAGATCCATTCCACTTCCACAGCTTTTGGCACTGCACAGAAAAGAACCATGTCACAGCCAGGCAGTGGAGGAAGGAAGAGAGGCGCTGGCCCGAGCCTCCCTTCTGGTACTCTGCACGCAGATGCTGATCTCAAAGCCACTGCCACTGGTCTGAAGAGGTCTGTGCTTTCCAGATGCCCAGGGCTCCCTAGCTCAGCATAAATTACCCAATGAGGGCAGCATGTGCGAGAAGAAAATAAACACCGTGCAGAATCCTTTTTGCCAGGACGGTTTGCTTTGTGTGCTGACGACGACGACGACGACGACGACGACGACGACGACGACGACGACGACGACGACGACGACAGTCCTCCTACCCTGACAGTGACGGAGCAACTCTCATCAGCCCAGTTCCAGGAACAATGTCGCCATTGCCAACAGGTAGAAACATTCTGTTTTCCTCCTCCATCTTCTGAGCGGCCCCTTTCCTTCTCTCTTCTGTCAAGCTGTTTCTGTACCCTCTGCTCCCAATTCCATTGCTTTCATTTGCTCTGTTGGTTGGTTGGTTGGTTGGTTGTTGTTGTTGTTGTTGTTGTTGTTGTTGTTCAAAACCAAGCCAGCACTTAGGAGAGCAGGACACCTACTCTGATGTGCTATGGGGTTGCCAAGCACACCCTTCATAAGCTGTCCAAATCTAAAAGATTTCAATAGAAGTGCAACAGAAGGAGAGAAAGGATGTGTGGATCTCACACACACACACACACACACACACACACACACACACATGCAAAGGAGGAAGGAAGTTTTCACAGATTTGCTATCACAAGCTATTTAGATTCCTCTTGGACAACAACATCATAATACATCTAGATTTTCATTTTGACAGTGAACTCAAGGGAAGCTCATACCTGGTCCAGGCAGGCCTCTCTGTCCAGGGTCCCCCATAGGTCCTTCTGGTCCTCTGGGGCCTGGCACCCCAGGAAGTCCTGGGATTCGAGGACAGGAATCCACATCTGCAGGAGGCCCGGGTTCACCTGCAATTGGAATCAGTGCTGTAATAATGGATTCGCAGTTCCTTCTACACTCTTTGGTAAAGGATGGATTTCTGACACAGTGCTAAAATCTTAACAAGAATCTTCACTGAAGATGGAAAAATCACTGCGTGAGAGCCTCTGGCCATCTTGAATTATAAAGGGGTAACTGATCCTAGGCCAATCCACCTGGCTTCAGTATAATGAGGAGCACCCTAAGCTGAGCTTTAGGGACCCCAAGGATACTCATATGCTCTACCACTGAGTTAGGTCCACAGCCAAAGAACTCATGCATGTAATATATGCTAAGGAAAGAAAGGTTTAAGAACACACCATTTGGTTTAGTTACAGTATTATTATAGTTCATGCAAACATGCTTAATAATTTTAAATAGTAATGATGGAAAAAGAAAATCGGAGAAACTGTAGCCATGACCACAGAGGATCAATCCGCACAATACTTCCTCTGCCTTTTCAGAATGGACCTGATGTCTGTAAGATGCTTGAAATTTAACCTTTCGTAAAACATGGCATGAACCTATAAGCAACACAGACCCAGAGAGCTTTTCACAGTATGTCCAGCTCAATGTAAAACTTGACTTTGCCATAAGACACTGAGATAAATGTACAGGAATCTCCACTATTTCCCCAGGATACCCTGGACTTTTCCAAGAAGAGGGCAAGTTGGGAGAGCTTAGCTGGTTTATTGTTTGTTTCAGTTGTTTTGGCTTTTTGAGGTAGCATCTCACTAAACTACATAGCTCATGGCAATTTCTGTCAAAAAACCTTCCTGCCTCGGTCCACCAGGTGCTAGTATTACAGAGGTGAGACACCTCCCCCATTGTACCTGGATTTTAGGTAAGGATTATGATATCTTTATTATCTGTGTGATTTCAACTTATCACACAGAGAAGGCAGAAACATCCAAATTTAGTTTTAAATTATAAATATTTAAAATAATTGGTTTTTTGAAGTTTTTATTCTGTTTCCTTTACCTATTAATAATGCAGAAGCTTGAAGAAAAGGCATAAAAATGTCTCTTCTAAAATCCCTAAAAGGAATACATGGGTCTGTTTTCAGGGTAATTTTCTTTAGAGTAATAACAAGTACTTGGAAAGAAAAAAACGCACATCTTTGTAATTTATTTTTTTCTCTTTTTGTTTCTGTGGGGTGGGGTGGATTTAAATTTTCTTTTAATTTTGTGTATATGGGCGTTTGATGGCATGTATGTCTATGTATCATGTGTATGCCTAGTGCCTATCAGGATCAGAAAGGGTGTCGCATTCCTTGGAACTGGAGTTATGAAAAATTTTGAGTTGCCTTGTGGACCCAGGAATGAAACCCTGGTCCTCTGAACCAGCAGCCCCTGCTCTTAGCTAACGACGCTTTCCAGCAGTCTTCTCAGCTTTTGATGGATCTTTGAGAAAAGGTTTAGTAACGTTGATGTTGCTCTTTTTGGAGATGTTGTATATGTTTACCTTGTAGGAATCTGAAAGAGGAGCTACACTATGTGTGTGGTGGCATCCAACAACAGGAGCACTTCCTGAACTAAAGTTCTGTAAGCTGAGTGCCTACCTCACCTTGACAACTTGTGGTGAGGGTCATTGCCAGGACACTAATATGAGGTCATTTACTATAGCTGCATTGAAGAAGCCAAGACACTAAAACCTTCAACGACCCCAGAAACCCCATTTACAAAAATATGCAGCAGCTTAAGTCACAAACACAGTGGGGAGGGTAAGGGCAGGAAGACAGGAAACGACCACAGGCAAATTGAGTGTGTGGGGGAGGGTGCTGGGGGGGTATCCATTTCACAATAACTCTTACCTCTGCAGCCTGAAGAGATGCCGTGCCGAGATGCAAAACCAGGCGATGGATTTCATGTGGTAGAAAGAAAATTTAAATTTGTGTGAGGACAAAGGGGCAAGCGATGGATGGCTGAGAACATAAATAATGGTGTGAGGGCCATGGGTGACAAGCAGAGCGATGATGGATTTACATGAGGTGTTTGCATCCCTGTGATTGACAGGAGCAGCTACGATCCTGTACTAATGGAGTTCTCACTTTTACAAGGACTTGAAAGGAAAGTCTCCTGAGAAACAGACAATTCTAGTTGATTTTCCATGGTACATGTGTCCTGAGTGAGTGCGTATAGGAATTGTGGCACTTAAAGTCTCCTGACAATTCTGTATTCATCTGTCATGTTTGATAAGTTATAGGCGCAGAAAGGAAGCAAGAGGAATACAAATAGCAACCCTCTGTGTACTGAACTGTGACCCCTGATGAAGTAGTGTACTATATTTGTCCTTTGGATTATGGTGCCACAAACACTGCAAAACAATATGAATCGCTGCTGAATATCTATGCTACTGTTGGGGGATTTTTAAAGACACAACTTCCACTAAGCTCATCCACATATGTCTGCCTGTTCTTTCTCTTCCTGATTCATTCTTACTGTTTTAAAAAAAAATGGCTAAATAATTAGGTTAAAGGATCCCTCTCCCCACAGTAACTAATGCACTTTTCAGAAACTTGACAAGATGGCTATGGAAATCTAGGGACAAGAAGTAACATAAAATCCTAACAGTAATCTAATCCTCTTCTGTCTCATGGGTGAAAAACACGCAAATATTTCTTCCTTTATAAATAATATATTCAACATCAGCTATTAATTCTTAAATGTATTTGTTCTGATCGTTTATCGGGCCTGAGATTTGATGGGGCGATCTGAAACAAATACATTCTTTATATTGGAAGGGCTTAATTCACAAGTATGCAGGCGTTCTGAATGAACCTCACAGGAACTGCTAAGATGAGAGGCCGTATGGGCATGCCTTAGGATCTGAGGACCATCAAGAGCTTACCTGGAGGACCTACTGGCCCTTTTCTGCCTGGAGGACCAGGTAGTCCCTTCTCTCCAGGTGCCCCAGGAAGACCAGGTGGCCCTGGAAACCCTGGAAGTCCCATTGGCCCTAAAGGAAAGATAAAGATGAGGGAACAGAAGGGCGCATTACAGTGACTATAACTGGGTAGATATCTGGAGGGTTCTGCTTCAAGGAAGAGCAGGGCAGAGCCAGTGTGAGGAAGGAACTCTGTCTCCCTTTGGAAGGTTGAAGTCCCTCTGCAGAAGAGCCCCAACGGTCAATAAGAAGGGCTAGAAAGCCAAAACTATATGAAAATGCAAAGCCCTGTATCCTGAACCTTCTCTGGGGACAGGGAAGGAATAGAACTGGGAAGGAAGAGGTACCTGGGGGTGAGCTGAGCAGTCTGCAGAGCTTAGAGCCATGCCCACCCCCCACAGCAGCCTTTCCTTGTTGGCTCATGTCGATGCTATTTAAGTCTGTGTTCCCTCTACTCTCCAGCAGGCGCCCAATACGTATTTGTAGATGCCATGGACTAGCTGGTGTGCCTCTTAGAACAAGAGTAAAGCAAGAAGCATATGGATATTGGTGTCACTAATTTTAATCCGAAAAATTATTACGTGTGTGTGTGTGTGTGTGTGTGTGTGTGTGTGTGTGTGTAAGATGGGGTTATGTGTGCATGCTACAGTGCATGCGTGGAAGTCATAGAATACATTGGCAGAGTCAGCTCTCTATTTCCAGCGATTAAACTGAGTTCATCATGCTTGTACAGCCAATGCTTTTGCAGTCACTGAACCATCTCACTGGCCTCACCTACCTACTATTTCTAACATCACCTCTGTCCTAGTCTAGGTCATCAGCTGGCACACTATTTCCCCAGATCTGAAGCTTCCGTTCAGGTAAACATGCATGCTCTAGCTGTCTTGGCTTCTTTTTCTGATGGCCTGTCTGGCTGATTCTGATATTCAATGAACAGAAGCCCACAGGCTTGCAGATGTCAGTTGCTGCATCGCAGCTGATTTTATAGATTTTTATAGAGATTTGATAGCTGAGTTTATAGAGGTTTTATAGAGATAGAGTGGTTGCTGCCTGCTATTTACAGGCATGCACTTCGCAATCCCATCGCTAGCTCTGCACTGCGGCTATTGCATCCTCGGGATATGTTTGGTTTCCTCTCTGCTTGATCTTTTGCGGTGTCTCATACTGGGTTCAGAAGTAAAGCGAGGTGCTCATTTCTGGGCTTCTTTTGGGAAGTTCAGAGTGGGATTTTAAAACCCAGACCTCTTTCTAATAAAATAAGAAAGTTGAAAAAAATAATCACTAGTCCCTTTTCAATAAAACTGCTCCAGAAAGCACCTGTTCCTTCCCAGCTCCACAAGTCTAGTGAGCACACTGGGCTGCTGTATTAAATCTGAAACACACTGAGTTTCGATGGCAGGCAGGGTGTGCAGGGGACTAGAGAAAGGCGCTGGGTTTGGAAGAATGAACAGCGAGATCTCCTTGGTGATCTTATGCCCCTTATCTATTTAAAACAATAATATTTAAACATGTTTTCTTGAATAAAGTACAAGAGCGAATTCCACTTGTTTATGTTTTTAAAAAAACTGTTGTGGGGGATGGGAAGTTTTGAGCCATGAACCTGCTCTGTAACTCAGGCCGTCCTGAAATGTGCTATGCAATCAGAGCTGGCCTCGGACTCATGGCAATTTTCATACATTGGGATTTCACGTACTACGAGCCGCCATGCCTGGCTAGTCTCATTTCCTAAATGTGGCTTCTGCATTTTTAATTCACTTGTGCAAGGCTTCTTATACTTCTATCGCTCCATTCTGGTGCAGAAGATTCATTCTTTCTCTTTTCCAGCTTAGTTATTTATTGAACACGGGTCTCGTGTACTCTAGGCTGGCCTCGAACTCACTATATAGTCAATGGTTAGCATGAACTGTGGATCCTCCTGGTGCTTCCTCTCTAGTGCTCGGATTACAAGAGGCCACTACCACCCAGTCTGCCACACCCTGGACATCAAACACAGGGCACACTACCAGGTCCAGCCCCCGTGTGCCCTTCTTTAAATTTTAATTCAAACCTGAGGACTTTTTAGAGGAAACCAGGACATTTTAGAAATGACATCATCATTTCCACAAGAAATAGGAATGGTGTTATTTGAAGGAAGACAGTACCCCAGACCTTTTCATTAAGATAAGGAAAGTCTACATATACCCCAGAAAAAAAAAACACCAACATTCATACCTTTCTGGCCATCTTTGCCATCGCATCCTGGGGGACCCTGACACCCTGGAGGGCCTGGTGGGCCTCGGGAGCCAGGTGGTCCTGGGAAACCACAGTCACCTGGATCCCCCTTCAGAAGGTCGACATTCCCAGGGGGACCTGGAGGCCCAGGTTCTCCTGACACAGAGAGGAGGCAGAAGCATGCTTTCAGTCAAAGACAAAGGTGAATATTGGTGGTTTGGGGGCTTCTTAGGGAAAGCAATATAGCGATTGTGCAAATCGCTATATTGCTTGCCCTAAGAAGCTACAGGATCCAATCTGAGAAAAGTTAAACTAAATAGATCAACACTAGACTTCTTTTCCTTTTGAACCATTTGAAGTTTCAGCTAATGGTTTGTATCTGCAATAATCTCATGGTTTTAGCAGGTTAGATGGCTGGATGGGTGAAAGGATGGCTGGATGGATGGCTGGCTGGCTGGCTGGATGGATGGATGGATGGATGGATGGATGGATGGATGGACGGATGAGTGGTTGGGGGAATGGATGGCTAAGTGGGTGGGAGGATGAATGAATGAGTAGATGGGTGGGTGGGAGGGAGGATGTGGGGATGGGTGGGTAAATGGGTAGGTAAATGGGTGGGTATGCGTATGGACGAGTGAGCAGATGGTTGCTTGGGTGAGTGAGTGGATAGCTGGATGGATAGATAAATGGGAGGATAAATGTATGGTTGAATGGATGGATGGGTGCATGGCTTGAAGCTTAGATGGATAAATGGGTGGGTAGGTGGATGAATAAAATTTTAAGAAAAGATAGCTAATAAGCAAGGAATGTGCCCTCCAAATTATAATCTTCTTTTAAAGCAAATATCCATACATAGAGTGAGCTGACCTTAACTCTATTCTTACTTAGCATCTATACTTCCTAGCACAGTTTTTATTGCTTTTATTTTCCATATACAATCCCACCCTTACCAAAGTCAAAACAACAACAACAACAACAACAACAACAACAACAATAAAAAGACAAGATGGCATGTCTGTGCTCCCGTGTAAGAATTGCATGAGCCACTGTGAGTGTGCCTAGTGACTATCAGCAAGGGAGAATCCATCACGAACCCATGCTCTTTCCCCGACTCTTAGATCAACCTAGTCTCTTGTCACTTTCTTTTTAAAAACTTGTTTATAATTTCCAGAATCCACCCACGTGAAGCAGTGAGAGAGGCAGCATGCGCTGCTGGAGTCATGGGCAGACTTTCTGTGGACATGACAGACATGGGTCCTGCCCCCTGGGTCAGCAGACAGGCGCTAGACAGCATGGGGAACACAGCTCTTTCCTAGTGGGCCCTTGTGAAAGGCAGTGTCAATCTGGTGATCAGAAATGCTCGTTCTGCCTCTGATTGTACCTGGGCAGCTTGGGTCTGATGCAGTTGACATAGAAGAGTCAGGGGGATGTGCTCTCCTCTTCCTGCTCCTGGAAGATCCTGCTACCTACACTGCCCTCCCGGCTGCATCTCACTTATCCATCTTCTAAGTTGGTCCAGCTGCTTTGGGGCTTCTCTGTGAGATACTACAGACATATCTAGCTGGTAGTTTCTAAGGAAGACACTGCTGTCATTCTCAGTCACAATGTCATCATACCTCTTGGGCCATCAGGGCCAGGAGGTCCCCAGTCTCCAGGTGGACCTGGATCAGGAATGTCACCTTTAGCAGCTCTTCCTGGGGCACCTGCGGCACCAGGTGGCCCTGGTCTCCCTGTGGAAGTGCATGTTCATATGTTAGCCCCGCTGCATCTCAAATGTTTTAAACTAGTTCTTGAGGAAATACCAAAGCATACAGCTTCTTACCTGGGGGTCCTGGGAGGCCCTTTTCTCCAGGAAATCCTAAGGGAGAAATCCCTGGTCTCCCAGGGTCACCTTTCTCTCCTTTTTGCCCAGGCATTCCCATTGGCCCAGGTGGACCCATTTCGAGCAAACCTTAATGAGAAAAACAGCATCAACTCTTGTTTATACGCATCACGGAACCTAAAAGGACCCAGCCCTGAGCAGGGGTGTATCAGAGAAGGTGGCTGGTTCTGCAGAGAGCAAACTATGACCTGCAACGATGCTCTATTCCTTGAGTCCCCATTTTTTATTAATGACATCACAATGGCCAACCACGGGTTTGGTTTCTTTCGGGATTGTGTGCCAGATTTTAAGAAACATTAGTTTAGGGACAGTTTCACAAAACAAAAGCAAAGGGGATGATCACTATTAACTGTGAAGAGATTGCTTATAAATCCAAGCAGAGCCGGTCTGCCATAAGAACTCCTGTACTATCTTTGGTTTCTTGGAAGGGTTGCTTACATATTCAATCAGACCCATTGAAAGAGCCACCAAACAAATTTTAGTTGACCTAAGTTACTTTTTGAACATCCAAAATCCATAAGGAGTCTATCTCTCTCCAACAGTAGCATCACATCTAGCTATAAAATCCCTTTTCTAACAGTTACTCAAATGTACAATTTGGGTTTAGCTACTATGTCTGACTGTAGGTAATTTAAATGAGACAATAATACAATAGACACTTTTTTTTTTTAATGGAACAAGCTAAAACACAGTAGTTGAAAATTAAGCTGTCTGTGATATCAAAAATAACGGCAGGTTGGGAGCTGGCAAGATAGTTAGGCAGTTAAGAGCACTGGCCCCTCTTCCAGAGGACCCAAGTCTGAATCACTGCAGCCATGTTGTACATTCAGAAATGGCGGCCTGTAGCTCCATCTCCAAGGAGAAGCCAATGCCTCTGGCCTCGTCCAGCACCTGTGCTCACAAGCATGTACCCACACATAGTCACACATAATTGAAAGTCATAAAGAGAAATCTTTTTAAAAAAAACTAATGGGAAATAATTCAAGTAGTTTTTCTTGACAGCCACAGGTATAGGAATATCAGCACTGCTAATTAGATTATCTTGGTTGGACAAGCCATTGGTATACTTAAAACAAAGCAATAGGCACTTAAAAAATAGCAAATATGTTTTTCACAGCCTCTGGAAATCTGGTCCCATTTGAGCAAGAAGTCAGGGTATTCAACTGACAAACCTAAACAATCAAAAAAACTGCCGCTCGTTTGCGTTAAGTTTTCTTAGATGTCCTTTTTATATAAATCATTCACAGAACTAGAAGTAGTTCTGTCATTGTCTCTACTCTGGGCTACTCTTTTGGAGTCACCCCCAAGTTCTCAGGATGTTAAGGAACACCAGGAAGAGTCATCCAGTCCATCGATCGAAGTTTGATCACCAATGACTCTGTCTTACCTGAGGTGCCTTTTGCTCCTTTCTCACCCTTCAGACCATGCAAGCCATTCAGCCCAGGAGACCCAGGAGGACCTGAAACACAACGCACATTCTGTGTCCCAAAGGTTAGACCAGCTATTGGTTCCTAGTCTGGCTACCATCCCATGCCTAGGCTACGGGATAATGAGTCAAAGTGGAGAAGTTTGACAGATATCTGTCTGGAGGCCACCTCCTAGAGGCCTGAAGCCAGCCTGAGAGATTTTCAGCACATTCATATGGTGAAGATGTTCTGACAAGAAGACTTAAACTTGATTTCTAACTATCTCATGACGGAAGAGAGTCTAGAGTTGTCACATTTACATGCAGGAAGTGACCTTTGATTTGATGACGATAAAATCTCTTTAGACAAGTAAACCAAACACTTTCTGCTTCCCAGTTTGAATCTCCCTTTTCCATCCAGGGTATGCTGGTCCTAACTCCTTCCAGATGTAGTCATGGTAACGAAGCAAACCAACAAGATGATTCCTGCTGTGGTGTACGGGACTACCATGTGCTGTATGGTTTTGTGTTAAGCATGCACTACTGAAAACCAGACGCATGGATGGGTCAAGCCCCGCTGTAGCTATTTCTCTGCAGCTGGTTCTTTCAAACAGCCCCTTGATACCTTACCAGCAAATGCACTGGCTTTCTGGTGATCTCTGAATTCCAACCCAGGCTCTGAAAAGCAGACATCATGCCTCCACTGGTGTCAGTACACGTGGGATTGAACTAACCAAAGGCACCCTAGAGTTCTCCAAGCAGTCAGCCAACAGCCTAGCCATCAGACACATCCGGTTCAACATCCGGTTCAAATCGTTTCCCAGGGCTTTCCATCAGTAGATATTGGGTTGTGCTTAATGTTTTCTTTTCTTTTTTTAAATTTTATTTTCTATATTCTTTGTTTACATTCCAAAGGCTTTTCCCTTTCCCAGATCCCCCCTCACCATGTGTCCCATAAGTCCTCCCCTACCATGCATTCCCCAATCACCCCCCAACCCTTTTTCTGTTCTGCTACTCTCCTACAAAACTGGATCCAGTCTTTTCTGGACCAGTGTCCTCCCATTCCTTCTTCTTGGGAATCTTTTGATTTGCTAATTGTGCCTTGAATATTCAGAGCTTCTGGGCTCATTAATATCCACTTATCAGTGATTGCATTTCATGTGTATTCTTTTGTGATTGGGTTAACTCACGATGATATTTTCCAGATCCAACCATTTGCCTACAAGTTGCATGAATTCATTATTTTTAATTGCTGAGTAGTATTCCATTGTATAAATACACCACATTTTCTGTATCCATTCCTCCTTTGAGGGACATCTGGGCTCCTTCCAGCTTCTGGCTATTATAAATAAGGTCATAAACATAGTGGAGCATGTGTCTTTATTGCATGCAGGGTAATCCTCTGGGTATATGCCCAGGAGTGGTATGACAGGGTCCTCTGGAAGTGTCATGCCCAATTTTCTGAGGAATCGCCAGACTGATTTCCAGAGTGGTTGTACCATCTTGCAGTCCCACCAACAGTGTAGGAGTGTTCCTCTTTCTCCACATCCCTGCAGCACCTGTTGTCTCTTGAGTTTTTAATCTTAGCCATTCTGACTGGTGTGAGGTGGACTCTCAGGGTTGTTTTGGTTTGCATTTCCCTGATGACTAATGATGTTGAACATCTCTAAGGTGCTTCTCAGCCATCCGAATTTCTTCTGGTGAAAATTCCTTGTTTAGCTCTGTACCCCATCTTTAATAGGGTTATTTGGTTCTTTGGGGTCTAACTTCTTGAGTTCTTTGTATATATTGGATATTAGTCCTCTGTCAGGTGTGGAGTTGGTGAAGATCTTTTCCGAATTTGTTGGTTGTCGTTCTGTCCTTCTGACAGTGTCCTTTGCCTTACAGAAACTTTGTAATTTTATGAGGTCCCATTTGTCAATTCTTGATCTTAGAGCATAAGCTATTGGTGTTCTGTTCAGGAACTTTCCCCTGTGCCTATGTCCTCCAGGGTCTTCCCCAGTTTCTTTTCTATTAGTTTCAGTGTGTCTGGCTTTCTGCATGGTATTAGTACAACGACAGGCAAGTAGATCAATGGAATAGAATTGAAGACCCAGAAACGAACCCACAGAGTTATGGTCACTTGATCTTTGATAAAGGAGCTACAACCATCCAGTGGAAAAAAGATAGCCTTTTCAACAAATGGTGTTGGTTCAACTGGAGGTCAACATGCAGAAGAATGCAAATTGACCCACTCTTATCTCCTTGTGCTTAATGTTTTCAAATGACAGTTTCCTAACACGCCAGCCCTAAGTCGGGGGGGGGGTCTTGGGGGGGGCAGAAGTGAGGGAGCAGAGAGGAGGGAAACAGGCAGGTACTAAGTATCATAGAGTCCCCTCATGGGTGCAGAGCCCAGCCACATACGGTCCCATGTGTCTTGTTGTCCCACTATGTGACTCCAGGACGGAAACTCATCGCAGCCTTTGGACAAACCCAATGCGCTTCCACCTTCACTGTTGGACTCCCTACCCCCCACCCCCGCCCCAGTATCTGTTCTTTCCCACACAGAACTAAGCTCTTCTCCACACAGCCCACCACCCACTCAGATTAGCACTCGGTGACAACACACTCATGTGACCAAACACCCAGAAAGTGGCTCCCAAGGTGCCCACAAGGGCCTCCCTCCATAGGGCTCCCTGGACAGGTTGCCTAGATTGGGCTGGACAATGGTTGCGTCTTTGGGCAGCCGGTGCCCTGGATCGAGGGGGAATCAGAGCGCAGGACCAGGCCTTACTAGTCTTTCAATCCCCACGCTGAACATAGTGTATGCCTTGCAAGCGTTGAATGGGTGCTGGTTGACTCACGGAGTGAATTCCAGAGAACAAAGGAGGGACACCAAGGACTAATACTTTTATGGAACCAGCGTGATTCCGAGAAGTTAGAGACATCTACCTGTGTAGACCTATGTAGAGCAAATCACCGGGGTGCTGACTGTTCTTTGTTCGGTAAAGCAGGCTCTTGTGGAGAGTCCTTATTGAAGGATGGCACAGTTACTGGCTCCAACCTGTTTATCAGGAGTACTTGAAATAGACAACTGTTATTCTCCTTTTAAGATCTCAAATTTAGATCCATTCAAATTTGCCATATTTTCTTGCATTCAAAAAAGGGGGTTGGGGGAGTGCGTCCTTATTTCCCCTAGATCTTGTATTTTCTGACCACTTTTCACAGTCCTGGCTTGGTTCATTTTCCAATCCTTTTTCCTATTTTATGAGCCAGTATTTCAAGTTTGCACCAAAAGAACACAACGACCTTCTTCGTCTGCCAAATCTGGATATTTATTGCCATCTATCTAAAATGATAATAAATTTTTCGGAGACCACGTTGCTGTTTCTATGTGTTTTGATCTCCAGCATCAGCCACCAGGATTGATGGCTTGGGGACTCGGCTCAAGGAGGGCCGCCCTGGCCTCTGCCAGCTCTCCATTGTCACATCAACACATCCAGATCCCGGGCTGTCACGGCCCAGCCCCTCGCCATTGTTGAACTGGCCGACCCTTATGTGACCCAATGTTATCTTTCTAAATTGAATGCAGCTTCATCTGGGCAGGGTTTTAAGCATAATTTTCCCCTTTTTACTGAAAGCTTTTTATCAATCCCATCTCTAAATCAGAAAGTTGTTCATGCATAAAATATATACAGTCCAGATGAAGGGCAATTAGGCTAACAAAGCACATTCCTGGGTAATGAGGAGTTTGTATTCACCTCTCTGCGAGTCCTTCTGTTTAACAACCACCGTTTAAGGCTGCACCCGGCCGCACTCAGGGGCCAGCACGCTTGCTCTTCCTCTGGTCAGTGACTCTAACCTCCACCCTGTGCCTTCCTTCTGTGACAGGCAGCCCACTCTCAGTGACAGATTTCCCACCCTCAGGCTATGATTTTGTTCTAAAGCTAGAAAAAAAAATGCTACTCTGTACGCCCAGGACCCTGGTTCAGCTTTACGTTTCCATAAGGTGACCAGTGTGTCCCTGTTGGACTGGAACCTTTAGCGCTGGGACTTCCACATCCCAAGAGAGTCCCATGCAAAGTGAGGCAGCTGGCCACCCCGACTTTAAAGTCGATGGAGAAGAGAAATCTTCACAACTCTAGGCAAAGGTTGAAAAACCCTTGAGAACTCGTAATAAGAAAAGAATCCAAAATAAGAGTTAAACTAGAAACATTTATTTCCTTAGCAAATAAATGCAAGCGCCTATTGAAAGGATAAATGTGGCTTCCCAATGCATACAGCTCCACCAGCCACCCCCCACCACCCCTCCAGGCGTGTATCCCATGACAGGCGCTGAAGAGACAATGGGACGCAAGAAAGACAAAATCCCTGACCTGACAAGACAAAGAGGCGACGACATCCAGCGTGTGCTAAGTGCTGGGGTGGGAGATAGAATAATTTTGTTACAGGAACTGGGGGGTGGGGGGGGCGTGCTGTTCTGATTGTCATAGCTCTGTGACAGAAAGCATTTACTTCCTCATAAAAGACATTTCCAAGCACCTTTCAGAAGTGAACTAGCGGGGCTGGGAAGATGTTTCAGTGAAATGCTCCCCATGTAATGACGAGGGCTTGAGTTTCCATCTCTTCAGCATTCACATTAAAAAAACCTGGGGTGCACATCTGTAACCCCAGCTATTCCAGCCCAATCAGGGAGATCCGGGTTCAGTAAGTGTCCAGTTGGGTTTTTTGTTTTTTGTTTTTGTTTTGTTTTGTTTTGTTTTTTTTGTTGTTGTTGTTGTTTTTTGTCAACCTGACACAAACTAAAATCACCAAGGAAGAAGAGCATCAATTGAGAGTTGAACGCAAAACCCAAACATGGTGGAAAGCAATTGAGAGAGCCAGCATTGACCTCTGACCTCCACAGACACTCACAGGCCCACAGGCGCACACACCCCTCCACAAACACACAAGTGAACGATTTCACCTGCCACTGGCCAGATAGCCTGTCCACAGTAGACTGTCATACACACAGCAGGCGATTCTCAGTAGGTTTTGTCGTCATTCTCATCTTGTGTGGATGTACAACTAGAAATGGGGTGCTTTCCTATTAGAGGGGTACATGGACTCAGAGGCGCGTAAAGCAAGCAAACAAGTCACTTATAGCGTGTGTCTAAGTTGAAGCTTAATTCTGACCGGAACCAAGCAGGACTCAAAACTCCATCCTGTCTGTCTGAGCAGAGCAAACACATCTGAGTTCAGCAGCTGGTTTGTCCAAACAAGAAAGTTGGTTCCCCTACCTTATTCGGAACATATTTCAAATATTTAGCTTCTCGGTTCAAAGTGTTTCTGCTGGATCGGACTCCGTTTTTACAACGGCATGAGAAACCGCAACAATGGATTTATCCTGAGATGTTTTGAGTTTTAAGACTGTAGCCCACTGTTTGTTTTTATGGTTGCCTGGAGTTTGCTGTCCTGTCTACAGTGAAACAGCGTCCCCCAGTGGTATCAAAGGAGCACTGCAGCAGGGGTGTGTATAGCGAGTGAAATGCCCCGTGATCTCAGGAAACTTATTATTTTAGCACACATTAAGAGGCAATTAGCAATTACTTTTGAAGTGATTTTATTATGGACCGAGTTGATGTCTAAGAGGGTTCTTTTTTTTTTTTTTAAAGAAAAATGCAATGTTACTGTGAGGCTATTTGATAAACGTTCAAAGGGAAAAAGGAAGAATATATTCTAACCACCTGCAGGCACTCGGAAATGTTCCCTGTTGTGTGGAATTGGAAGGCTGTGAAGAGAAAGCCCTTCACAATGTCAGATGTTTTCTTTTGGATTCCTCCCAAGTCCTTCCAGACTGGAAGAATGTTGAAGTCAAAGAGGAGGCCAGGAGGGCTGAGGGGTTGCCAGAGGCAGGAAATGTCCACAACCACCAGAGAAAAATCTCAGGACAACAGTATCATCGTGTTGTGTGAGACTTTAAATTCATCATGGGTTTGCCTGGTTTTCACATTACTACAAATGTCAGTGGAGATGGAGAAAGTATCAAGAGATCATTTGTTCTAATGACAACTCCTGTCAGGTTACTTAGTTGCCAATAAGTATTCCAGTGTGCTGGAAACTTCCAAAGGAAGAGTTCCCCTTCCTTCAGCATTGCTGTGAGCGCTGCACACTGCCCTGAGGCCTGTTGAAAGGCAAGGAGTCTTGGAAAGCTGAGGTGTGAAAAGCAGAAGGGATGAGAAAAAAAAAGTTTTCAAAACAATAAAACATTTAATTCCAGAAGTGGTTTCTAACTCTTCCAAGAAGAAGAAGTTCTTTGATTTTCCTAACATGTAATAGATGTATATAAGCTAATGACCTGGAGACGGCAGGGATTAAAGAAGGAAAAGAGGAGATGGAGCTAACTTGTCAGGGGGTGGGCAAGGAAAATTTGGCCCCTCATCTGCTGTTTGGCACCCGACTTCATAACGACTTATTCATCAACCAAAATACTTGTTGTGTATCAGCTGGTACCAAGGGCATTACAGAACAGTCTTGCTTTTCAAAAAGTCCCATTCTGTTGCTATAAGAGTCCTGTGCTGGTGTTATGCTAGAGCAGAGAGAAAAGGCATTTATCTAGAATAGGAGAAGTGGACCAGTGGGAGGGGGAAACAGAAGATCACAGGGACATGACTTGTAACAGCAAGCACTCCGGGCTGAACCTTGTGATAGCCTATCCAGACAAATAATCAGACCACTATTGCCTCTAAACACCACAGGCGACAACCACAACCCATGTTACCATATCTGACAAAGAAAGGGCATATCATTTAGATGGGTACTCTTTCTCTGGAAAGCCTTCTTATCTTCCTACCCCTGACCACAATCATCAGTACACATTGATGCACATAGACACTTTAAAGTCTGCCACTTTCCTGTGTGCCCACCTCTAGTGCACCGCTCTCCTATTTCTGAACATTTTCTTCATCCATATACACAAAGCTGAAAACATGTTGTTGTTGTTGTTGTTGTTGTTGTGCACTGATTTCACATCATGGACTAGCAAGGTTAAAAACAGTGCTTTTAATGTTATACACATGCAAACAGAGTGTGGTCTACACACCCCATAAGTGTGATGGACAGACAGTGTGTAGGGTACCTCGGAACTCAAGACATGGGCATTGGTGCGATTCTAATTTTTTAATTGTGGCTAGTGTCTAAAGAGTTGAATGGTCATCGAGCTGTTTCTGGGAGGTAAGCTATACCTGGCAATCTAAGTGCTAGGCTCCTTCCCTTGTATGACCCATGGATGCCCTTATCACATTTGGATGAGAGCTCCCAGGGCCTCTGGAGTGTCTCCTTCCATCTCTCCATCACTCAACAGCTCTGCTTTGTCTAGAGAGTAATTTAGGCGCAGGGTTTAAAGCTGACCTTAAAGATGCTTTGCTTTCACTTTTTTGTCTGTCTATCTTTCTATCTATCTATCTATCTATCTATCTATCTATCTTATAAAATGATTTATAGTAACTTACTATAGGCAAGCATGCTTTTAATTCTGAGATTTCATTTGGAGATGGGGAGTCCTGTCAATCACTCCCTGAATCCCTCCTTGTCAGTTCTCAGGGTTCAAATGCCTGCTGCCCCTGGTGCTATGTCTCTGACATGAATCACGCCACCCCAGGGTTCATTTGTGAAACTATAATTCCCATGTAAGGCCTTAAGCATCTAGAGGTCAAACCCAAGTACTACGGTCTTAGAGGCCACTCGTGTCTTTCTTATGAAATAGTTTATGAAGGCTGGAACCGTATATGTTCTTTAAAATGACACCCAGCACTCAATCCAACAGAATCTAGGGCATAAACAGAGCTTGGTAATCAGTGGAGGCAAATGGGCAGATGAGAGACTATCATGACAGACACACACACCCGCCCTCAGAAGAAACAGGACGGAAACACCAAGATCCTGGGCCTTCCTCAAGGGAGGGCAAGCAAAGACGGGCGTGACCTCAAGCCCTGGTGGGTTGGGGGCGCTGCTGGCGGCACTGGAGAGAGGCCTGATCAAGCAGAGCCACTAGTCTAAGAAAGAAGCCGCCACAATCTTGCCGCAAGTGTGCTGGACCTTTCTGGAGGGCTGGGCCTTCTCCCTGTTTACCTTTCACTCCGGCAGGACCTGGCCTCCCCAAATCTCCCGCAGAACCTCTTGGCCCGGGGTCTCCCACTTCTCCTGGAGGGCCCTTGAGTCCAGGCATCCCGGGGTCGCCTGGGAACAAGAGAGAAATTTTCAGACAGTGACTCGTGGATAACATTCCCTGGTAAGGTCATCTGTGTTCTCAATGCATGAGTAACCAGGGGACACAGTTGCAATACTTTTTCTTTGTAGATAGAGTTGACCCTAAGGAAACAAATACTTTTTTTCAAAAAGATATACCTACAAACATCGAAGTTGCCCCAATCACGATTCTAATTTGCCCGCGCCCTCACTCCTCCTCCCCCAAGCCCAACCCCAACCCCATCTCCATCCTTGAAAGGAAAAGGATTGTTCAAAACCCTGAGCTGTATATGTGACGTTGCTTTAGGGATAGGAGACAGAAATCTGTCAGGCTATCAGCGTAACTGCCTGGCGCAGAGCTGGCACCTTGCCGGTGCTGCTTGGGGTGAAGTCCTAAAGCCCTATGACGTTGGACTGGGTTTGGGGTGAATGAGACACAAAAGGCTCAAAGAACACGAAGACCGGCTCCTCTGGCACGCCAAGTCACGGGGATGCTCTGGGATTTTTCGAGGCTTTCTGGCAAGGTACCTGGACACCCTGGTGGTCCAAAAGAGCCAGGCTGTCCAGGTCTGCCTGGTGGTCCTCGGGCTCCATCATCTCCAGGAAAGCCTTTCTCTCCAGGGGCTCCCGTATGTCCTAAAGAAGGAAGAGCCAGAATTTAAATAGTTGTAGATTGCTCTTTGAAACAGTGGCTCTCAAACGGTCAACCTCAAGCCTCACTCTCTGGGGTGTGTGTGTGTGTGTGTGTGTGTGTGTGTGTGTGTGTTGGTTTTATATTTACACTGTTTCCGATCAATAAGGAAGACAGTGTTGAGAAAATTTTGATGACCAAATTATCTGTTTCAAAAACTGTTATTGTATCACAGGCAGTTTTCAAGTTTGCAATACTTTTATCTTTTTCTAATTGTAGCTTTTTGAATCAATCTTACGTTAACTAGTCAATCTAATTTCTAATACTGCTGAGTAGGGGGAAATCAATCAAGTCCTTGTAATTCTTTCTACTGTGACGCATAATGACATATATGAAAATCGTGAATTATTCTCTGACAGCCATACATGTAGGCGTTGATCACATCCGCCTCCCTCCCCCCTTTATAGATCGTTAACCACGGTCTCTCCTTTGAACTATTTCCCAGGGGCAGAATTTCTTGGTAAATAGTGTGATGTTTGGGTTTATCTTAAAATATATCTTTAAGTGCCAGAAGATTTTAAAGGAAAACATAACCCTTGTGGGATGCCATCTCAAAAGGCTTCAAGGCATCTGACTGAAAAATAACCCTTCTCACGCGGCCAAAATAATATTGTGGTAGCCAAGAAAATTAATAACAACCCATAAAGTCATCTGCTCACTCCTGACCCCAGTCCCACCTCCGCTCTGTCACCCTTGTAGCAAACTTCACTAAATCCTACACAGAAGCTGCGTATTGTACCTGATGGGTGTCTCTCTTAAATTAAAATAATGAAAAAAATTTAAAACTTAAAAGTCTCTTACCAGTCTCTTTCTAGTGACTGAGACTTCCTAAGGAAAGGTTGGCTGCTCTCTAGGTCTTCTAGAATGGGCTCTAGACATGGGTAGCCTGTGGTCGGGAGGAAGTACTACCCCGGAAAACACCCCTCCCCTCACCCTGCCCCCTGCTCCCTCCCACAGCACCTCAGCCAGTAGCCTGAGAACAAACTGTGTTCTCATTAAAGACTTTGCGTTTGTAGCCTTGTTTTTTTTTTGTTTTGTTGTTGTTGTTGTTGTTGTTGTTGTTTTATAAGTTGCCACTAGTCTGGAGGTTCTAGCAGGGGAACACAACTACTCATAGAGCCTTGATTAAAAAGCAGTCCTCCTCTCTCAGGGAAGATCCTCCTCTTCAACTGAGTGTGCAGGAGGGGCTCATGGGAGTTCACCAAGTATCCTGCAGGCCTTCGGTGCTATGTTGGGTCTACCTTCATGAACTGAGTAGCTAAGGAGTTCTCAGACTCTTCAAAGCTCAGACAGCTATTGTTAGACTACCCAGCCTCTCCGGTGCAAGCCAAACAAATCCTTTTTTTGCAATATATAGTTATACATTGTATAATATATCTAATATATAACCAGTTGATATCTATTCCCCTAGAGAACCCTGATACACTTTGAATTATATTTATTTTATTACTAGAAATGTGACCATTTCCCCATATGCTTCTTTACATGTGCGACTCTAATACAAATTTATAGTAAATCAATAGTCTACACTGAGAAATCAATGGCTGAATCTTTACACAAAACACAGAGCTTTGTATTTTTAAATCCCGGGAGAGGTAGCGTTCATTACAACACTAAAGGAACCAATGCCAGTACCTGCTAAGTAATAATCAGTAATCAAATGTGCTGGCTTCTCCACCTGCTCTGTATTATCTGATTGATCCCAAACACCTCCCTGCAAGGGACACATGGCACCTCACTGCAGTTCAGGTTGCCAAAGCAGGTGCTCAGAACGGTACCTCAAAGTTAGGGTTGGGTGGAGAGCAGAATTTCGGGAGTAATTTGGACTCTGTTTCCCTCAGAGCTGATGTGAATGGGCAAAACTAGACTGACCCAGTGCAAGCTTACATAATCCTGGGACGCCACACACTATGTGCTCTGTCTATATCCTCACTGAGTTCATACAAGTACAGAGCACGGATTCCTAGCCAAGGAAAACAGAGCATCTAAACTCCGTGCCAAGGAATAACAGAACAGTTCTTGAAACTCTAAGCTTAAGCCATGGCAAATAAGAAACCAGAACAATTTAAACACTGATGGCCGCGACATGCTGGATCAAGCAGGGTAAGGCAAAAAAAAAAAAAAAAAAAAAAAAAAAATCTGGAAAAGCCTGACTCAGTATAAAATAACCTCAGACCTATGGTTTCCAACTTTAAATACTAGGTAACGTAAAACACCCACAGTTTGTGCTACTTTGAGCCTGGAAATGTTTATATCATTGAGGTTTATAACAAAAAGACCCGCAAACAGGAGCGCAGTTCTTACTGCAATGCTGACGTCACGACGGTGAGGTCATCTGTGATGCTGTGTATGGAGTTTTCAGTTTACAAGTGACTTTCATTTGGTGTTCTGATTAGGCATTCTATTTGGGGAAACGAAACATGGCTCCCTGCCAAATGGGACTTATAGGTGATGCATGGATGTCCTTGTTAGGATTTTTGTAGTCTGGGAAGAGGGAATGTTAATTGATAGATAGTCTCCAATCAGATTGGCCTGTGGGTATGTCTGATGGAGCATTTTCTCAATTAGTGATTGACTTGGGAGATCCCAGACCACGGTACAAGGTGTCACCCCTGGGCAGATGGTCTATGATTGTACAAGAAAGCAGGCTAAGCAAACCATGGGAAGCAAGCCAGTAAGCAGCACTCGTCCATGGCCTTTGCTTCCGTTCCTGCCTTGAGGTGGCTGCCTGAGCTCCTGCCCTGACTGCCTTTCATGGTGGACTGTAAACTATAAGATTAATTAAACCCTTTCCTCCACAAGTTGCTCTTTGGTCATGGTGCATAAATAGACATAATCAGCTCTCTGTAGGTAGATGTCTGCTCTGTCCATTCAGGGCATAGCCCTGTGTATGCATCTGTTTATGCTTTTCCTGGTTATTAATTTCAGATAGGTTCCTAGCAGAAGAATTGCTGTGTTTAAAAAAAAATTGCAAGCGTATTTTAAATATTGATGCATTCTTCTTCAGGGCCCAAAGCAAAAGAGCACATTTGAACTCTCCATTTGAACTCTCACATTTGAACTCTTCTAGTATGCTGGTTTGCTATCTGTGGGAGAGAGAGGTGTCCTTCAATAACTTGTGGCCATCTAAAATGACAGAGATGACAAGATAATCTGAATTTTAATTGCTTGAATATTCACTTTGTCATTTATACAAGCACGGGGTTGTATATTGCTGTGCCAATGCCATTGGTCCCAGGGACCATTGTAGGGATACATTGAGGATCCCCAGAGCCTGGTCCAGGTATCCTTCTGGGCAAAGGATGTTATAACAATGTCACCCAAAATCATGTTGGTACATCGTTAATGGACAGATGGTAAAGAAAATATTGATAGAACCATTCCCAGTGATAAGCGTAAAATTACTTTGTGTTTCAAACTAAGTGTTCTTTCTTTAAATAAGAAAAATCGGGAGCCATACCTTGGTATCCAGGGCTACCTGGCTCACCCTTTGGACCAGGTAGACCGTACTGACGGGCAGGGTCACCTTTGTTTCCTGTGAGTGACATAATACCGAGAGCATTACTTAAGAACATATCATTTGGCCTCATGCAAGTAACTTCCATGGTATTTGTCTTCATAATCTTGCTTCATGTTTTCAAAGAGACTTTTTACAAACTAATTTTGCTCACAAAGAAAAACAATGGAAATACAGGTGAAAGATGGGATTTATGACTTAAAAAAAAAAGATTTATTCTATGTGGGTGAGGGTGTTGCTTGCACGTGTGTCTGTGAACCATGTGAACACCTGGTACCTGTGAAGTTTACCAAGACAGTTAAACTTTTACCTATTGTATGCAGTCATTTAGTGTATCATGACCAGTTTATTTGCATGTTTCTGTCCAAAACAATAAATAAAACTCCTCTTTTTTTACAGAGTGAAAAAAACTGAGGGGAAACCAAGAAAGGGGATAACATTTGAAATGTAAATATAGAAAATATATAATAAAAAACTTGTTAAGAGTACAATGTCAGTTGTCTTTACAAGACAATAAGGTTTTGGATACGAGATAGCCTCAGGCCTATTGGGCCAGCCTGAAGATATTTTACAAATAAGGTTTTATTGGGATGTAGCTGAGTAGCTGTGGCTGAGACTGTATGCCCCACCAAAGTTAAAACACAAAACCTCATGATATGGTCCTTTAGGGGAAAAAAAAAACTGCTCATGTTTGATTAAGGATAAAAATAATTTAATTAGGCAGGCGGTGGTGGCGCACGCCTTTAATCCCAGCACTTGGGAGGCAGACGCAGGCGGATCTCTGAGTTCGAGGCCAGCCTGGTCTACAGAGTGAGTTCCAGGACAGCCAGGGCTATACAGAGAAACCCTGTCTCCAAAAAAATATATATATTTAATTATAAGTTACATCTGTCTGGAAAATTCTTAAGGAAACAATTAACATCTGGTGGAGATTTATGTTCAGGGACTCTTGTAAGTAGAATCTCAACAGCTGGACACAGGAAATCCTTAGATGAGTGACTGGTTCTTACAGAATATGGGAACACTCTCTAGAGATGTAGATTGGGTTATTTGTACCAGCTACAATGTGAGAAGCTGTGGTCACTACATGGACAGCTTCCGAAACTTCCATAGAGAGGAAGCCATGATGCCTGTAGGTATGCCGGATCCCATCTGGTACCCTTGGACCTATGTGGAAAATGAGAACCCTCTGAAGCTTCCGTGTCTCAGTGTCTAGAAGAGTCTAACAGTCGCTTCTGAGTTCTGATTTGTGAAGCAAATTATCATTAAGAAGATGCTCACTCGCAATATTAGAGTTCCCAGAACTCTGGACTCGCTGGCTGGGGACATTTTCCAAGCCATACCTTTAGGACCTCGTGCTCCGTCATCTCCCGAGAATCCAGGGGATCCTGGAGAGCCTGGATCACCCTGACAATTAATGAAACAAAAATAAGACCCTTGTTGGGTTTTCCATGCCATGGCACAAACACATTACAGTTTTCTGCCGCCAACTTAGAGTTTGTAATTGGCAATGGGGAAGGAAATTGTTAGTGTCTTGTAAGCATAATACTAACTGTGTCTATGTTTTATGAGTTGGTAAAAGTCCTCCCGAGTTAGAGCTATCCTTCCCAGCAAGAAGTGTAGGCTTCTTTATACACAATTACCAAAGAGTAACTGTGTCATACAACTTGAATTTACACTTTGAGCAAAGCAGTTGATATAAAGTGTAATACTGAAAGCTGTGTTGTATCGTATGTAAATTTTTAAAGATCCATTTTATTCCAAAAGATGGAAAGTCAACTGTGTTACACATTTTCCAGAAGTTTGATACATGTCACTACATTATATTTTCTGGTTTCTCAGGGGGAGTGTAACTCATGATTATAAAGGCCAAGTGTATTTTCAAGGAAAAAATATGACATCTCCAAACAGATGGGAAGGCTGAGAAACCAGAATCTGGGCAGTGTTCAGGATGGAGTTTTTTTTTTTTTTTTTTTTTTTTTTGTACCAATAAAGCATCAATCATAAGGAAGGCTCATGAGTTATTTAAGCCTGTGCGGGCTGGAATGTGTGAATCACATGACTTGCTCCTCTGAAGCAGGACAGCCAGTTCTAAACACTGGTCAGAGACCTCAGTTATATCATAACCTTCCAGAAGGTTCTATTCTTCCTTCATGCCGCCTTACTTTCAAATAGCCAGTAAATGACAAGGACACATACGGGCCAATTCTGATGTTTTGTGGGATCCTGAGAGCAGAGTTTATATTTCTTCTCCCTTACAGAAGCAGGTCCTCACCTGGTCACCTGGAAATCCAGGAAAGCCAATGACTCCTCTCAGTCCAGGTGATCCTGGAGGGCCAGGGGGACCTGGAGGCCCAGGAGGCCCATTTAACCCAGGCTGCCCTTTGTGGAGTCCAGGTGGTCCATCTCTTCCAGGATCTCCTCTTCCCCCTCGCATCCCTGGGCTTCCTTTATCACCTGTTGAGGTCAGCAGTGTCACAAGCCCCTTAGCCGAAATCTTAAGGCTAAGTGAAGATTGTTTTGAATGACTTGTTCTAATTGTAAGAGGTGAAGACAATGAAATTGAGATGCTGGCTTCTATTCAAAGTCACATCTTTGCGGTTCCCGTCTTTGGCAGCCTCACTGGGAAAGAAGCTGTCCAGGAATAGACTTGAAACCACCGGTGGAAAGAGAAAGCAGGCAAGGTCATATGCTCCAGCATGCAGACCTTACAAATGAGGAAAACTTCAATCCAGAGAAGTTAAAACATTTTCTCCTACTGGCTAGCTAAAGAGAAGTCCAGGATGTATAACCCATGCAGATTAACCCTGAACTTGAGAAAGGATGCAGAGTCAGTTGTCAAAATCCTTGTTCTGTTATGTTTCTGAGGATCAGCAGCATGTCATCAGAATGCTGGTTAGAAAAGTAGGGCCCTGATACCCCAAATCTGTAGATCAAGGGACCTACATTTAGATAAGGTCTTGAACATAGTGATGTTTGGGAGGTGCTGGACAAAATGACACAGGCAGCCCCAGATAGTCACACTAGCATCCCCAAACAGAGGGGAACCAGTTACTTATGTATACCTTGTATTGGTCCTCGTTTGGATTTGGAATATATAATTCTATAAATACATATGATCTCTAGCTACATTCAGCATGGAAAAGCCAAATGATTACTAAAAATGCTTATCAGGGTATGATTATATTTAAGAAATTTTGTTTCCTAGTTCCTTGTTGGAAGGAAAGTTGCCTAATATATATTGCCTTGCCTGAATGGTCTATAAAAAGCCAACTGGTGTGATCAGGTTGAAAAATGTCAAGCATTTACCTCTTTCTCCTGAGAATCCACCATCTCCTGGAGGCCCAGCATCCCCAGGTTCCCCCCTTTTGGAAATGACTGCTTCTCCTGCATCACCAGGAGGTCCTCTGTCCCCTGAAAATATTACTTATATGAGAGAAGCACAAACACAGACACACTACACACGCAACTCATTTTCTATCAAATTTCACCTCATTCATAAACTCCATCCACCTTCATTAAGCTGTATTAGTGGATTCCTCATTATTGGTACCAAGGATTAAAGATCTTCTTGTCACCCCTTATCCATCCCTGGGACAAGGAGCAGTTGCATACTCAGTAAAATTTCTATATCCAACCCAATTGTCGCAGGGTCCTCTGTGAGTTAAGACATTTGGAATGTTCTAATCCACAAGACTGTTGTCTTATCCCATAGAATCTGAATCATCCGTCGCACATGTCCAGTGAGCCATTCCTTTCTCTCTCACCAGCATGCATTCTGCTCCTTACATTAAAAGGACAAACAGATACTTCAACCTGACTCTCTGCATATGGACTTCCAAAAACTAAGAGCTGAACCCCATACTCCAGCTTATTTGTAAACACTATCCAAGCAGAGTTGTGTGCCGAGACAGGCTTGGCAGACCAACATGACGACAGCTGATTGTTAACAGAGAATTCTGGGAACCAACCGCTCTAGCGTTAGTTGTATGACGTCAGCAGTCATGAGCATGTTTATGATGCCGTGGGCATCTTTACACGACTGTAATCGGCAAATGCTGTCAGTGATAGGATTCTCCTCAGGGAGCATTTTGGGAGAGCGAGTTTATAACTGCAATGCCAGCACTGATCCAAGTTTTAATTCTCATTGGAATAACTATTTAATAGTATAACATGAATTATCTGCAAGCATCAACTATCTTATGTAGCAAAGTGCTTTTTGGTACTTATAATTTTCAATTCCTTAGTTCTGTGTAAATAGTTTATAAGGTAACAGAACAAGCACCACACAAAGGCAAATATAGAATCAGCTGAGAAGAAAAGGTCTTTTGAATGAAATTGGAGGTCATGTTCATAGAGCACTTTAAGAGTTAAAAATACTCCTTCTAAAGACTGTCTTTTCACTGCTAGAAATGCTACTTTCTCTCGTGTAGCAGCAGCTGAGAGACCAGATGAAATATTTATGCTGTAAATTGTTAAAGGGGACAGGATTCAAAACATAAAACCCCAAACAGTATCTTATGAAATTTAAGAACTTAGGGAAATTATATGAAAATCACACTTCACTGTCCACACCTAAAATTCTGTCCCAACTTTTATCTTGTCTGTGTGTTGTCTCAGGTGGCTTTCAGGTGCCAAGGCCAGCGTGTGTTATTGGGACAGAGGCCACACGGGCCCCCAAAGCCTGCGACATTCTTTACAGTAGTTACCGCCAGCTGAGCTAGGTCTCTGAAGCCCTGTGTCTGTAAATCAGTGCATCGAGGATCACCCGTTCACATCTCAACCTTAGTTACATGTAATAAGATCAAAGGGCAAGAAAACCAAATTCCTAGTATATCACAGAACCAAAGAGATCCAGAGACATATGACTAGCATTAGATGCAGGGGACACGCTCCCACAGCCCCTCTGTGTTGTGGATACCACTTGCCTTTGGTGCCTTGCTCTCCCGGGTCTCCCTGCAGGCCAGGCCAGCCTTTCTCTCCAACCTCTCCCTTTCTTCCAGGTTCTCCATCTGGGCCTGACTTTCCTCTCTCTCCTGGAAAACCAGGGAAGCCAGGCAGTCCTGGAAGACCTGATACAAAGAGAACATGAAGTTTTAGGGAAGCGCTTTAAGGCTAGTGTGGTTCTTTTCACATTCCTGGTCATTCCCTGATACAAATCCCTGCCTCACACTTTATGGGGTAAGTGAGTCATTGTTTGGAAACTGACTATGGTCTTAAATAGCTGTGTTCCCCCACCCACTCCTATTTCCCATCCTACAGACCTAACATGTAAGTGCTGATGTTTTGGGGATCCTGCACCCATCATAATTCCACAGTACCAAGAGAAGGGATGAGGAAAGAGGTCCATCCAAAGTGAGATATGTTAGCCCTGACCTAATGATGTCATTGGTGCTGCCTGGTCCTGTGAGTTGAGGTGTGGGAGTCCTGTGAACTCAAGGCCTTTTGCCAATTAACTGACACCATGACATTCTGCCACTAGAAAGGATGACACTGAGAACAAATGCTACATCCAAAAGAAAGGGGCCCAATCAGTATGTTCTACCAGTAGAAGTCTTACCTAACCAGTTTGGTCTGATAGTTGATTTTGAGTTGGTAAAATTGGGAGAATGACCGGGAGAACAATACTCACCCTTTAGGCCTGGAAGACCAGATGGGCCATCTTCCCCAGTGGAGCCTGGAATCCCAGGAGACCCTCTGAGACCGTCGGCTCCTGGTAGGCCTGGGAGACCAGGGAGGCCCTTCATCCCAGCCGGTCCAGAGGGCCCCATGTCTCCTGGCTGTCCTTTCCAACCTGGAGCCCCTGAGACATAGCACAACTATTAAGCAGGAAAAGTTAAAATTTTCTTCAGATAGTCACAGGAAAAGCACACATTCCAGAGAGCTTAAACTATATACCTGTGATGCTTTAAACTAAAACAAAATAATATTTATTAGCTAAAGTGTCAGAAACAACTTTTCATTTGACTAAGAATATATTTCTCTGAATGCTATAAAAAGGAAGGCAGGAGATCTGAATATTTACCTTTTATAAGAATGAGTAAAGATTATACACTTTGCTATTTTTTAGTATAAAGACAGAGATGAAAACCAACTATTGTACTTTTTTTCCAACAATTGTACTTATATGTGCTCTTGAAAGAGAAGAGAAGGAAGGAGAGGAGAAGAAGGAAAGAGAAAGAAAAAATGAAAGAAAAAATGAAAGAAAGAAAGAAAGAAAGAAAGAAAGAAAGAGAAAGGAAAAAAGTAAAAAAGAAAGGAAGGAAGGAACGAAAGAAGGAAGGAAGACATAGAGGAGGAAGAAAATAAAGAGGAGGAAGAGGAGGAAGAAGAAACAAAAGAAGCTTCCTGGTGCCTTCTGACCATTTCCCCCAGTGAACTTCATTTAGGCTGTTAACTATGATGAAAGATTTCTAAAAATCAGAATACTGCTGACCAGAATTCCTAATGCCTGCAATGAGGCTATAGTAGCTAATTCTGTCCCAAGCTTGTTTGGCTTTTCAAGTGGGCATCTTGCATGTAGCAACAAGCACATCTCAGAGAGAATGACCCCAATGAAATGAGGCGCACACTAGAGATAGCGCCTGCTGTGGGAAACATATCTCCCCAAAACCGTTCTGCTGACTCTTAACCACCCATGTGAGAGGGTCACTACGAGGAGGGAAATTTTGAAGGTAAGTAAGTGTGAACATGTTAGAGAGGTCTGGGGTGGCCTGTGCGAGGGCCCTAGAACTTGTTGTCTATGTGGAAGAGGTCCTCACCAGATATCAAAACTCATGGTGTCTTGATTTTGGACTCTAGCCTTCTAAAAATCTACTATGTTGCTTGTAAATTACTCAGTCGAAGGCATTTGGTTGTGTTCAGTGCGGTGGGAGCCCCAGAGCAGCCGCATGGGAAAGGCCACGCCTACTCACTCTCATTTCCTTGAGTGTGCCAAGAGCACAAGGTTCTGGCTTCCCTCTGGGCATCTCCCAAGGCCATATTTGCAGTGAATGCCCTTGATTGACAGATGCTGCTGCACCTTCCTTGCGATGAGAAGTGGGCCTGCTTGAAGGCCACTCTGAAGTATGGCTCCCCGGCTTACATATAATGTAACCCACCACATGTGCAGCCTCTCGCCAGCTCCAGACACGTTGCGCAAACAGAACTTGGAAAAATGACACAGACCAAACTAACGTGAAGCCTCGTGAATAATGAGGTTCTTTGACTCAGACTTGGCCCTTGTGCTCCTGCGGACGTCATCCATCCGTACATGGACAGGAGGCAAGCTTCCTGACCATTATTGGAGAATACCAGGACACGTCATGCTTTGACACCTGATGGCGCGTACCTGGATCACCCGGCGTTCCAGGGAGTCCTGGTTGTCCTGGGATCCCTGGAGCACCTCTTTCACAGGAATGGCCAGGGGAGCCTGGGAGCCCTGGAAGCCCAGGACTCCCCTCTCTGCCTTTGGGACCTTTGAGACCTGGAGATCCAGGGATGCCAGGCGGCCCTGAAACAATAAGATGCATTTGGCACATTCATGAGGTAACACTGTAGAGATGGTCTATCATATCCCTCGTGCATGTCAATTCTAGAAATAAACCATTTGATTCTGACTCTGGGCTCCATGAACTAATAACCCTCAGAACGGATTTTCATATCTAAGATACAGACCCAAGTGAGTGTGAAAAGCCACGCCTTGCTATGTGGGCTGCTTGGTAAGCATGCCCAATGACAAAGAAGTAACCTAGGCAAACAAGAGACCACAGGCTTTCCTAGTTCTCCCATCCTCCACCTCTGCGGCAGAATTACACACAGTAATAGAAGATGCTCCTAGTGTGTGCTGCATGAATGTGCATTTGGTGGGAGGGCTTACCAGTTATCCTTCCAGATTTCTATCGGACTGTCATGGAGCCTGCTAAGTCCCAAGCCTCACTGCTAAGCCCCAAATCTCACTGTTAAGCCCCTGAATGGCTAGACCTCACAGAGACTGTACTAACTCCCACAACCTGGCAATGTTAGTGACAGATTGGCCAGCCCTTGCTGTTGGTGGCTTTAGCCTGGATAGAATGGAGTGCACTGAGTGAGTCACTGTGGCCCTATGTTTACAAACAAGCGGTAAAATGCACAGGCAACACAACAGACGCAGGTTCATCTGATGTCATCAGTGCATTTGCGAGCGTGAAACGTGCAAGCTCTCAGTGCTGAGCAGGAGTCTGTAACAAGGAGAAAGCAAAGACCTCATACCTCCAGCCCCCGGGCATCCCGGGTAACCTTTCTGTCCTTTCATGCCTGGTGCTCCTGGAAGACCCCTCTCTCCAGGGGGTCCTGGGTCACCAAATGCAGGGTCTCCTGGGATTCCCTTCTGGCCGTCCATTCCAGGAGATCCAGGTAGGCCTGGGGGTCCAATAGGGGAGGCCCCCTTTTCTCCTTTGATGCCTGGATCTCCCGTGTCACCACGCAAACCTATTTAACAACAATAACGAACTGCTATATGTACAAATATAGGTCCGGCAATATAAAGTCAATACTTTGAAAACTATAGGCACTCTTAAGAGGTACTTAATAAGTAACAATTTCAATTACTTCATAGACTCAATAGGTAATACTGCCTTTGCCACACTGTTAGTGGCATCGATTGGCTTTTATTGTTGCTGTTTTATCTGTATGGTTTTATTTATTTGTGGAGGCAGGCAGGTGCACACCTGGAGGTCAGAGGACAACGTGGGGGCCTTTCAGCTATGGGACTCAGGTCGTCAGGCTCGGGGCAAGCAAATTTTTCTCCCTGAGCCATGCTGCCATCCACCCTTAAAAAAACTATTTTTATATTTATTTGTATTTTGAGACAGCGTCTCACTGTGTAACTCAAGCTGCCATAGACCGTAGTACATATCCCAGGACGGCCTAAAACTCAAGGTGGTTCTCCTGCCTTCACACCTAGTGTTCTGGGATTACAGCTGAGTTCCACTATGACCAGCCCCCTGACCACGGTCTTTATCTGTCAGACACTGCCCTGGACTGAGTGCTTTCGACCACACAGTGGACTTGTGACAGCCAATGGCAACGGCTTCCTCCCAGAAGGAGCCTCAGCTGCACAGGATTCTCTTCATCTACAAGTTGTCACAACAGAGCCGAGGGTCTGTGTCCCCCAACCTCCCCACGCCCCAGAGAACCATTCTTCCATTATCTCCAGATCCTCTGTCCGTTTTCTTATGGGTATCCACCTGTAAGAATACGCAAAAGCTCCTGGTGCAGATGTTCCCCAGGCAGAGGAAGCCTTCACTTACCAGGAGGACCTGGAATTCTAGACATTCCCGGCCTGCCCTGCTGGCCTTTCTGCCCATCTGGACATCGTATACCAGGAGCTCCCGGGGGTCCTGGAAACCCCTTCAGACCTAAGTAAGAGCAAGTAAACCAAGGATTCAATCATGCAGAAACAAACCAGTAGGAACAACAGAACAGGAGGTTTTGAAATGTCTGTGTTAATTGTCCTTTGAATATGTCTATTTTGTGGAAATAAAAGTGTTTCCAGGACAACCAGCCAGGGTTCTATAAGAAAGCAGGCTGAGCAAGCCATGAGAAGCAAGCCAGTAAGCAGCAGCCCTCCGTGGCTTTGCATCAGCTCCTGCCTCCGGGTTCTAGTCATGCTTGAGTTCTGGTCCTGACTTCCTCCAGTGATGAACTAGGATCTGGAAGCGTGAGATGAATAGATCCTTTCCTCCTGTCCTCCAAATGTTTTTCAGTGTGGTTCACAGAAGCATTCTGTAGTCATTGCTCCAGGTAAACGTGTCAGACTGATTTTTCTCATAATCTGTACTGTGAAGAATTCCTTCTGGCAGCTTCTCACACATACACTATCATTCATTAAATTTTAGTGCTTTCTACGGCATGTCTGAAACACAACCCCATAGGCACAGTCTATTCTTTGGGAGACCAAGGTGGTGGGCAGAGCATGCCCTGCTGAGAAAGCACAAAAGGCGCCCTATATTATATAGAGCACAGACACAAGACCGGCTAAAAGGACCCAGACTTTGCCTTAAATCTTTGATGTGCTCCTACATTAGCTTAGCTCATACACAGCTTCTGAACTTCGAGGTTAGGCAGAGGAACAGCCACTTACACAGCATGAAAGTTTCCTTCCTGTGAGCTAACACTGCTGGCGAACAATCAACCTTTCTCATTCATTCCCAGGAAGGTAACAGTAAAGCAGAAATGGATATTCAGTGAATGAACCAGTACAGTCCATCCCTCTGCAGGTCTCAGAGCTGCACTGTGGTGAGCGCGCTATTCCACCCTGGCCCCTGAGCTGGATCGTGGCCACATGACTGGGTTTATCCAATGGGATTTTGTTTCTTAGGAATATGTAATTTTGCTTATCTATCTATCTATCTATCTATGACATTTTATATATATATATATATATATATATATAATTGGCATTACATATGTGTGTACACACACATATATGTATACACATGCATGCATATATATCATATATATATATATATATATATATATATATGAATATAGCTATAAAATAGAAACTGCTTGGCCAGTGAGATATGAGCAGCACATTGCAATCTAAGGGCTGAGGTGATCCTGAGAGAGCGGCCCTGCCCTCTTACATTCCTGAAATCCCCTGAAAAGGACACACCCTGGCTCTACAGTAGGAGGAGCATTGCAGATCTGACCCTAACCTAGGACCGGGCTCTCACCAACACACACCGCCACGGATCAGCTGAGCCCCCATTGCTCTTCAGGGTCACAAGAGAGGAAACAAGTGTGTGCTTGCCGCTCACTGAGACCCCTACTGGGACACTACTGGGAAAGCCCAGGGTGGCTGCAAATGGTTCCAGAAGACAGCAGCCCGGTGTCACATGACTCAGCCTGCACATAGTTTGTCACGCGTGCATTGATTGTGTTTGCAGCCACAAGTACAGAGGCCAGAGAGCAATGTCAAGTGACCTCCTCTCTCTATTTCCATTAGTTAATTAATTAAACTTATCTATTTATTATTTTTTAAATTGAAAAATTATACAATATATTCTGATCACAGTTATACTTCCTGCAGCTCCTCCTAGGTCCTTCCCACCCACTCCCCACCCTTTCTTTCTCTAAGATTCAGCTAGACTGGTTTCCTAGCGTTCCTAAGATCTGCTTTGTATCCACCTCCCCCGTCCTGGATTACACAGATACATTGTATCACTCTGCTCTTTGTGTGAGTGCATTTTACTGACTGAGCAATCTGCCCCACCCCTTCCTATCCTCTTGTTGGACCAGAAGAGCCATGTTTACTATCCAAGCTAGCGCTAAGTTAATTTAAATTAACTTTAAAGAAGTTACTGTGGATTGGGGTTTTAATTCAGCTAAGCACCAAGGATTAACCCAAATGGAATGGATGCATAAATGTGTATTCAGAGATGTTGATGCGGAGGCATTTTTCAGGCTCTGTCTAGTCAGAACTTGTCCCTCTTGGAAGGGACAGTCCACAGGCAGGTGGCACTTTCCACTCTTGGTACATAGGAAGAGATAAAAGACATAGTTTTAGAATTCTCAAGAGCAGACACATGAACTGATAGGTGATCAAACCAAGACACGCAGAGTCTGGGAAAGTCCATGGAAAGGTGTTAAGCCAAGTGAGGAAGGCCTGGGAACTAATGACTATAAGGCTTCCCCCGTCTCCTGTCCCTAAAGGATTTGCTGTGCGCTCATCTCCCCCACCCCCACCCCCACCCCCACGAAAGTGTGTAGGGTAAGAACTTTGCACGGTGATACCTGGAGGTCCATCAGAACCTGGAAGACCTGGTTTTCCCGGGTAGGTTTCATTACACAGAATGGAGTCACCTGAGGAAAAACAGAAAACAACATTCAGGTAACTGAGCACCGAATACATGCGTCTCTGTGACAACTTCCATATGATATGTTAGCGTTCAGCAGAAGAGAAGTCTCCAAGCATCATTAGACAAATTTCCAGATCTGTCCTTAAACCCAAACCTCAGCTGTCAGAACAGTTACAAGCGGTTATAAGAAAAGCCATAGAGTCTAATAACCTGGGAAAATGTGAATTATTAATACAAATGATAGTTTATAGGCCCACCGATTCTGGAGGAATGAAGAGAAAATGTTGATAGATCATGGGGGAAGCCATGATACTTGGTACTGAGTTCAGCTGGTTTTCATCTTAGTTTGGACACCAGGGAGTTACACAAAGGAAGAGAGTGGGTTGGGTATCAGCAACAGCCATTTTGGGGTCTCTATGGGGCCAAGTTCATAGGTTACATTGTCTCTTGTTTTTTCAATGACTCCGCAATAAAGGTACTATGGTCACCAGTCTAGCTGGTAAAGTAAATCTGTCCCTCTGAGGGCTAATATACTATGAAAATCAAAAGTTCCAGTTTTATAGCATCATCTCATAGTTAAATACTTCATGTGCTTTCAAACTAAAATGAGAGAGATAAAGAAAAATGATATTACACTTGTCTGAGTTCCAAACTTACTTCTTATCAAAGATAAAGGCACTTGTCTTTATGTGTTGTCAAAACAAGAGCCAAAGACAATATTTTATCCCCAAACTTCCAAATTAACTCTGTAGCCCAAGGTATAATACATGTTACAAAAGAAAAGAAAACCTTAAATAAACCGTGTTCTGTCAGCCATAACCCTGAAAGTAATTTGTTGAAGTTCATATGCCTATCAAATACACTTAAAATGCCGTCGTTTTTTTCCTCTCCTCAAAATGCTTACAAGTGTGTTTTCACGGACACTATTTTGTTAAATAAAATACTAGTATATCTTTTATTAAAATAGACTCACATTATGTCAGAAGATTGTGAAAAAAAAATTGTACTCTGAATGCATAGGAATGCTTTAAAGACAGTTGGACTTTATGAGTTGGTGGCCAGAAATGAATAAAAAGCAGTTTGGGCATGACAAGAAAAAAAAAAAAGCAGCAAAGACAGTAGTGTTCTGTGGACTGGTTCTGGATAATGATTGTGCAAAATGCTTTTCAGCCTGCGAGCTGCCCACACCATGTGAACCAAATTCATTTAAGGCCGCCCGCCCGCCCTCCCGCTCGCCCGCGATACCTGCGCTCAGCGGAAATGCACCACAGTGTTTGCCATTTGACTTACTATCCTCCCATGCAAATATCCCAGAGTACCTTTTTGCCCCTTCCTGCCATCAAAGCCTCTCATGCCTGGGCGCCCAGGCTCTCCTGGTAGGCCTCTCTGTCCTGGTGGGCCCGGAAATCCCAGGCCTGGAGGTCCTGCAGGTCCTGTTTTCCCTGGAGGGCCTGGAAGTCCCGGAAGCCCTCTCTCGCCTGGGGTTGCATCCTTATGGTCCCCCTGTGAGTGGTAGGTCACATGATTAGCATCAGTCTTTCAAAGCCCATGAATTCAAGGCGGTTTACATGTCTTAAATCCCAGATTTTAAAAGACAGCTGCAGCAAGTGCGACTTCGAGAAATTTTCCCTAATCTCTTATATACGTCCTTTGAATACTTACATACACACATATGATATGGATGCATTATGCTATGCCTCGAACACAGAATAGAAATGTGTGTGTAGAAGCACTAACATCAGATGTGACTTATAAGTAACCCAATTGTTAGATCCACACACAAATGAAAAACTCAATGAGTTTTTGGTATGAAATCAGCTTCTTATATCCTTATGAGAAGGTACCCAGCCAGAGGGTCCACCACCCTCTGTCTCTGTGGGTAAAAATACAAAGACAATGAATCTTTATCCCTACTGTGTGCGAGTCTGACCTATAGTTGCCTGCCTCACTTGTATGAACTTATCAGAGAGTTAAAGTCTACAGCAGAACTTTACATACTCTCGGCCCAGGATCCCCTCTCTCTCCAGCACGTCCATCCCGACCATCTTGTCCATGTGGTCCTGGAAATCCTGGTGGCCCATCCAGTCCTCTTTCTCCTTTTTGCCCTGGGAAAAGGAGGCAAAAGCCTTGTAAGTTCTTACACATGGGGAGTGACACAGAAGACAGGAAAGGACCCAGGATAAGAATAATGACTTTTCACTCTGTGAAGGTTGGCCAAGCTTCCTGAGCGACTCGGTTGCTCAAAGTCACCCAAACCATTACAAGAACAAGGGGCAGAAAGGCAGTTGCAAAAACTACTGGCTCTCTTTACTTAGGAAATGCCCTGCCTCCCATTTTAGCAAAGAGGTGACTGTGGTGGGCTCAGTCAGGGAAAGGTCCTGCCTCAGTGACAGTCTGTGAACATATTCTATCCCTCGTCTTAGTGGCTGGATGAGTTGGCAGTTAGATTATTGCCCTAAGCTGTGCAATCCTTTTAAAGTTGTTCCTCTGCTACAGCTGACACCGCATCTCGGAGCTGCCTCTTGCATGGCAGTCCTGGGAGATGTAGTTTGAGAAAGTCAGACTTGTGGGAGCAACTGGTCATAGAGCAATGGGGATGAGGATGGGAAGACTATCAAGATGCTGTGCAAGGAGAAAGACACCGTTATCATAATGTGAACCCCACACCTAGACTTTCATGTTTTGTCTAGTAGGTCAATAAATTATATTATCCCCCCAAAACTACTCCAAGATAAACATCTGCTACTCGCAATTTAAATGCCATTGATTAATGGCATTACAAGGCAGAAGGCAAGTTAAAAGAGATCCTGCTTCAGATTCAAGTCCACCACAGAGAAGATCTGAATATGTCATTGAAGGAATATTTATGATTTCAAATAAGAGTTGGGAGATTTAGGGCTTAATAGCCATACCATTCTATGAAGGGCAGGAAATGCTTTTTAGGTGATCTCAACAATCCTAAACTATATACAATTAATCTGTAGTCACCCGGGAAAGCAGTGCAAGTAGACGCCCATAGGTCATTCATAAAATGTCAGAGGGCTAAGTCGTCAGTCACACTCACCTTTCTCTCTTGATATGACCATGTCACCCTTTGCCCCTTTGTTACCAGGGGGCCCCATGGCACCAGGTCTTCCCTTGGTAAGTAAAAATAACAAGAGCAGTGCAATTAGGTTAATTCTGATAGGGTGGAAGTCATTTAGATTCTCACCTATCTAACACCTTCTCTTCTTCTCTAAATCTCTCTTCAAAGATCCTGGTTTGAAAATTGTTGGTTTATCCCTTTCCTGCCTTCCAGAACCTTCCTGTGATTCTATTGCATAAAAACCACAAGTTCTTGGTGCTAAGATCTATGTAAAGTTTGTATCTGGGTTAGTCGCAATGTATCAATGCCTCTTTTATCTTAGCAGTTCATTTAATACCTTACCCATAATAGCCCTTAGCAAACTAGTAGTCCACAATGCAAAAACATTAGCCCTAGGAAATGACTAATCACAAAGCCACAACCTTATTTTAGAGTCACTAAAAAGGTTAAGTAGCAACTTACAAAAAAACAAAAACTGACGGTGATAAAAATTAAATTTTACAAAATGAACTATAATGTGCAAAATGCCATGATTTCAGCATGCTTTCTCCCTCACCACACATTAAGGATGCAGTTAGCTTTATCCCTTGTTTCCCTTTGGGCCAGCTTTGCGGGTGTGCTGTGTGTATGTGGAAAGGGTAAGGCTGGAGTTCTGAATCATCACTTTCACTTAAGATCAGAATTTCATTTTCATTCGATTCTTTTAGGAGAGACAGAGAATGATTTGGGAAATTCAGAATTGAGTCACAGGTCACCCCAGCAGAATAAAGGAACAGAGGACTGTCTCCAGAGCCCAGGGGAGGATTCCTGGGAGCAGTGAGGCCATTTGCAGGGGTCAAGCAGATGGATGGACGACCATGCATCAGCAGGTGAGCACCCTATTGTGATGGACAGAGTCATGAGGAGTGGCTTCTCGGAGATCTTTGACTGTAACTAGTTCATCTAGGGATTCTTTCATTCAGTTCAAGGACCTTTTGGACCAGAGTGATTTTGATATCTTCATTCTGTGTATCATTCTGTCTGTGTGGCTTCCCCACACCCATCACTTCTATAGAATCGAGCATTACATAGAGTCCAATAAAGCCGCTTTCCCACCTCTCCAGCCTAGTCCTCTCCTCTGAGTCCTTAAGTTGACTATCTCAAGACACTAGGCATTTTCATTTGTTTGTCTAATTAGCACCAACCCAAAAATGGCTCAAACATTTTTGTGCCCGTCTTTCCAGAGTCTGCATCTCAGTCAAAGGCAACCGCTTTTCCTCTGGTGGCATAGTTCCATGGCTACTTCAATTTTCCTTGTATTGTGTATCTGACCTAATAGCCAATCCTTGGATTCTCCTGTCAAATTATGTCTAGAGCTGACTTCCTCTTACCACACAGTGCCCCCCTTCAATCAGCTACCTTCTACGTAATCTCCATGTGTCCTCCCTTGTCTAGGGTCTCATCTCCACCGAGTAACAGACGATTCATCTAAAGAGAATATTAGAGTATTGCTTCTCTCTTCACACTCCCCAGGCTGTTCATGTCCTTTTAGACGAAGGTTCAACCTGACACACCTGCAAAGTCCAAGTTCTGGAGACTTTCCTAACAGCTAGTCAGTGTGTGTGTGTGTGTGTGTGTGTACGCGCGCGCATGCGTGCATGTGCATACTGTGGATGAAACCTGGAAACTCCCGTGCTGACCCTCACTCACTTTCTCCGCTCAGGTCTCCCCATATGACTGTGGCCTTTTGTCATAACAGCATATCGATACTGCATATTTACTAAGTTGTTTACTATAAAGGTTCTGTAAAGCTCCAGAATATCACATATTATTCTGGTCCCTGTTCTATCCCTACAAACTTAGAATCATGCCTGGGACACAGTAGACATTTAATAAATAATAATTCCTTAAATAGATGAATGAATAAAGGATGGAAGGATGGATGGATGGATGGATGGGTGGATGGGTGGATGGGTGGATGGATGGATGGATGGATGGATACAAGAAAGTGTTTGGTAATTAGGATGTGTATAGGTTCAAACCATAAAATATATATCACACATAAAGTTAGGAAGGGGCACACTAAGTTCTCTCTCTGTCTGTCTTGTTTAACTGGAGAGATTATGATCAGTAGAAGCTACTTACTGGTGGCCCTGGAGGTCCTTCGGCACCAGGCTGGCCTGGATCACCCTTTTCTCCATGCCAACCAGGGAATCCTAAATCTCCTTTACTTCCTTGTCTTCCAGGAGGTCCTGGAGGACCAGGGGGTCCTGCGGGACCAGGTGGACAGGTACATAGTCCCTCATTTCCTAAACAGAGGTAGAAAGTCAGTTTTACATAGTTGCTGTTTTACATAGTTTACAGTTTTACATAGTCCCCCCCCAAGCTCTTGACTACAAAAATAAGTTGACCAGAGAAGATCTGCAGTACACAATTCTTGTCACAGAAATGGAGACCACGTGACATGTGGCTAGAGTGTACCCTGTGACAGAATGGAGTCTGCAGCATGGTCTGTGTGGGATGAAGCGGGGGTTAGAGCAGGGTATGTGGCAGGACGAGGGTCTGTGGCGCCGTCTACTTGAGAGGAGACCGTGTGGCAAGAGGCTGGAGTGCACCGTGCCATGCGGCGGAGTAGAGAGGTAGATGGCGTAACTATGTGGGGTGAGGGCATGTTCCAGAAAGATTGAATTGAAGCTTTGGGCAGGGGGTGGATGCCTCTGTCACAATGTCTGTGTGGGATGGACACACACTTTCTAAGTAAACAGAATCACATATATTATGCTTTAAACTCCCAAAGCTTTATGACCCTCAGAACCGAAGGAGTTTATGATCAAGCCAATACTAATTTTTAGATTAAAAGTAATAAAGCTTATTGGTTAATTTGAACCTATACATATATGTATATATAGGTATACATGTATGTGTATATACACACATATATGTGTATGTATATTTTTCCAGTCATGTTTTACATATCCTCTACTTAGTCTAGTTCAGGTGAAGAAGTCTGACTCTTGCTTTGGGAACTGCAAAGCTTGTGTATGTTTATATTCATTTTCAATTAAGAAGTAAAAATAATATTTTTCCTAGTCTTCATCAGCTTATTTAATTATTATTAATATTTTTCCAGATTTCCATCTGTTTCAACTTTTTAAAAATGGAGATAGAGCTTATCCACACTCTTCCATACCCCACTCCCTCTTAGAGGAGCCATAACTGCTGTCTGGAAGTCTGTACCTGCCTTTCACTTACAAATTTATATTTGTTTTCTAATAAGAATACATAGAACAATTTCATGTGCTTTTTATTTTTTTAATAAAAGATATACTTTATATGAAAAAATAAACTCCCAAATCTAATATAAAAATACAAATAAAGCTGAAAAATAAAGTTTGGGAAAGTCAAATTGGTTTGTGTCCACGCTTTCATACTGTCTGACTTAGTTGTCCAAAAGGCTCTGACAAGCTAGAGAGGAGGGACATAGCCATGGGCATTTGGTGAGTCCAGAAAACATGAGATGCACAGAGAAAGACTCCATTAAAATACCAATAATGTCTGATCTCCACAGATGACTTTGAGGGCAAATTTTCCCCCTGAAGAAAAAAAAATATGTGGCCTTTATACTCTAAAACCTTGCTTCATAAACTGGTGGCATCAATCCTATATGAAATTGTATAACCAAATATTGGAGGTCACAAAAAAAAAATGGCAAGGGTGCAAGGCGATGATAAAAAATGAGTCCAAGGTGTCTGTGCTGGCACTCACCTGTGCTGGATCTCATGACCTCACTGCGGCACTGAGTTTTTAAAATGTTGCAAATAAATTTTGGCTTGGGATTAGGACAGAGTTTTCTAAAATGAGCCTAAATATACTTCTGTAGTTTTAGGCTTTGTATTTATGCAAAGCAATGTCCTCACCATTGATCATAATATCAAAATAGTGGTTTATTCTCAAAAACAGTGAAGATAGTCTACATCTTGTAGCATTAAACATTCAGCCAAATTTAATTATTTACATAAAAATAAACATCTCTATCCCATTCATATGTAAACTTATTCATATTTAATAATAGTATGTGTATTAAAGAATTATTTTGAAGCAAATTTCTCTATGATTTATTATCAGTTGAGGTTGGATGTGCATGCCTATTTTATATACCCATATATTTGAGCTGCACAAAAAAAGTTCTCAACTAAAAGTGGGTCATGAATGGCAAAGGGAAGATGCTCCAGTCTGATAGAACATGCATTGCGGGGACTTATTCATACTAGAACACACACTGACATGCAGTCCTCGAGGGGAGTAACAGAGGTTAGTGATAAGCCTGAACCATATGGCAGGTTCTTCTCATAGACACGCCTCCCACCCCCACCCCCACCCCCACCCCCTGGCCCTCTATATGAATTCTATCTTCCATGCATACTTGCCTTTTGCTCCTTTGGCTCCTCTTCTTCCTGGGGGACCCATTTTTCCTTTTTCTCCCATAGGTCCAGGGCACCCAGGGCGGCAATATATCACTGTTTGGAGACAAGGAGTTGGCAGGCAGAATCATATGATTTAGTTCACGTCTCCCAGAGGACACCAATGTAGGGCACTTGCAGTTTCTTCCTTCTGTTTCCTGTCTCTGCCCCTTGTTTTATTCCATGACTTCCTAGTTCCCATCTCTCTCTCCCTCAGTCCCTCCTTCCTCCTCTCCCTCTTCCTCTTTCTTTCTCCATCCTTCCCTCCCTCTCCCTCCCTTTCTCTCTATGCATATAGACAATGCAATATGCTTCTTCTACCACCACCATTGATGAAGTCATACTTAACGCCTAAGTTAGTGGGCTCCAGAATAGCACAATAGATGCCAACAACAAATAACAAAGCAAAATAAATCATGAACAATAGAAGCCAGAATCAGGATATGGTGATGAATGTTTTTTCTCTTTCATTTACCAATTTCCAGATAATGGAAGAAACACACACACACACACACACACACACACACACACAAAGCAAGACTTGCAAAAGCAAAATTTTGGAGACATCTGGTTAAAGATGACAGATAAATTCAAATGACACACTCTACATTCTCCTGAAATTTCAGTGGGATAAAAGACTGTAAAATAACAGCATTAGAAGTTTAAAAAAATTCTAGTAGACCTTAAAGATAAAGCATCAATGGAAAATAACAAGAGAAAAAAACTTCACATCAAGCAAATTTCACACCAGAATCTCCTCTGGAGCTTACATTAAAAAAAATGCCAGTGAGGCTCAATAAATGATTTGATAATGAAATATTTAGATTGGAAGACCCCTCTGAAAAAATTGTAGTAGAAAATAAAAAAGCCCTTCAAAATCATGGAAGAAACAAGAGTTTCAAGAAAACTATTGTTTAAAAATGATACAATTAAAACAGTAGAGAGAACTATTTCACACTGATAAGTTAACAGGATGCTGCAAAAAGAAACACCAGAAGAAAACAACAGCATCAACTGAACTCTCAGAAATAAAAATACACACAGGAATTATGGCAGGAAGAAATCTATAAATTCTTCGGGGAGATGGAGTTGATGAAACTTGCAAAAAGCTTCCAAAAGGGAAATAGATTTCAAGCATATTACCAGGCACTGAACCATACAAAAGTTTTCAGTGCTCTTGCTGGAGGCTAGAAAATGAATCCAACCCAGGATTTTATACTCAGCTAAACTATCCATCAGACAATCAAGTAGAACAAAGGTATTTTCAGATATGTGTGATCCCCTGCTTCTCTCTAGTATTTCTAATTTTTTTATGGAAGTCTAGTGTGGCAGTAAACTATTGAAAGAAATATAACTAGTAGAAAGCAAATAGCCAGAGAGATAGAGGGAATAACAATAAATTCATGTTTATGCCTACTCTTTTCACAATACCAACTAAGTGGAATCAGTCTACATGCCTATTAACATATAAATGGATCATGAACATGTGGTTTTTTATATCAAATGGAATTTTACTCTATGTTTAAGAGCAACAAAATTATGAAATTTGTAGACAAATGGATAGAACTAGAAAATATAATACTGTGGTAATGGAGGCTCAGAAAGACAGATGTGGTGTTTTCTCTTATATGTGGATTCTAGCTTCTAAAAGTTAAACATGTGTATTCAAGGAAGGAGAAGGACCAAGAGATGAGAGAGAGAGAGAGAGAGAGAGAGAGAGAGAGGTTTATGAGAAAGGAGAAAGAGGCTTAAAGGCAACAGTTCTTTTGAGGACAATGATCATTTTACAAGGGTCACATATCAGATATCCTGCATATCAAATATTTACATGATAATTCATAAAAGTGTCAAAATTACAGTTGTGAGATAGCAATGAAATAACTTTATTGTTAGGGATCACCACAAAATGGGAAACTGTAATAAGGGGTCTTAGCATTAGGAAGATTAAAAACCATTGCTTTAAAGGAAGGTGTGGGGTGAACAAAGGAATATATGAGATGTGCAAAAAAAAAAAAAAAAGAGGGAGTTACTGTGGGGCAGAGCATGGAAAGCAGAAGTAGAAGGGAGGCCAAGGACAGAAATCACACATACCTTTTTCTTATCATTGTTTCTACAACAGTGTATTTAAATAGTATTAGATATTATAAAATAATTTTAAAATAACAATGAATGAAAAACTCCAAGTATCTCAATAAGGAGCCAAATGCACAGCCTTACTAGTTTGAAAAGTCAAAAAACTCCAGGAAACATTTGTTTTAAATGTAACACTGATGCTGGGTGGTGGTGGTGGTGGTGGTGGTGGTGGTGGTGGTGATGCACACCTTTAATCCCAGCACTTGGGAGGCAAAGGCAGGTGGATCTCTGAGTTGTAGACTAACCTGGTCTACAGAGTGAGTTCTTGGACAGCCAGGTCTACATAAGGAAACATGGTCTCAGAAAACAAAACAAAACAAGTAACATTGTAAAGCTATGGGTTAGATTATATAATGATGAAAGATGCAAAACTCTGTGAGCTTTGAGGTTAATTTCAAATAACTACATTGAAAGTCAGTCAAACATAGAAGGACACACACACACACACACACACACACACACACAAAGACAATTTACCAAATGTTGCCATAAAAAATAATAATAAATGTATCACTATAGGCAAACATGTGGATAGCACTTTTAAACCATTCTATGGAAACACTGAATATTTGCATAGCCCAAATTATGAGAGTATCACTCCCAGTAGGCAGTGGGAATGGAAAAATGTGCACATACAGAGTGGGGTGTGGTGAACAATGGTCGAGCCAAAAGCCAATGAGCAAGGCAAAAAGCTTAGCAACAGAAATACACGTGTGCTGGATGACAATGTAGAACTAGCCAAGGATCCAGCTACATGTGTGAAGATAGCTGTCCCTGAGAAGGAAAGAAGACACAGCCACACATCTCTTTAAAGAACAGTTTGACTTTTGAACCAAGCCCATATAAAAATAAAAAAAAAAATAAAAATAAAAAATGAAAACTATGTTGACAAAACAAAATCTATCAATTTATGAACTCTGATCATTCATGCTTAAACTCACAATAAATTGCACATATTTTAATTGATAGTTCAATATCATTTTTCATATTTATAAAAAGAATTTCAATAGGACTAACCTGACTGATGAAATATTACATACGTTTTAAAGTATTTAGAAACTATGGTTTCTGGATAAACCTGTAAACATGAACAGAAGCACAGGAGCTAATAATGATAAAGGAGGAACATTTTACCATCTGATCCAGGGGGACCCTCTGGTCCTGGTGCACCAGGCAGGCCTGGTAGTCCTGGATTCCCAGGTTTTCCTGGGGCACAGTCGAGTCTTCCAGGAATACCGGCTTCCCCTGGAAATCCTGGAGGACCAGGAACTCCTGGTGGCCCGGGAGGTCCCATCATGCCTACAAGGAAAATTAAGGGTGGAAATTACCCATGTACCCAAGAGTATATGTTTCAGTAGAAGTTATAATCAGCACATTTAGAGGAAAATGGCTGGAAATGGATATCATGCCATGAAACAAGCCAGACACAGAGAGGGAAGCACCCTGTGACATCACTTACATGTGGACCCTAACATAATCAAACTTATAGACAGAAGAGGGAAGTGGGGAATCTAGAGGTGTTGAACAAGGGGACAGGGTTTCTGGTGAGCTGGATGAGTCCTGGAGATCCACTATATAGCATGCAGGCGGCAGGTAACAAGCCACACTGCATACTGGAAATCACAAGGGGAGACCTTTCTTTCTTTTTTTTTTTTTCTTCCTTTGTCAGGGTTGCTTTACTCAACTTTATGTCTATTAGCTCCATCCCTTCACAGCAAAACCTTGTTGACAGTTTGATGACATTTATATTAAGCTTTTAGATTTCTTAGGGAAGTGTGTAGATTTTGACAGTATTAATTCTTCTGATCCATGTGTACAGTATCTTTCCACATTATACTCTATTCTTCAATTTTTTAATCTTTTGAATTTTTATTGCATTCATTTATTTTTTTACCTTATTCACGTGACATCTGGCTCACTGCCTGTCTCCCCATAACCCCCTCCCACAATCCTTCTCTTTCTGCTCACTTCTAATAGGCGAGATCTTAAATAAAATCCTTCTTCCATATACATGTAGGCACACATGCACATAAACCCATAATGAGAGTGCAGGCATGGCCAGTGTGTTAATCCACTGGACTCTGGTAATCACCTGGGTGTGTGTAAGACATTGAGTTGTATGCTTCACACAGACATAATTTTAGGCCAATGGGAAGTCAACAAAGCTTCAGAGAGAGGAGAAGGAGGAGCCTGGGAAATGCAGACAGAAGGATCACAGATTGAGGCTAGGCTGGGCTATTTAGTGTATCACAATATAAAAAACAGACCATAAGCCCTGCTTTTTCACAAGACCAATTGCTAATCAAAAAGCAGGAGCCATGCCAGAATAATCTGAGTAAGAGTAAATTGTATTAAAGAAAAAGAAGAGCAGGATACAGATAATAATAATAATAATAATAATAATAATAATAATAGTAACAATAGCAACAGCAACAACAATGACAACAATAACAAACTTGAGATTGGAGAGATGGCTCAGTGTTTAAGAACACTTAATGTTCATCCAAATGACCAGAGTTTAGTTCTTAGAACCCACATTAAGTGGCGCACCAATGTCTGTAACTTCACATCCAGGGGGCCAAATACGCTCTTCTGGCCTTTGAGAACACTGGTACACATTTCGAAAAGCGTGGAAACTGGAACGTTGTAGTAGATAGCTCACTGTCTTCCACTATACTATGTAACAAGGCTTGATCCAACTGCAAGTGCCTGACTCTGGGACCCACTTATCCCATGCTAACAGTGGGTGACTGTTAAAGAAAACAGAGTCCTATAGACACTGGTATACTGACAGCAAGGAAAATGTCTCTGTGACTTGGATGTTATCTATGTCCCCACCACGCTTCCTGAGACCTGCCAGAACTCTCCACTTTCACTGGATAACCCAGGTACTACCTGTTGCTTTGTTCCATACCAGGAACAATACGCAACCCAACCCTCTTCAATAGATGCAGTGGGCTAGAATATAGGATACATCTAGCCTGGCCACCCAACAGCATCACACAGAATCAATTAAGTGAACTTGTTTTTGTTTGTTTGTCTGTTTGTTTGTTTTAGAGTAAAGAGTGGAATAGAAAATAGGGTATGTCATGTCCCAGAAATGATCCTGTGGAGGCCATTGGTCCTGTGAAGGCTCGATGCCCCAGTGTAGGGGAATGCCAGGTCAGGAAAGTGGAGGAAGAGGTTGGTAAGCAGAGGGAGGAGGAATGGGATAGGGGGTTTTTGGAGGTATAATGAGGAAAGGGGATAACATTTGAAATGTAAATAAAGTAAATATCTAATAAAAAAATGATCCCATGAAGTCTGGAACTTTAACCAGTGCAGATATGTGTATACACTTATATAATGCAATATGAATGTAATGCAAAATAAAATGTATGTCTTCCTATGACCTATATTCAGATTCAAACGCCACTAGGTTAACTGGATTTGTGTGAATATGTGTCTCTGTGCACTCAAGTGAGGGGTGCCATATACAGGTATGTGTGTATGCATGTGGACGTCAGAGCTCACCTACGGGATGTGCCCATCTCTTATGAGACAGATTTCCTCACTGGCCTGGAACTCACCAATTTGGCAAGGTTGTATGGCCAGTGAGCACCAGGGATCAGCCTGACTCTGCCTCACCAGCCCTGGGATTCTAAGAGTTCATCTCCACACTTGGGTGGGATCTGGGGAATTGAACTCAGCCCCTCTTGCTTGTGTGAGAAGCAATTTCCTGACTGAGCCAACTTCCCATCACAGGATTAATTTATTTTTCAAAAGGAATTAAGAGCATCCCTGAATATTTGAATATGTTGTTCCCAATGGGTTTTGATTTCAATCCTCTGGAGATACGGTTTTATAATAAACAAGTCCCAATGGAGAAAGCTAAGACTGCAGTTCAATGTTTTCTGACCAAGAGAGGATTTTCCCTGCTTATACAATCCTGGGTTGTTTAAACCCTGACTGCAGCCTCCTTCTGTCTGACTGATCCAGACAAGGCTTTTTGGCCTTGCAGTTGTTAGACCCTAAAAAAGGAAGAAGCTAGATTTGTGGAGAAGAGAACAAGAATTTGGTAGCTGATGGTTGAGTAGCTTACCAAACTTCTTGCACTTCCCAGATAAATACAAGAGACACAGGCTGGGCAAAATATTTACTCAAAGACATTCTTCTGGGTTTACAGAACAGAAAAAGGCTTGAAGGCCCTATTCCTGATCTCACTGGACTATTGACCAACACAGCTCCCAAAGGGCTCTTTGGTCCTAATGGCATCAAGACTCTTCCCTGGGCTTCTGTCAACTGACCTCCCTTGATTCCCTTTTTCTTTGGGTGGAGGAGGAAGAGCCTTTACTTTATGTAAGGCTGTATGAAAGGTTTTTTTTGTAAACAGTTATGTTTCCTTATACATATCACATAGAATATTAGGACCTAGGTAGTTGGATGGAATTCTGCAAGTAGATATCAACTGAGAGAATCTTCCAAAATAGTAGTACAACTAAGTAAATACTTCAGTCCTAGCAGAAGTTTCAGATCCTTTCTGCAAGTAAAAATCTGAAAGGAGGCCTGTCACACAAATGCTTGCTTCATGACAGTTCTGATTGATTGAGATACTGTGGGCACATGCGTGCATGTGTTCAAGCATACATTATGCGAAAGGGAACCTATATTTCTTCCCTTGACTGGTTTGAATTAGAACACATTAGAACTTCTAGGCTAATATCTGAATTAGAACCCAGGGCCGAACTTCTAGGCTAATATCTGCTTATCAGTGAGTGCATACCATGAGTGTTCTTTTGAGACTGGGTTACCTCACTTAGGATGATGTTCTCCAGCTCCATCCATTTCTCTAAGAATTTCATGAATTCGTTGTTTCTAATGGCTGAATAGTACTCCATTGTGTATATATACCACATTTTTTGTATCCATACCTCCGTTGAGGGACATCTGGGTTCTTTCCAGCTTCTGGCTATTATAAATAGGGCTGCTATGAACATAGTGGAGCATGTATTACACGCTAGGGAATCCTCTGGGTATACGCCCAGGAGTGGTATGGCTGGGTCCTCCAGAAGTGTTGTGCTCAGTTTTCTGAGGAACCACCAGACTGATTTCCAGAGTGGTTGTACCAGCTTGTAATCCCACCAGCAGTGGAGGAGTGTTCCTCTTTCTCCACATCCTTGCCAATACCTGCTGTCTCCTGAGTTTTTAATCTTAGCCTTTCTGACTGGTGTGAGGTGAAATCTCAGGGTTTCCAAGAAGAAGGAAGGAGAGGCTCCTGGTTCTGGAGAGTCTCAGGGCAGCAGTGTAGGGGAATACCAGAACAGGGAAGTGGGAAGAGGTGGATGGGGCAAGAGGGGGAGGAAGAGGGCTTATGGGACTTTCAGGGAGTGGGGATCCAGGAAAGAGGAAATCATTTGACATGTAAATAAAGAATATATCAAATAAAAAATTTAAATTGAAAAAAAAAGTTCCAAATAAACAAATGAATCAGGAAAAGAAAAAGAAAAAGAAAAAGAAAAAGAAAAAGTAAAAGAAAAAAAAAGAAAAAGAAACCCAGGGCTGCTGCTATGACAGCAGAGCTTATAGCACTGGGGACCTGGAGGGGACACAGGTAACTGTCTTTCATAAACACTCTTAAGGATACCTCCTGATCAGCAGAATTGAGGATTGCAGCTGGTACACATAGGTACAGTGCAGGAAATCCACTGTAACACATGGTATGTTCGGTTCATACCTGGACAAGTTTCCCCTGGTTTGCCTGGGGGCCCTGGAGGACCTGGTGGTCCAACATCTCCAATCTCTCCATAGTGGCCAGGAGGCCCTGGGTCCCCTGGAGCACCTGACAAAGGTAAAAACAGATGTAATAAGACAAATGTTCACATACATCTTGAAATTCAGGAATCATTGTGAATCTTGGTAAAGTCCAAGTAGGAGACACTTTTGCAGTTTCTTGACATGTTTTAAATGGGAGATGTCAGACTAGGGCCCCTTTGACTCTCTTCTGCAGACACACAGGCCTTGAGCATGGTTCTCTGACATTTATTTAGGTTTTTTCTTGTACAGGCATCTTGGGAGATGTTAGTCCAATGACCTAACGCACCCCTCTTTAACAGTTAAAAGGAAAAAAAATCCCCTACTTTCTGAAAGTTTAAATAATAAAAACCCCACCACATATTTACATGCTAAAATAAAATTTGATGTCATATGCCAATGGGACATGAGCCAGGATGCGAGCTTGTCTCTGCATATCAGGCAACATCTTTAAGGTAACTGTTAGGGCTTGGAGCTGAAGTGTCCCTCATGAGTGTGAACACTCCAGCTCTGGCTGGTGTCACTGGCTTTGGAGGTTGCTGAGTCTGGAAGAGGTGAGGTGGCACACACCTTTAATCCCAGGACTCAGGAGACAGAGGCAGGTACATCTCTGAGTTCTAGGCCAGTCTGGACTATAGAGCAAGTGCCAGGGTAGCCAGGGCTACACAGAGAAACCCTGTCTCAAAACCTCATCCCCAGAGAGAGAGAGAGAGAGACAGAGACAGAGACAGAGACAGAGAGAGAAACAATACAGAGACAGAGATAGAAAAGACAAAGAGATAGAGACACACACACAGAGAAAGAGAGAGACAGAGACAGAGACAGAGACAGAGACAGAGACAGAGAGACAGACAGATGACAGAGGGAGGGAGAAAACCAAGATAGATCAAGATAGATGGTGGAAGTAAGATAGCAGGGAAGGACCTTTGAAAGCAGCGCCCAGCCTGTGCCTGATTCAGGTGACTATCTGCTTCCTAGAATGGTTGTACCATGCAGAGCTCTGTCAAAGCCCGCCCCACCACAGTCTCTTGACCATGGAACCACGAACCAAAGTAAACTCGCCTGGGATTTCGTCCCAGCGACGAGAAAAGGAACTAAATATCGGGGATCCATATCAATGTTTCTATCCACCCCGTGTGCAAGCTGCAGGAATACTGGACCAAACGTATGTTTTGCCAGACCTGTCTAGTCCTAATTTATACCAAAATTAGGGAGGAATTAGAGAGAACACAAACCTTTGAGTGGTGGGGCTGGAGTTACCAAAATGCCTGGTGGTCCCGGGTACCCTCGATCTCCAGGATCCCCCTGAAATTATGCACTTGTTTACTTTCCTTGGAAATATCCACACTTTCTCACATTCCGCTAAGGTTGCAATGCCGTGGGCATTGCATAGAGGGAACAAAGACAACTGGTTGACCAGAGAAGTGAAGTGGGTCAGGGAGTTCCAGAAGGAACCAACAGGCACCCGGCCTCTCACCTACACTCACAAGTAAACAGTGGATGGACAAAGCAATAGGGAAAGAAACATCAACTGCAGAACAATCATTACAGTGTGCTCAGAGCTTAAGGATCGTGAAGTGGCCCAGTGTCTTAGGTATACTGTGAACATAGCATCTAGCAAGGCAATCCAGTACAAATGTTTATTCACCTTGTAAGACCTAAATCTACATTTCATTATGGCAGCAAAACACTGTCTCTCCTTTAATCATGCTCCCTGAGAGCAGCTGGGCTGGCCCTGAACAAGCACTGAATGTCGGATCCCCAGAAGTTACAAAACAAAGGAAAACACGCTACGATGCTACAAAAGCAGATGATCTCAATTCACATGGTCCCATGAGAGTTTTGAAACTCCAATTATTATCCACCTTCAAAAGAACTGCTTCTCGACTATAAGCCTAATGGTGCTTCATGTACTACTCATAATAATGGCATGAAAATATACTATTTATACCTCATACACAGCATGCATTAAAATAATATTATAGGATTACATCTGTCCTCCTTCGAGAGTTACATTATTTGGTTATTTGTGATATTCTAAAACCTCAATTTGATAACAATCATCTAAAAAAAAATTCTGGCATGGGCTCCTGTTTTTACCTTTGGACCAAGAAATCCGAACATCCCAGGATGTCCAGCTGCTCCTTGTATCCCCTACAAACAACCACAGAGAGGCTTGAAACAGCTCACTGTATCAGGCTGACATCCCATCACTCCCACCCAGCGTGAACAGCACACACCACTGAGACTCCGGGCAATCTTAACCACTCGTAGATTGTATCAGTTTTGTAACCCAGTTTAAAGACTCAACAATGCAATCCCGTAACTCAGTGGTTCCCAACCTTCCTAACGCTGTGACCCTTTAATACAGTTCCTCCTGTTGTGGTGATCCCTCCTGCTCCCCGCCAGCCATAAACATCATTGTCGTTGCCACTTCGTAACTATAATCTTGCTACTGTTATGAACCGTAATATTTTTGGAGACAGAGGTTTGCCAAAGAGGTCATGACCCACACAGATTGAAGACCACTGCATAATTCATCGGATGAAAGAATCTGAGTCAGGCGTGTAACACACGCTTGTGATCCTAGCACTTAAGATGGAATGGAAATAGGACCAGAGGATCAAGGGTTCAAGATTAGCCTCAATTACATGGTTCTGTAGTGAGTTCAAGGCCAGCCTGGACTATGTGAAACCCCTGTCTCAGAAAGCCCACTAGGGGAGCCGAAGGGACTGTAGAATTGTGTGGAGCATGTGTGACTCTTGCAGAGGGCTCGAGTCAGAGTTCTAGAACCCATGCTGGGTGGCTCACAACTGCTGATGTCTTTTGGGCTCTGTGAGTACCTGCACTCACATGTGCATATAACTGCATATATTTTTAAATTATATAAATATTTGTTTAGATACATGATATAATTTAAAGTTTATAAATATATGTTTAGATAAATTACATAAATGCTATGTAGACTATATGTCCTATAGTATATAAATTTTATAAATATGGTATAAACATGTAATTTAAATATACATGGATTAAATATATAATAAAATAAATGTTTTCTAAAAACCAAAACAAACAGAAAAAGCATGGTTGTTGTGTGGAGTGGTTTAAATGAAAATGGCCCCCATAGATTCCTAGGGAAGGTGTTGTTAGAGATACAGCCTTGTTGAAGTAAGTGTGGCTTTGTCACTGTGGGTTGGCTTAGAGGTTCCAAAGCTCTTTTCTTCCTGCTGGGGATCTGAATATAGAATTCTCAGCTACCTCTTCAGAAACATGTCTGCTGCACGCCGCCATGTTTTCTGCCATGATGATAATGGACTCAACCTCTGAACTCTAAGCCAGCCCCAATTAAATGTTTATAAGAGTTGCCATGGTCATGGCATCAGCAAGGAAACCCTAACTAAGACAGGGTAAAAGGACTCAGTGAGTTAAGGGTCTGGCCACAAAGCCTGAGGGTCTATCTCTAGAACTTAAGGAGTAGAGAACAGACTCCCTCAAACTGTCCACTGAGTTTCATGTGTACACAGTCATATGTCTATGCATATACATGCCTGTGAAAGTGTGCATGTGTACACACAGAGATGCATCACAAATAAAAGAAACAAACCTAATAAAATTAATTTAAGAGCTAAAAAAACTCCAAATAATTCATCTGTCTTTTCAATTTCTGTCAGCATTCACAAACAACGTAACAGCTTCTCCATGATGCTAAGTGCCCTTCACTATTGAAAACATATTTGTCCCTTCTGCTGGGATGTACACTTACCTTGAATCCTGGAAAACCTGGAGATCCATGGGAACCAGGCTCACCCTAATAATTACAGGAAATCAACAAGCAGAATTCAAACATCAGGCATGATGTTTTAAATCCTTGTTAGCCTTGTCACACTGTGATGTAGTTTGGATACGCATTAATATGCGGTGGAATCGAGACATGCATTGATATTCAACAGAACAAGATGAGAAAAACATAAAACGGGTTCCACGTACTTCTGCCGTTTGCCATTGTACTTGATCTTTAGTCTTATTAAAAAATTTCACATCAGTGCCAGCGTTTAATTAAGACTGTGCTTCTACTGTGGTTTCTCCTCTCCCAATTTAAATTATTTAGTGTGAAGCTTGAACTGGGTCGAATGTCTTTAAAATCTACCGTGCATTCATTTGCATGGAGATGAATAGTTACTCTGTGCAACTCTAACAAGTAAAAAAATGACACAAAAGCCAATAATGGACTGTTCGGTACGAAAATGAGCGTTAGCCCTCCTTACTGAAAACTCGCCTCCCGAGGGGTCCCACGGGGCCTGCCATTACTGACAGATGTGAGATAGCATCTAGAGGCCGACAGTGCTTCCCTGCTAGGAGCCCTTCCACAGTCACCTCATTTATGAAATAGGTTTAAACTAACCAGTGCACGCACATGCCCCACTGACACTGAGCTAGCAGGAACAACCATGATCCTGTCACCCGCCTTCCCAGCTCTCCTGTCTTGGGCATGCCTGTTGTATTTAAGGACATAAACGGAAGGGTATACCGTAGCTCTTGTGCAAAATGCATTGCTGTACATGCGTTTTAGCTTATGGGAATGCAGGCATAGTCTCACAAGTGTATGAACAAGCAATGCTTCCAGACCCCTGGAAGCTTAAGGCCTAGCATCCTTACCCGGGGTCCTGGGAATCCAGGGATGCCTTTCTCTCCTTTGATCCCGATACCAGGCTCTCCCTTTAAAAGATGACAACGTTAGAAAGATTTAAGGAACAGCACTTGCTTAGTCTGGGAAGTAACAACAAAATAAGAAGCAAAAACATTGGCCACGACTTAAAGAGAGCAACGTCCTCAGGATGGAGGTTTATAAGATGATATAGTACGATAATGAAAAATTCCAGTAGTAGATGCTGCTCATTAAAGTAATGGTAAAGCCAAACCAAGAAAAAAAATTAAATGAAAATATTACCTTGAGTCCTGGAGGTCCTGGAGGGCCAATTGCTCCGGGAATTCCTTTTACACCCTAAAAATTATGATTGACATAATATGATTACATAGTATTCACTGGATTCCATGTATTTCATAAATCATTTCTTTGGACAATCTGTTTCTCATTAGGCTTTTTTTTTTTGTAAAAGTAAGTCAGAGACCAAGACCTAAGGACATCTGTATCCTGTATCCCTGGGATTATTTAGGTCCCTGGGAGATGCCTGTGGGACGTGGAGGAGAGCTATGGAACCAGACTGCACATCCAAGGTTGGCAAGATAGCTTTAGAGAGAACTAGCTTGTTTTGGAAAGGCAGGAGAATTTAATCCATCATTTAAAAACAACTGTAGACCATGCATCTGGCATTGGAAATACCTGGGCCGGACGTTGATAGGCCAATTAATATTTTCCCAAATATTATCATGTAATATTACATCTATCATGTAACCAGCTCTATTCACATGTCAGTTTCCTGTCAGTCATCAACACACAAAGCCCACCTCTGATACTGAAAGGACAACTAGATTCCCCATGACGTTTGCTGCCCGCACACCAGAACAGCACTCTGAGGTCCTGTGTTCTGGACTCAGCCCATGCATGATCTACCACTCAGCAGCTGAGAGAACGTGGTAAGGCTGTGAGCCTCATACCGGGACCACCATGAGCATCGGCCGACCGAGGCAGCTTCGGGAGTCACATGCTGGTGCACAGGAGCTCCTATTAGTGCTTCACGAGGTGACTTGGGAGGCTTACCTTCTCTCCTCTATAGATATTCAAGTCAGGGTGCTGTACCAACAGGGTGGGTCCAGGAGTACCACGCTGGCCAACTTCACCCTTTAAAAACACCAGCAAGATAGGAATTCCATTTTAACTTATGCTTTGAAGCACAGAAAACTTTCACCCACAAATAATATATTGTTTCACGTGTGTCCTAGATTGAAAATAAAAATCACGAAAAATGTGTTATGCAATATACAATTGTATTTATTGTTTCTTATGAAATATGCCTTGAAATGATTTTTTTAAATAAAAAATAATGTTACTATCTAAGGACAACCCTACTGAAGACATTTGGGGGAGTGCTTTGTAGTGTTTATGTATGGCATACACACAGTTTATGCACACACATACATACATGCCTGTTCATATACAAGTGAACAGTATCTTGTTAAATTCAGTTGTAAAATTATAATCAAGATAAACATTGTACATCTGTAATCTAAGCAAATAAGATGCTGAGGCAGGAGAATCACAAGTTTGAAGCTAGCATACTTGAGCTACATCAGTGGTGCAGATAGGTGGTATTTCCTAATTAAGGACATCATTTCAAGTTTACTGAAGATAGTGTAACTAAGGATCCAGACTCTGCTCAGACCAGGGAGACTACTGAAGAGCTCAGACACTAGAGATATTTAAGTTTTTTTCCTTATATCCTGTTAGATAACAGTGTTGATGTATTGGCTGCATTGTTTTGTAAATAGATGACGACAGACGGGTGAGCAGTATGCACTGTTGATGATAACCATTCTTATCCTCAGAGCTGAAGTCCAAACACAACCTATACAGACCAACCAAAAGGGAGCATCTTCAACACGGCCACGCTATCTTCTCATATTATAAAAAGTATCATGTAGTTAGCAGAGTCAAACGTACAAAGAAAAGCCCAAAGAGGAAAGCATAAAAGATCCACAGTCATATCGTACACAATGCTTAGTAACAAACATGAAGGGCGCTGTTCCCATTTTTATTATTTTATTTTTAAATTCGAATAATGTTTCATGTAGCCCAAGGTGCCTCTAACTCGTTATGCAGCCAAAAAATAAAATGGGCGTGAACTCCTGATCCTCCTAACTCCACCTCGCTAACGCTGGGATAAAAGGTGTGTACCACCTTGCCCAACTTTTCTAAAACAGAGAGAGGTAGGGGGCTGGCCCTCACAAAGCCTGGGATCGCAGGCATTCAGACAGGGATTGCAGATGTGCATCCCCATGGCTGACACTAGTGCTCTATGCTGTCGCTTTTACAAGCTTGGTCTCTAGCTCCGTGACTGCCCTTTATGTTTGATATCACATCGTGAGCACTTCCTATATCATGAAGTCTTCCTCTATTTTTCCAACTCCTGTTAAACAACTGCACTGTAACTTAACTGCAGCAGAACTCCATGTCAGCAGGGAACCGGTCTATCTTGCTAATGTTAGCGCTGACCCCGCCACAGGGTAGATGCTCAAGAGCTCTTTCTACTTCCTGTTGGGCATTCGGGTGAAGTCCAGATAAGCCACCACCTCGACTCACTTTCCTAGAGTGCCCCACCCATGAAGCTATTTTCTTAGCCCTGGTTTGTCAGAACTGTGATTTTACAGCTAGGGGTAAGATAATTCAGCAAACACAAGTGATGAGCTGTGAAGTTGGACAGCGTCTACACAATGAACACAAATGATCACCACGGCATCTACTACTAGAGAAGGCACACGTCCTAAAGTCCATTCTTCCGCACAAGGAACCCTTACCGGCTCTCCCCTTTGCCCTTTCAGTCCCGTGGCAGGATTTCCCTGAAAGGAAAAGAAAATAAATGGAATAGCTTTTTTAGTTTTAAAAGGGCAACCACAAGCAATTAAAACTTCTAGCCATGCAACTCAGGAAGGTTTAGTTAAGTGGGAAGTCTCCTAAGAGGAAATCTGTGACTGAGACTAAGTGTCAAAGACCAGTTATCTCACCTAAGGGCTGGTGCTCATGATGCATTCAGAACTTACCTTCAACCCAGGGCTCCCAGGATGACCTATAGGTCCCTAAATCAATGAAAAAAAATCAACTCTAGTCAGTCATCAGAATGTCTTCCTTGGTCACCCAAGTCTCAATTAGCAAACACTTTGATTGTAAGGTTGCTCATGCCACTGGTCTTTCTCATGAGGAAGACAAACATTTGATCGCATGTGAGCAAGGAGAAAAATCGTGGTTACCAGAGCCTGAAAAGGCTGAATAGGAAGAGGGGGATGAAGGAAGAGCTAGCTAATGAGATTGCAGATACAGTTAGTCAAAAGAATTGAGTTCTAGTGGTCTGCGGTGCAGTGAGGTGACACTCAACAATTCACATTACAAAATGGCTAACAAGGATGGTCAATGCTTCTAGTACAAAGAAATAATGGGTGTTACAGTGGATAGAGGTGCTAACTGTCCTGCTTTGATCACTGCACATTAAACACGTGTCCAAATATCATGGCGTACCTCATGAATACATACAATTGTGTATATATGCAAGTGTGTGTGCACACATGGGTATAGGTGTGTATGTGTGTGTGTGTGTGTGTGTGTGTGTGTGTGTGTGTGTTTGTGTATGTGATGCATGTGGAGACCAGGATCTGTCTCAGATGTCATTTCTTGTCTTAGAGATAGTATCTCCCACTGAAATCTGGGGTTCACTAATTACACTAGGCCAGATGGTCAGAGAGCCCCAGAGTTCCACTCATGTTCATTTCCCCAGGACTGGGATTAGAAGCGTTACTGTCATGCTTGGATCTTTTATGTGAGTTCTGGAATAAAACAGTCCTCAAGCTCATGTCAAAAGCTGTCTCTTAGCCGGACGGTGGTGGCGCACGCCTTTAATCCCAGCACTTGAGAGGCAGAGGCAGGTATAGATTTCTGAGTTCGAGGCCAACCTGGTCTACAGAGTGAGTTCCAGGTCAGTCAGAGCTACACAGAGAAACCCTGTCTCAAAAAACAAAACAAACCAAACAAACAAACAAACAAACAAACAAAAAAAGCTGTCTCTTTGGCTCTATGTGCACAATTATATGTCATTCAAAAATGATAAGGGCACACAGTACACTTTTAAACATGGATAGGCTATCTTTGTGTGGACAGTGGCTTCTTCCGGGGGAACCTGTGCATCAAGACAGTTCTTAGCAATAAAGGTGGTTGATGAAAGCCTGACCCAAGAGTGTGGTTTTTATGTTACTGCTGCACTGCTGGCTGCAGAGGGGCAGTGTCAGCATATATACTTACTGCTAGCCCTGGTGCACCTGCATGCCCCATGGGCCCTATTGATCCTTGTTCACCCCTAGATCCCTGGATAGGGAGAGAAAGAGAGAGAGAGATCAGCACATTTAGTGGGAAAACCACAATTATCACTCACTCACAGAAAGAATGGCAGATAAGCCCAAATAGATAGAAAACCTGCAAAATACCCAGTCCCCCTTACATATGGTCAGGGAAAGTGTCCTCAGCAGTTAGGAACACCAGGCCAATAAAGGAGACACACTCTCTTGTTGGGCTCCCTTCAGATCAAGAGAACAATCAAGACCTCACAAACAAATAATAATAATTATTTGTGCATCTCGGAATAATAAAAATCACAAACAAGACAAGTTCATTACCTCTTCCCAATTTCAACACAACTTTATGCATATCAAGATGTCAGTTCATATTAGTCTTGGGTAATGTATATATTCAATTATGCCTATAACCATCTGCCTGCACATATAGCTGTGTACCAGGTACATACAGAGGCCAAAACAGAGCACCCAGTCCCCTAGACCTAGAGTCACAGACAGTTCTGACCCTCCATGTGGGTGCTGGGAACAGAGACCAGGTCTTCTGCAAGAGCAGCAAGTCCTCTTAACCACGGAGCCATCTCTCCTGCTCTCACATTTAAATATCAATGTGTTTGTACATTTAAAAAATACTCTTGAAATGTGGCTTAGAAGACCAACATGAATAAAACACCATCCCCAGCTCAGGATCAAGATGATTCACACTTAGGCAATTTTCTGTCTCTCATAATCTGGCATCATCGCTGGCAGGTGGTAAGGAGGGTCGGGAAAGGTGCTGAGAGAGCAGCCCCCTGCTCTACCGCTCACGTCACATGACCATGATGTGTGAGTGTGAAGCTCTGCCCTCTTCAGGGGGATGGACAGGCATTTATTTCCACAGTGACATCAAAACCATCTCCTTTAATACATGGAATCGGGCTTCTGTACAGTTAGGGACCTGGCCTGGGAGAGTAACTCTGTGGATAGCTCAGAGCCACCAAGCAAAAATGCAGGTTAATCACTGGGAGGCAAAGCTGCTCTCACTTTCAATCTCGTAAACACTGATAAGCTAGAAAGGCTAACACGATCACTGAAATACAAACTCCAGGGAGAAGAAAGTGGGGTAGAATAGCAATAAACAGTTACTAATTTGGCAGGTAAAAATGTAGAGAAGTGGCCCAAAATTCCATTGCTATATGTATGTATGTATGTATGTATGTATGTATATATATACACATATGTATATGTGTGTGTGCACATATATACATATACAAATATACATATATGTGTATATACATATACATATCATACACATATACATACACATACACACATATAAATATACATATATTTCCCACAGGTCTGCAAATGCCTAGCTATGCTAAATGATTATGACCAGACAATGTGTGTGTGTGTGTGTGTGTGTGTGTGTGTGTACCTGTGTGTGTGGTGTAAGAGGCAGCTTGCTGGGCTCAACAGCTGTTTCCTGATAGGTGAACTGGAGCACCACGGCACATGGACTCCACACCCTGCTCCCGGTATTATGAAATTCTTAATTTTTGACTAGCGATCACATTTTCATTCTATACTACGTGGATCCCACATGTTTTGTAGCTGATCCTGCTGGACTTAAAATCTAAAGAGCTATTTGAAGAGGAGAAGATGGATGGTTGCCCACGGTCTTCTCGGGAGACTTACTGGTAAGCCGGGTGGTCCTGGGTCCCCACGGTCTCCCTGCAATGACATCATTATATTGTTTTACAAGAGGAGGATGTTTTTCTAGGACACAGATGACTCTGAGGGAGAGAAGTGCAATGTGACAGGTCTGTACTAGCCCAGGCAGGCAGGCTATGCACTTTGTCACTACTGAGGAAACAACCATGCAAGGGCCTTATGGGGGATTTCTTTCTTTATTCTCTGTCTATCTAATGGAGACCAGAACAAGACTAGTGTAGTCAGAACAACATAGAAGAAAGATATGGGTGGTATTTCTGCTCATCTTTCCGTAGCATCTTCACCTAAAATTCCTGTTTCCTCATAATACACCTATCTCTCATCTAGTGGCCTCACCAGGCCTTGCTCCAGAACAATAGTTCTGAACCTATAGCTCCCGACCCCTGTGGAGGTCCCATATCAGCTCTTCTGCATATCAGATATTTATATTACGATTAATAAGAGTAGCAAAATTCCAGCTATGAAGTAGCAACAGAATGATTGTATGCTTGGGGGTGTCACCCCAATGTGAGGAACTATATTAAAGGGTTGTAGCCTTGGGAAGGCTGAGAACCACCTCTCTAGAGTGACAGGAGAGAACACAAGGAGAGTCCGTCCCTGCTGGGGCGCCCAGATCGGACACTCAGCTTTGTGTTTCCAGTTGATTGCTTTGCATGACGACCAGAGTGGGAGACACAGGCTCTTTCTGAACACAGGTTACACTGAAGGAAAAGCTTAAGATTTTATCCATGTTTAGGTATTGTCATGTCTGTGGTATTAGTCCCACATGGCTGTTCAGCCAAAGCCTCCTTCCTCGTGGTTCTCAGAGCCCTGCTATTCTCAGGTCATTCCGTAGCAACTGACCACCTGGTCCAAACAGTAATGATGAACCCAAGGAACCTTGAAATGAATGTGTCCTTATAATTCCAAATGTGTAGATAGCAAGGAAATCTATAGCCATAGGGACTAAGGCCCACACCTTCCTACAAGAGGAACAGAGCCATCTTGTGTGAGGTTAATGGCAAAATAAAATAAAGAAGAAAAAGCAGTATATTCAATAATACTTTGTAAGAAATCCCTGCCTGTGTGTTTTCTATTGGGAAATTGGCTTTGTTAAACCCTCGGTGGCCGTAACACTCACCTGAATACCTTTAAAGCCACCTGAGATGAACACCGATCTTCCTTTTTCTCCCTTTCCCCCAGGCTGACCCTGAAAAGGAGACATTCACTTAGAAAAAAAAAAAAACATGGACTGCCATTTCAATATTTTCTCTTTTATATGAAACATTAGTCACCAGTAAAAAGCACTGTAGCCATTTCGCTGGGGTGGACTTATTGTTACCTGCTGGAGGTCCAAGGTTCTCATACACCTCTACTCAGCCATTCAGTTAGGCAGACCGTGCACTAATGGTCAGTTACTAATTATGGGGCAGAAAGACTATGTTTTCCTCATGCTGTAACACAAAACATTATTCTTAAGAGTAAGTAATTTTGCGATTTAATTACTTGGCCCATTTCTGTATTTGTATCAAAGAAAAAACGTATAAGCCTCTTGTAAGGCCAAATTTCAAACTTCACAGCAGTTTCCCTTTGGTGAAGTTGCTCCCATTTGGATTGTTTGATTGGGTGGCTACTTGGCTTTTGAGACAAGGCATCACTGTGTAGCAGTGGCTGACAAGGAAATGACTATTTACCTTAGGCTGCTCTGGAGCTCAGAATCCCGTCTGCCTCAGCCTCCCTCCCAAGTGCTGGGATTAAAGGCATGTCCCCGATATGTCCCCACTGTTTAGAGCATTTTTAGGCAGTAAATGAAATAGCTCAATGAATTCCATTATAGTTTTCCTATAGAACAACTTAAAATCCCAGTTAATACCTTACATGCATTAACTTGCTTGCATTAACCCAGAATTTCTGCCTTCTTCATATTATCAAGCTCAGTGAACAAGGAGTGTAAATTTCTCAAGCCACTCACAAAAGGGCTTCACTTGGTTTCCCTGGGGCGGGGGGGGGGGGTTGGTGGGGAGATGCCCACTGGCTTCCTGGTAAGTTTCCTAGACTAATAAGCTTTGCTTTCGTTAGACAGCTGTGGCTTCCTACACATCCAGTCTGTGTGGATTTCAGTTCCGCACTGAGTTAGAGCAGTTAAAGGGTTAAATGGAAATGGACTGAGCAGCAGCGCAAAGCTTAGTGCGGACTTGGAGGCAGAGTGCTGCTGGTCCGGCAAACCTGAGGTCCTGGGTTTGATCCCCAGATTTAAAAAAGCAAAAAGAACAGAAAAGACAAGACTTCACTGCTAGCTCCTCGGTCCACAAATCACTTCGTGAATAACAGACTGGTCAGGATCAATGACGAATCCTGTCATGTGTTTCGAAGCTTATTGTGACTGAACACAGCAAAAGCCTGTCATGTTCAATCACTGCGCTTCTTGGTCCATTGTACTATTAGCATATATTAATTATGCAGAATAAGGGCTTTTGGTCCATTGTATTATTAGAATATATTAATTATGCAGAATAAGGGCCTTCGTCCTGACATTTACATACATATACATAATATATCTCATGCATAGTCGCCCAGTTTCTCTCATCTCCCTCTTCTGCTGATCTTCCTTCTTCCATATAGTGTCCCCTTTTTTTTATGACCCAGTGAGTCTCAGTAAGGTTGTCTACAGGAACATGGGTGGGGAGTTTGTCTGCAGCAGTGTGATGGAACATCTTTTATTCAGACATGCATACACACACACACACACACACACACACACACACACACACACTACAGCACAGCAAAACACATAGAGATATGCTGCTTCCTTTTCTCTCTCAGATATAAACCCTAGTGGCATTTTTACAAAAATGGCTTCTTGAGAGAGGGAATTCGTCTTGGAGGATGAAAAGGAAAGAAACACAAGAGAGGCATTTACAATGTTGCCAGGGAAACTTGGGTAGCGTGTAAGTGGAGTTGGAGAAATCACGGTCACGGGAGCACCTCGGGCAGATGGGCTCAAGCACAGAGACACAGACTGTGATGAAGACATTTCTCAATAACGAAAACTGACCCAAACACTGACAGAGCATGACATTTTGTCACAGCATGGAAAAGGTTAATTTGGTATTATATATTACATTATAGAGAAAAGGAAAACACCATTCAGAACAGTCTTAAGGTTTTTGTTTTGTTTTGTTTTTTGTTTTTTGTTTTTTTTTTTTACTATACAACTCAATGCTTTAATTCTCAATGTTTAAAATCACAAAGTACTACATAATATTTTGTTCTACTTTTTTCACTTCATACATTTATAAGTGACAGGGAGTTTTGGGTATTTTTTAAACAGATTAATGAAACACTAAAAGGTCACAAGACAGTCGTAACTTTCCCCATCGGTGGGTGAGTTGCTTTGGATAGCTTTAGCATTCTAGACAGTTTTATTTTACAGGCACAGGAAGCAACACAGGGAAGAATGCAGCTTAACAAAGGGACATCCTGGCCCTGTGCTCAGCACTGCCCCTCTGTGGTAAGGCTGCCCCTGAGAGCCCCTGAGCCCCTGCCCTCGGAATGCCTGAAACAGGAGAAGGGGGAGGAGCTTCCGCAAAGTGCACCGTTCACCTCACCGCACTGGAACTCAGGGTGTGGAACTCAGGGTGAGAAGGGTGTGCATGGCTGAGAACCTTGACACACACAGAGGAATTTTATGTGAGGTGAAGAATGGGGCCAGCCTGGAATTCCTTCCGAGTTCTAAGTTCAGACCAGTTCTCCTTCGGTCAAGAGCACAGGGAAGACAAACAGAGAGAAAATGGACGACCTGGTAGTGCCAAAAAGAAACTTCTTGGGAGAGTTTAAAAAGAAATATTTAAATAGAAAAGGGGAAAAGCTGAAAGACAGCCATACATAGAAAGTCAACTTGTTCCTTAAGGGAAAGCATTTATTCATTCATTCATGCATTCATTCATTCATTCATTCATTTATATTTACTTATTTTTTAATATAAACAATATTTTATAAATTTTATAATATATATTATATAGAAAACATATAAAGCATACAGATAATATAAATAATAATTTTATTTTATTTTTTAATTTTCTCAATTTTTATTAGTTCTTTGAGAATTTCATACAGTGCATTTTGACTCAGCCCAAACCGTGTCTGATTTTTACTCAAGTAAGAGAGTTGGAAAGGTGGGTTGTGAGAATAAGGGATGTTTCTTGCTGAAGCTATCTTTAAATACGAATTCACCCTGAGTGGTGGGATTGCAAGTTTTGGTAAACCGCTTCCTCCTTTAACTACGCAGGCTTCGTGTAGGAACTAGAAATGCCTTCGTGAAGCCAGTTAGTTCACACCCCTTCTTAATGCCACTCAGCGTCTTCCCTGTCCACAGCCTATGACACCCCTACATGCTCTGGTTCTGCCCACCTCGCCGCCCCCCTCCCCAAGAACCCAGTTTAGTTGGCCATGCTGCAGGCAAAGATGCAGGGACACTATCTCCTGCAATACATAAAGTCTTTTCACTTAGGACCACTCTAAGCTGTGCTAATGGTGTCTTACAGGGGGCCCGCCTGGGCCAGGGGCTCCTCTTTCTCCTGGATAGCCCGGATCACCTCGTGAGCCATTGTAGCCGTCCACACCAGGTTTGCCTCTGGGTCCAGGAGGCCCTGGGTGACCCTGGGGAGGACAAAACTGTGAGTGATATATTTCTGCAAGAAAACCCCAACATGTACCCCAAACTACAGAAACCATGACCCATGTTTCACTTTGTGAGGTGCCCTAAAAGTACTAGCTGGAAAAATCACAACTTTAAAGCGTACTCTGTCCACAGCAAGTTAATTCAGCTTGAGTCATTCTCCGGCTCGGGGGACATCTGCTGCATTCTAAAGTTCCCCGAACTCTGCTGCTTTCCTCCTTTCCTCTTTCACTGGGCTTCTGCTCGGTGTGACTCTCAAAAAGTCACTTGCGAAGCTGGGACACGCCAGAAAAGGAGGCTTCTCTTAGGGGCACACGTCTCATTCCAGAGCACTATGCATGACGTCACGGGGATATCTAGCATCTATTTTGGATTTGATTTCTTCTTCGTTAATTTGTTCGAAGACTTTGCTCTCCGTGTCAAATGGCTCGAGAGTTATTGCACAAGATTGAGGAGTAAGCACTCTTGAATGATTTTACAAAGTTTAAGAGTAAGAACTAACCATACATATTTTTTTGAACATCTGCTTTTGTTCATAATGGTGTTTGTTTTCTTTTTTTCCTTTTAAGATGGGCGCTTATTATGTAAACCATTAGATAGCCTCAAATGCATAATCCCTCTGTCTCAGCCTCCCAAGTACTCAGATGCCACGTGTTTACCACTGCACTGTTTGCTTTAAGGCTTCTAGTGACTGTTTCTTCCTTTCTTAAAACAATGGAGCGTAGTGAGAGCGCACTTACAGGTATGCCGTCCACGCCTGGGAATCCAGGGACACCGGTTGGACCCTAATTCCAAAATACAAAACAAAGATGCAAGCAGGACGAATTATAAGAAAGACAAGTGTATTTACTTAAAACTATTAATAGTGATTCCAAATCAAAAGCCCTTAAGAGTCACTGTCACGAGTTGTTCACTGATTGGTCAAGACCCCAATATTAAGAAGTATCCTTTTACCCTCTGTTTTATGGACCTAGGAAGGCAACTTGACAGAACCAAGCCAAATTAAGTATTTGGCACGCTGCCGAACTCCAGCCCTTGTGCTCCTTCCCAGGACAACAGATTCTGAACAACAGCGACTGACAGAGTTACATCCTGGATTACACAGAGTTAGGAAATAATTTCATAGTTTCACCAACAGGAAAGAAGCCACGGTTTGACACTCGGGAGTGGCACAGACCACGGTACTTTCTCAAGACATAAACGTGGGTTAAGAAACTAACACAGCGTGATCTCTAAGACATATGGTTGGCTGAGAAAGATGCAAGGTTCGGCCTGGCGCACCTAATGCTTCGTCTGGGTTGTTTGGGAAGCAGATGAACAACAGCAGTCTTCCCTGGGCACATTTAGAGATTAAAGGAATGTTCTAGAAGGGCCTGCTCCTCGGAAGAAGGGCCGAGAAAAAAGACCCGTTACCACAGTCCTGTGTCTTAGTTTTTGACCATTTGCAGTTGCTCAGTATTCCTGAGTCAGAGTGCTAGAAAGAGATGGGTGGAATAAGTTGTCCTTTCCGGAGATAATGCACTCTTCCTTTCCAGGATCCCCACCCACAGTGAAGCACCGGGTTAGAGGCACACAGCTTCACAAATCTGCCTGCTGCCTTAAACTATCCAGAAGAGCAGCTTTCTGCCTTCCTCTTCTCTACCTGTGCTTCCAACATTTCGGGCTTCCCCAATAGTTTAGATTTCCCCAAACTTCTCCTGCCTGTCATGTGGCTGCTTGCCCGCCCTGTGTCTCGCCTCTGCGTCCCTGCCCCTGTGCCTCCAGGCCAGCGTAGCTGCGCAGGTTTTCCCTTCTTTCTCTCTTTGACTCCGTTAGGCAGCTGCAGCGATCTACAGCTTGCCTCTCCAGGGCCATAGCAATGTTATCCTCAGACTTTAAAACAAGCAAACAAATAAACAAGGCCTGAGCACTGGAGACTGGTAGGGTGCTAACCCACTCACTCACCTTGTCTCCTTTCTCTCCTGGTGGTCCAGGCAGGCCACTGTCACCTCTTTGTCCTTTTTCTCCTGGAATCCCAATGGGTCCCGGGGGTCCCAAGGGTCCTATTGGTCCCTGAGGTCCCAGTGGTCCTGGGTGACCCTGAAATGGAAAGGAGAGTCAAAGAAGCTGTAAATAGTGTTTGCTAACACAGACACATCCGTGTAGGTATAGAAAAGTCAGAACACTAAAACTGAGCAAATTCCCATAGAAACACAAGCAGTTGGCTAATACGAGTGGTGCATATAGCATTGCCTTTTCATGATGATTTTAAGCTCTGTGATAAATGTCCATTATTGTGTGCATGTGTGCACATAAATATATGTGTGCCTCTATGCATGTGTATATGTATGCGTTCACATGTGAACATGTGTGTACATGTGTGTGCATGTGTATGCATATGTGCATACGTGTGTAAATGTGTATAAGGAGACTACATATATTTGCAGATATAGGTTGATTAAAGCTCTGTTAATTAAAGCTCTGTTGATTAAAGCCAATTGCACTTGTAGGCCTTGAGATGGTTTATGAATCATAGAACTAAAAATATCAAGCTTTTACTGCAACCCTCCGAGGAACAGAGTTATGAATGAAGGAGAAAGTGCCTGGTATACTTGAAAGGGACAATGACTTTTATGTCCTGTAGCTGCCCTCCTCCAACGCTGCTGTACAGTGATTTTGAACTTGGAAAAAGTAATTCTTTCAAAATATAATTTTGATTTGTAGAAATTCAATCGTTGATTTATTTATAAGATTATCAACCTATGGCAACATTTGGATGGACTCAGAAATATAGCATCAGTTTGTCCAAATGGCACTGTGTCTCGGCATTCTGTCCATGGGGTGGCAAATGTACTCAGCTTGTTTTGTTACCGCACAGTTCAGCGTGTGTTATATCTCATTAGAATTTGAAAACACTCCTCAAATTCAGAGTTGGGCTTTGGGATTTTTGTGATTCTTCAAATTTTCTAAAATCCATTAAGAAAAAATATTTTAGAGCCTCTTGCCCCCAACCTCATTCATAAGTGCATCTTTCTAAAATGAATATCTTAGCTGGGCAGTGATGGCACACACCTTTAATCCCAGCAATTGGGAGGTAGAGGCAGGTGGATCTCAGTGAATTTGAGACCAGCCTGGTCTACAGAGTGAGTTCTAGGACAGCCAGGGCTACACAGTGAAACCTTGTCTCAAGAAACAAACGAATGAATGAATGAATGAATGAATGAGTAAACATTTTACAACATACATGCCCCAGAAGCATGTGTTGAGGTTGGAGTCAGTTTCCCCCTCCTACCATGCAAGTCCCAGGGATAGACCTCAAGTTGTCAGGCTTGACAGGAAATGACATAACACTGCGCCATCTTGTTTCCCTGTAACTGCATTCGAAGATCAAATATGTCTTGCTATGAGGACAGTAACATTTGATGAATTCCAGCAGCTACCTGCTAAGATCATATCTCTTAGATTTCTAAAGCAAATGCAGGATGGTCTTGAAGATGTACAGCATTCTGGGAAAAAATATTTCTTGCAGAGTCCAATATGTATAAAACTCTGAAATACCCCAAATCAAAGTGTTAGCCCCACTCATTGTGCGTACCTCATCTTGTGTGATCCTATGAAGGAAGTATTGTGTGCTGGCAATTGGGGGAGGGGTGCTTCTAAGAACCAGATTCCCCTAAAAAGCAGAACAATAGCCAAGCCATCCCACCAGACTAGCACATATGCCTGAATACCTTACATCATCACACAGGAGAGCACACCATTGGGAAGAAGTTGTAACTGGGACCCAACCGTTACCACACCTGAACCCTGCTTACATAGTGACACTGACTTAGGCAGGCCCAGCCAAGCAGAGGGAGGTGATATAAAGGCCTGAAGTGAGACCTGGTGAAGGAGCCACTCGCAACAATACAAGATGGTTCACTACAACATCACTTGGATAACAGGAAACACAGAGTCTTACAAAAATCCAGGAGCCTGAGACAGGATGAACACACTGTGTGACTTCTATCAAGGGAGCACAATTTAGATGCACTCGCCTGAGCTACGAAGTATCAGAGAAAACACGGAAGGCAAGCAAGCCTGGAAGGTGGCGGAGCGGGAGAGAGAGAGCAACAAGTGAGGTAGGCAAGAAAGGCAGCCCGAGGAGAAAGAAAAGGAAGTCATTCCTCCTTGGTGGACAGCCAGAGGAGCCCCTGACAGGAGGGCACTGTTCAGCCACCCAGCCCTGGGCTGAGAGAACCAGGGCAAGTCCGCTCTGAGGCTGAGGTGTTGACAGAGAGACGAGGGTGTGGGCAGCTCCACTCTCCTCCTGAGCAAACGTGAACCTGCAGGGAGGGTCTGAGGAGAATGTGCCACACTGACAGCATTTACACACAGCCGTTGGAGAAAGCAACAGTGACGCACTCTGGCCGAGAGGGAACGTGAGGAAGACAGTGATAAAGGACCCAGGCAGAATGCTCGGAAGGCTCGAGGCCACACTTGCTAGCTTGAGTACATATTTTTCTTCTTCTAAAAATATCTCATTAGCATATATTAATTATGTATAATAGTGGGCTTCATTCCAACCTTTCTGGACTACGTCCCTAACCTCTCTCATGCCCAGCGTCTTTATCAATAGCTTAGGGCCACAAAGAATAATGCCTGTAAAGCTATTTAGGAGAGTACCTGTTGTGACAAATGTGTACATGACAAAAACAAGCCACACAACAGTATGCCATATGCTCCCAACCCTCCAGAAAGAGGGCAGAGCCTATGGCTGGCTGTTTACCAATGAAGGCTTCTAGAAGGGTAGGCAGGCATAAGAGGATGTAACATACAAGCCAGGATGGAAAATACCAGCCAGGCACGGCCATGTCCCATTCCTCTCCTGGTGCATCCTATAATCAGCAACTGTGACCTTTGTAATAAATTGTCATCCTATGTCACTATTAAGTCACCGACTCCACAGCGTTACTCACTGCCTTTAACATCTGCCAGGATGGACCAGTTGGAAACTATTCTTCATATGGATTTTCCTTTTTCTTCATCTTTTCCATCCTCGACATAGTAATGGCTACAGTTAATTGAGAATCAGAAAAGCTTGGAATTTTTAAGACCTCTGGAGTGTGTGTGTGTGTGTGTGTGTGTGTGTGTGTGTGTCCAAATAGCAGTAATACTGCAGAGTTGTGAAACTCTGGTAACACGGGGAAAGCAGATCAATTTGCAATGGATAACACATACATTCTAGACCACAACCTGAAAGGACCTTCTTACCCTAGGTCAATTAATCTTATAGCTAATATTAACCTTTTAAATGAGATTAATTAACAGACATTTAAAAGTTCTCGTTTTTCCTCTAAATACAAAAATCTGAAAACAATTGCTTTTATAGTAAGTTTGGAAGTATCTTTTCATCCTGCGAGCAATTTGTACACTATCTCCCCAAATGATCTCCTTTGAAAACAGTCCTTTACAACAATGTGCTTTTGAGAACACGGCAAGATGAACTCTCATATAAAAAAGAAACTAAGAAAGAGAGGGCCAATTATCTGGCCATAAATCTCTTTAATGCGCTTCATTTCAAGCATGCAGTCCCGAATACAGTAAGCTAATGGGACTTTGGGGTGGGGGGGGGAGGGTGGAATGGGGGAGTGGAGATGTTTAACACCGTGGTGAGCCTGATGGAATTCCATTTAGTATGCTGTGGGAATGGGTTCTGATTAGAGAAAGAACTATAAAAATACTTTGAAAACAAACAGCAGAGCAGAAAAGAGCTGTTTGCATTACTGAGGGAAAGCAAACCTTCCTCCAAGGTCCCTTCCCCTGACCTGGCATGCACACAGACTTCTGGTCATTTCTGGGAAGCTCTTGTTTGCAAAGCTTTGAGCATGCTATCTGTACTCACCGATGAAGGCCTTCTGTTCCTGCCCTTGGTTGACCATCTCTGTAAGTTCCCATGGAAAGATCACCTCACCCTGACCCCCTGCCCTTGCCCTTGAGAATAAAATGTCTTTCCAAGGTGCCAAAGAACACTTCTCACCCGTTTCCAACAACCTGTTACCCATGCCCTCTCCCTAACCTACACTCACTGAACCGGGACCTCCTGGGAGACAGACATAGGTGTCCAAGACCATGCTGGCAAGAAAGATGGATTGGCCAGCCTTTCCTTACCAGAATTAAATAACCCAGAGGCACAGTGATTTATAAGGAAAAAAGCTGGGCCGAGGAAGGAGCTTAATGGTAGAGCACACACCTGGTATACATAAGGTTTAATCTCCAGTATCACCAAAAACAACAAAACAAAACAAACAAAAGACAAAACAAAGGACAGAAAATTTAATTTGGGCTCATAGTTAAGAAGGTACAAGCAAAGTATAAATGCCACAATGTCATGGTACAGGCTCTGAACAATGAGGCCAGGAAGCTATACAACACAGAGATGAGAGAAAGGGGGCGGGGCTAGTTTCTTGCCCATCTTTAATTAGCCATCAGAATCAATCTTGGGGGTGGAGAGCTCCACTCTAATACTCTAATCTATTAACTTCACAGAGGCCCCACCTCTAAGCTTTACGGTCATTGTACATGTCTTGATACCTCTTAATACCACTCACACATGACTTTGGGGACTGAGCCCAAGCATGAGTTTGTGCATGACAAAACTCAGACCATGACGGCAGAGGACAAAACTGTTTCACAAAATGAGGTGAGCCCTGCCCCACCTTAAGGAAAGATGGGGTGCAAATATTTCCTTGAAGCCCCAAACCACTGTCCCCAGACAGAACACTGGCTTTCAGGGCATCTGTAGCGTGCTGAGCCCCTGCCGTGGCACTGTGCGCTCTAGGGTACCACACCACCTGCTGAGCAGCCAGCCTTGCAGGCCTGCTGGAGTCTTAAACTGTTGGAGGGATGCCATTAGGCCTTGATTCCAACCTCCCTGCACAGCAACTTTGTAAGTGGAAAACTCACATAAAATTTGGAATGTCCCCCTTTTGAAGACTATGAACTTTATGACTTCATTTTAGTGCTTTTTAATATTATTAGTTATTTTGTTATATGATAAAAAAATTTTTAAAAGAAGCACATTAAACCTTGGGTGACTGTACTAAATCTGTCTAAAAGCTGCTCACAAAACCCCCTCAAACGTTAGTCTTTGAAATGGTGGTCTGCCAGTTCACTCAGTTAGAATAAATAATTTATCTACGGTAACACAGAAAGAATTTCTATTTTCATTAAATCCGTTCACATAAAAATGGGATGGGGGGGAACCTTATAAGTAAATATTTAGGCTTGCTTATCTCTAAGGCTATCATAGAACAGACAAAGTGAAGAGAGAAAAATAACAGTCCGTGAAAGTTGTTTTTCAAAACTAGAAAAGCAATCATCACAAGACTTTTCATCAATATGCGTGTGTCTCTCTCTGTGTGTGTTATTTATCTATCTGTATCCGAATCTCCTCTATCTCTTTCTGTGTATACCTGATTCTAAGCCTTAATCCCCACTCACCAACCACAACATGATTAAACTCGGTTCTACATGGAGACCTTCAACTAAGTTTCAGATTGAACAGCTGTGGTTTATATCACTCCTACTATGTGGACAAAACTGACTCTGGGGTTTGTGACCTTCATTATAAGACAGTGAAGTCACTGGGTGCAGAATCTAATGACAATCAGTTTGACCCCTGGGCAAGTTGGGTGTGCCATGTGAAACCACCAGGTCACCTCTCTCCCTCTACTCCAGGGCCAAGAGGACACGGGTCATCAGAAGGGTTATCTATCGGCTTCCTCTCGGCAGCACAGACTCCTTGCACAGCTGGACCAAGGAGGGCACACAGCGTCACTCAGAGCTCAGGACATTTTTAAAGACTCTGTCCCTGGTTAACTAAATTAGGAGTAAGAAAATCACATTTGTTTTACAAGGTAGAATAAATCAAAAGATACAAAATTATACCTTTCTAAGGAACACAAATCAACATTTCAAGTTAGCCTTTTTGACTGCCACTGATCTGGCTTCTCTGGGACCAGAACCCATGAGGGATGATTAAAAAAACAAACAAACAAAAAAAAAACAGCACTCTTGTGATTTTTAGCAGTTTCACTGCAAACTGACAAGTATAGACACTTATAAGGGCTAAGAAGATGGCTCAACCTGTCAAGTCCTTACTGTGCAAACATGGGACCTGTTAAGCTCCAGAACCCATGTTTTAAAACAGAGGTGGGAAGGCATAGGTTTCGAGTCCCAGGGTTGGGGAGGTGGATCCTAGCAGATCTTGTGCCTACTTAGTGAGATCCAGGCCAATTAAGAGATCCAATTCAAAACAGGTGAAAGGGCTTCAGAGAATGGCTCCTGGCTTCTACACACACACACACACACACACACACACACACACACACACACACACTGAGAGGAGATCTTTCCATTGGAACTTTGAAAGACTGTCAACCAAGGCCAGTATGGAGGACCCTGGTGAGTTTAGAACTGTGTGTGTGTGTGTGTGTGTGTGTGTGTGTGTGTGTGTGTTGTATGTGTGTGTCCAGTTTTCTCCTGTGACCTTTCCATGGTTTTTCTCAGCAAAACATCTCATCAATGTAAATAAAACGAATGGATTAAGTAACAAAGAAAATGTTTTCAGTAGCCATTGGATTGTAAGACCATGGCATTGGCTATCAAACTATCACAGGAAGGAGGAAAGGTTTAAACAAATCTTATCGTTGGTTATATATTGACCACCCTCCATTACTACCTCGTAGAATACAGCCAGTAACACTGAAAGTTGTGCAACATTGTCCCCCGATAGATGAGAAAATTACCTCAGGGTCACGACTTACTCAAGCCCACATCCTTGATACCTTGAATCCCTACCTGGATGGTCAGCCTCTCTCCAGACCCCTCTGCCTCCCATGACTTTACTGGCATAGTGTAGAATCTCACTGACTCCGATGTTGTCTGCAGTAGGATTTCTGGATTCTCTCTTCTTCCTCCTCCTCCTTCTCTTCCTTTTCCTCTTCTTCCTCCTCTTCCTCATTTACTTCATCATCACCAGGAGCAGACGCAGCAGTTTTTGGACACAGAGTCTCATTCTGCAGCCCAGGCTGGCTCTAACGGTATGTACATCTATGAGCTGTACTCCTAGCTCACTGCCCTCCACTGCAAAGCCCTGAGTCATGGTCACGTCATTTGTAGCACTGTCAGTCTCCCTTGAACCCAGGTTTCTCCCCAACATAGCTGTTAGCTCCCTCCACCCTGCCTTTCCCTTGGGTCATTGCCTTACCTCTGATGGCACATTGTGCCCCACCCCAACCCCAACCCACCAGTCCTGTGGCGCATGTATTCAAGAGTCATTCGCATCTGTTCCCCAGAAATGACCATAGCTCATCTCCATCTGTCTTCTCAAACCCTACCAATCCTCCCATCAATAATACGTCGATGGCAGTGACATTAATAGCCAAGCCACATGTTCTAGACTCTTCATCTGCTCTAAGCTCAATACGATGTTCTGCTATCTTCTCATGGGCTCTTTACAACAATAGGAAGCAGAAAGCCACCCTGGCATGTTTTCCTTTATTTTTTTTTTCATTTTCTTTTTTTCCCTATATTCTTTGTTTACCTTCCAAAGGCTTTCCCCTTTCCCAGTTCCCCCCATACCATATGTCACAAAAGTCCTCTCCCCCCTCTGCCTATTCCCCAATCACCACCCCCCAATGGATCCAGTCTTTTCAGGACCAGGGTCCTCTCCTTCCTTCTACTTGGGAACCTTTTGACTTGCTAATTGTGCCTTGAGTATTCAGAGCTTCTGGGCTCATTAATATCCACTTATCAGTGACTGCATTTCATGTGTATTCTTTTGTGATTGGGTTAACTCACTTAGGATGATATTTTCCAGATCCAACCATTTCCCTACAAATTGCATGAATTCATTATTTCTAATTGCTGAGTAGTGTTCCATTGTATAAATATACCACATTTTCTGTATCCATTCCTCCTTTGAGGGACATCTGGGCTCCTTCCAACTTCTGGCTATTACAAATAAGGCTGCTATGAACATAGTGGAGCATGTGTCTTTATTGCATGCAGGGGAATCCTCTGGGTATATGCCCAGGAGTGGTATGACAGGGTCCTCTGGAAGTGTCATGCCCAATTTTCTGAGGAACCGCCAGACTGATTTCCGGAGCAGTTGTACCATCTTGCAATCCCACCAACAGTGGAGGAGTGTTCCTCTTTCTACACATCCTCGCCAGCACCTGTTGTCTCTTGAGTTTTTAATCTTAGCCATTCTGACTGGTGTGAAGTGGAATCTCAGGGTTGTTTTGATTTGCATTTCCCTGATGACTAGTGATGTTGAACATCTGTTAAGGTGCTTCTCAGCCATCCGAATTTCTTCTGGTGAAAATTCTTTGTTTATCTCTGTACCCCATTTTTAATAGGGTTATTTGGTTCTTTGGGGTCTAACTTCTTGAGTTTTTTGTATATATTGGATATTAGCCCTCTGTCGGATGTGGGGTTGGTGAAGATCTTTTCCCAATTTGTTGGTTGCCATTTTGTCCTTCTGACAGTGTCCTTTGCCTTACAGAAACTTTATAATTTTATGAGGTCCCATTTGTCAATTCTTGATCTTAGAGCATAAGCTATTGGCTTTCGGTTTAGAGATTTTCCTCCTGTGTCCATGTCCTCCAGTGTTTTACCCAGTTTCTTTTCTATTAGTTTCAGTGTGTCTGGTTTTATGTGGAGGTCCTTGATCCACTTGGAGTTGATCTTAGTACAAGGAGATAAGAGTGGGTTAATTCCCATTCTTCTGCATGTTGACCTCCAGTTGAACCAGCACCATTTGTTGAAAAGACTATCTTTTTTCCACTGGATGGTTGTAGCTCCTTTATCAAAGATCAAGTGACCATAACTCTGTGGGTTCATTTCTGGCTCTTCAATTCTTTTCCATTGATCTACTTGCCTGTCGCTGTACCAATACCATGCAGTTTTTAACACAATTGCTCTGTAGTACTGCTTGAGGTCAGGGATATTGATTCCCCCAGAAGTCCTTTTATTGTTGAGAATAGTTTTAGCTATCCTGAGCTTTTTGTTACTCCAGATGAATTTGAGAATTGCTCTTTCTAGATCTATGAAGAATTAATTTGGGATTTTGATGGGGATTGCATTGAATGTGTAGATTGCTTTTGGCAAGATGGCCATTTTTACTATGTTGATCCTGCCAATCCAAGAGCATGAAATATTTTTCCATTTTCTGAGGTTTTCTTCAATTTCTTTCTTCAAGGACTTGAAGTTCCTGTCATACACATCTTTCACTTGTTTGGTTAGAGTCACGCTAAGATACTTTATATTGTTTGTGGCTATTGTGAAGGGTGTCATTTCCCTAATTTCTTTATCAGCCTGCTTGTCCTTTGAGTATAGGAAGACTACTGGTTTGCTTGAGTTGATTTTATAACCAACCACTTTGCTGAAGTTGTTTATCAGCTGCAGGAGTTCTCTGGAGAAGTTTTTTTGGGTCACTTACGTATACTATCATATCATCTGCAAATAATGATAGTTTGACTTCTTCCTTTCCAATTTGTATCCCTTTGACTTCCTTATGTTGTCTAATTGCTCTCGCTAGAACTTCAAGTACTATATTGAAAAGATATGGAGGGGGGGAATGAGTGGGGAATAGCAGGGGGGAGAGGAATTATGGGACATATGGTGGGGGGTAACTGGGAAAGGGGAAAGCCTTTGGAATGTAAACATAGAATATAAAAAATAAAAATTGAAAAAAAAAAGAAAAGATATGGAGAGAGAGAGCAGCCTTGTCTAGTCCCTGATTTTAGTGGGATTGCTTCAAGTTTCTCTCCATTTATTTTGATGTTGGCTACTGGTTTGCTGTATGTTGCTTTTACTATATTTAGGTATGGACCTTGAATTCCTGTTCTTTCTAGGACTTTTAGCATGAAAGGATGCTGAATTTTGTTGAATGCTTTTTCAGCATCTAATGAGATGACCATGTGGTTTTTTTCTTTTAGTTTGTTCATGTAGTGGAATCCATTGATAGATTTCCATATATTGAACCATCCCTGCATCCCTGGGATGAAGCCTACTTGATCATGGTGAATGATAATTTTAATGTGCTCTTGAATTCAGTTGGCAAGAATTTTATTTAGTATTTTTGCATCGATATTCATAAGGGAAATTGGCCTGTAGTTCTCTTTCTTTGTTGGATCCTTGTGTGGTGTTGGTATCAGCGTAATTTTGGCTTCGAAGAATGAGTTGGGCAGTGTCCCTTCTGTTTCTATTTTGTGGAATAGTTTGAAGAGTATTGGTGTTGGGTCTTCTTTGAAGGTCTGGTAGAATTATGCGCTAAAACCATCTGGTAACGTACTTTTTTTGGTTGAGAGGCTTTCTATGATCCCTTCTATTTCTTTGGGGGTTATGGGACTGTTTAGTTGATCTAATTGATCCTGATTTAATTTTGGTATTTGGTATCTATCTAGGAAATTGTCCATTTCCTCCAGATTCTCAAGTTGTGTTGAGTATAGGCTTTTGTAGTAGGATCTGATGCTCTTTTGAATTTCCTCAGTTTCTGTTGTTATATCCCTCTTTTCATTTCTAATTTTGTTAATTTGGATACTGTCCCTGTGCCCTTTGGTTAGTCTGGCTAAGGGTTTATCTATCTTGTTGATTTCCTCAAAGAACCAGCTCCTGGTTTTGTTGATTCTTTGTATGGTTCTCTTTGTTCCTACTTGATTGATTTCAGCCCTGAGTTTGATGATTTCCTGTCTTCTACTCCTCCTGGGTGATTAGCTTCTTTTTGTTCCATGGCTTTCAGGTGTGTGTTAAGCTGCTAGTGTATGCTCTCTACAGTTTCTTTTTGGAGCACTCAGGGCTATGAGTTTTCCTTTTAGCCCTGCTTTCATTGTGTCCCATAGATTTAGGTAGGTTGTACCTTCATTTTCATTGAATTCTAAGAAATCTTTGATTTCTTTCTTTCTTTATTCTTTGACCAAGGTGTCATTGAGTAGAGTACTGTTCAGTTTCCATGTGTATGTGGTCTTTCTATTGTTTTTACTGCTATTGAAGACCACTTTTACTTCACAGTGATATGATAGGAGGCAAGGGATTAGTTCAATCTTCTTGTATTTGTTAACATCTGTCTTGTGACCAATTATATGATCGATTTTGGAGAAGGTACCATCCGGTGTTGAGAAAAAGGTATATTCTTTTGCTTTAGGATATATATATATATATATATATATATATATATATATATGTGTGTGTGTGTGTGTGTGTGTGTGTGTGTGTGTGTGTACATATATATGTTAAATCCAATTGGTCCAAAGTTTCAATTAGTTTCATTGTGTCCCTGCTTAGTTTCTGCTTTCCTGATCGGTCTATTGAGGAGAGTGTAGTGTTGAGGTCTCCCACAATTATTGTGTTAGGTGCAATGTGTGCTTTAAGCTTTAGTAAAGTTTCTTTTATGAATGAGGGTGCCCTTGCATTTGGAGCATAGATGTTCAGTATTGAGAGTTCTTCTTGGTGGATTTTCCCTTTGACCAGCAAGAAGTGACCTTCTGTGTCTCTTTTGATGACTTTAGGTTGAAAGTTAATTTTATCTGATATTAGAATGGCTATTCCGGCTTGTTTCCTGAGACCATTTGCGTGTAAAATTGTCTTCCAGTCTTTTACTCTAAGGTAATGTTTGTCTTTGACTCTGAGATGTGTTTCCTGTATGCAGCAAAATGTAGGGTCCTGTTTCCATATCCAGTCTGTTAGTCTATATCTTTTTATTGGGGAATTGAGTCCATTGATGTTAAGAGATATTAAGGAATAGTAATTATTACCTCCTGACATTTTTGAAATTATTTTTTTGTATTTGAGAGGTTATCTTCTTTTGGGTTTGATGAGAGGAGGTTTCTGTCTTGCTTCTTCTGGGGTGCAGTTTCCCTCCTTATGTTGGTGTTTTCCCCCTATTATCCTTTGTTGGGCTGGGTTTGTGGAAAGATATCGTGCAAATTTGGTTTTGTCATGAAATACCTTGGTTTCTCCATCTATGGCGATTGAGAGTTTTGCTGGCTATAGTAATTTTGGCTGAAATTTGTGTTCTCTTAGAGTCTGCATGATATCTGCCCAGGATCTTCTAGCTTTCATGGTCTCAGGTGAGAAGTCTGGTGTAATTCTGATAGGTCTTCCTTTATATGTTACTTGGCCTTTTTCTCTTACTGCCTTTAATATTCTTTCTTTGTTTAGTACATTTGGGGTTTTGATTATTATGTGACAGGGGGTATTTCTGTTCTGGTCCAGTCTGTTTGGAGTTCTGTAGGCTTCTTGTATATTCATGGGCATCTCTTTCTTTAGGTTGGGGAAGTTTTCTTCCATAATTTTGTAGAAGATATTTGCTGGCCCTTTAAATTGTAACCCTTCACTCTCATTTATACCTATAATCCTTAGGTTTGGTCTCCACATTATGGACTGGATTTCCTGGATGTTTTGGGTTACAAGCTATTTGCATTTAGCATTTTCTTTGACTGTTGAATCAATGGTTCCTATGGTATCTTCGGCTTCTGATATTCTGTCTTCTATCTCTTGTATTCTATTGTTGATATTTGCATCTATGGCCCCTGATTTCTTCCCAAGGTTTTCTATCTCCAAAGTTGTCTCCCTTTGTGATTTCTTAGTTGTTTCTACTTCTGTTTTTAGATCCTGGATGGATTTGCTCAGATCTTTTGCTTGCTTGTTTGTGTTTTCATGTAATTCTTTAAGAGATTTTTGTGTTTCCTCTTTCATAATTTCTACTTGTTGACCCATGTTCTCCTGTGTTTCTTTAAGTGATTTTTGTATTTGTTCCTCATTGGCTTCTATTTTTTGATCCATATTCTCCTGAATTTCTTTAAGTGATTTTTGTGTTTGCCTTGTAAGGGCTTCTAACTTTTGATCCATTTTCTCCTCTATTTCTTTACGAGATTTATCTATGTGTTCTGCTATCAGCATCCTGACCAGTGATTTTAGATCCAAATCTTGTTTTTCTGGTGTGTTGGGGTATCCAGGGCTTCCTGTTGTCGGCGAACTGGGTTCAGATGATGTCATGCTGCCTTGATTTCTGTGAGTAATGTTCCTACATTTGCCTTTTGCCATCTGGTTATCTCTGGCGTTAGTTGGCCTTGTTGTCACTGGCTGGTGTTTGAACCTCCCGTGAGCCTGGACCCACCTGTTGGTTCTCTACCAATGACCAGGCGGCAAGTTGGAGACCACCTCTGCGAGTGCTGAGAGGACCTTGGGGAAGGCAGTTCCCAATGGAGTTGGTGCACAGCCCGGTGGCCGTGAAGATGTCCCGCTGAGACACCGCCCCTGCACTGGCTAGTGGCAAGAGCCTGGCAGGTTTCCACCTGAGCGATGGTAGTCACAGATTAAGTCTGCATACCCGGGCCTCTCTAGCGGTGGCCTGGTGGCAAGATGGTGACCGACCTCAGCTGCAAGGCCTTGCATGTTTTCTTATCCTCTGAGGAGGACTCTCAGCCTCAGAGAGATGAAGCAATGTGCTTGAGACCACACAGATAGGACCTGGGTGTACTGGCTGGTTTTGTGTGTCAACTTGATACAAGTTGGAGTTATTACAGAGAAAGGAACTTCCCTTGAGGAAATACCTCCATGAGATCCAGCTGTGGGGCATTTTCTCAATTAGTAATCAAGGGGGGCAGCACAATATGGGTGGTAGGCTTGGGTTCTATAAGAAAGCAGGCTGATCAAGCCAGGGGAAGCAAGCCAGTAAGTAATATCCTTCCATGACCTCTGCATCAATTCCTGCTTCCTGACCTGCTTGAGTTCCAGTCCTAACTTCCTGTGGTGATAAACAGCGCGATGTTGAATAATCCCCTTCCTCCCCAACTTGCTTCTTGGTCATGGTGTTTGTGCAGGAAGAGAAACTCCGACTAATACACTGGGAAAGTAGAGACCTGACCTCAGACCTTCTGATCTCAGCGTCTGCCTTGTTTTCCATTCCAGACCTTAGCAACCTCCCTTCCCTCAAACCATTATTTTTACCCGAAAATAACAGCCAAGCAGATTCACTACCCTCATCACATTGATGTTTTGTGCTTATCACTTAATATCTGCTTAAGATAATGACCTTTAGAGTGTCTTTGGGACCAGAGATCCATTCCCACTGTCTCACACAATACAAATTTTAAGTATGTGCTCATGTTTCATAAATACTTCTGAAACTAAGATTTACAGATAAATGTTATCTCTAAGAAGACACCTCTCCCTTTGGCGAGTCTATCTATTCTGGTGTTATTATCTATCCCTTTAAAGCCACTCTTCTTTTCAATGCTGAGATGTAATTCAGAGAATATGCCAGTAGGTGTCACTGCGACATCACAAACACTGATCCTGAGCAGCATGTGAAGCCAGAGTCCTCTGGGCACACTGCACCTTCACAATCGCCCCACCCCCGCCCCATATTGTTGAGGGAGGAGGAATTCTGGATATCAGAAAGTGTTTTAAAAACCAAAGAATGAAAAAGTTATAAACAGTCCAAGGATTTTGGAGTGCGGTAGCAAAGAATGTTCCCACACCCTACGATTACCTCGCCTGTTAACAAGGATCATGGGGGTACACTGATCAGTCTGCCTTGGGGAGCACTAGGATGTTAGCTATGCTCTCAAGAGACAGTATGCAGGTGCAGTGGGAAACCGCTGCACAGAGAGCCAAAGGAGAACGGTTAGCCATTTGGACAACAAGGTCACCTCTTCGACCTGACATTATCTAGGTGCTGAGGAGTCCTAGAACACCAGAAAGGGTTCTGTGCACTCTGCTCCTGTGATTTTCCCTCCTTCCCTCCCCTTCCACCTCATCTTCTATGTGTTTTTCTTCCCGCTGTGTCTTGTACAGCTCCTCTTCTTCCTGTGGGAGTGACCCTGGAGCTCCAGAGGGATGCCTTCACGTCTCTTGATTATGTATTTCCGTGGAGTCCGCTGTGTCCACAGTTAAACAATTCCATCAGTCTCCACTACCAAGACCATTCTGTTTCAACACCTACCTATGCAGGGGACCTCAAGCTATACAAGTCCAGAGCTGGACCTGTGCTAGTCCCTCAAATGTGGCCCTTGAAATACTTGTCAATCCACACTGCTTACACCTCTTTCATTTGGGGGCACAGCACCACCCTGAGCACTCGTCCAGCAGCTCCCATGAGCCTCACTCTGCAGTCAAGCTAGCCTTAGGAGTGTTTGTGAGCCTACCCACCCGACTCCATATCCACTCCTTGTTAAGACTCTGTGACTTCCCACCTGGCTAATGTTGTAGCCTGTTAGCAGGCATTCCTAATAACACCCTGTCTTCCCCCAGATTCCTGTATCCACTGTCCTCATAAGATGAGGGGAGATGAGATGCTCTTAGGACCTTATCCTGGGTTCGGCTATTGTAGGTTGCCCAAGGGCAGTTCTAACTGCCCTCCCACATCTGCCTCCTTAGGTGAGAATGAGATTTGACACCGCAGAGAGTAAGTAATGTGAAGGAAGCTGGGGCAATGACCAGGGGAAGAACCACAGAGGTTGAAGCAGATTTTCCAGCTGCATCCTGGCAGCGCCAACTCCTTGCCTTTGAACAGCTGGTCTCAAGCATTTGTTGAAGCACACACTTCTGTTGCCGCGAGCCACCAAGCATGTGCTAATTTGTCACAGAAGCTGTGGGTGTTAATGTGACTCTTCCTCCATGCTGGGGCTGGCTGCCCTCCAACTCCAGCAGGTCCAAACTCAAGGGCATATCCAGCACCCTGTGTCTGCTGCCCACGTGCTTCTATGCAAGGCCAGGCCAGGCCACCAACTTACCCACCCAGGGAGACACAAGAGCCTTAGCTGTTTCCGCTTTCCCAGAAGACATCCTCAAGCACCCAGAAATAGTGACTGGAGGGTGATTCTCATCCATTTCTCCTAAGGACCGTGAAACTTCCCAGCCACGGAGACTGTCTTCTTATCACACAGTCTTGCCCTTTGCCCGACAAAGTGTTTGATGGTTATTTGTCCAACAAATGGGAAAACATTACTATTAATTCCAGCTAAGACAGCACAACAAAGTGCTGAAGTAAGCACTCGAACTCCACATAGGGAGACCCAAAGCCCTACTAGAAATCACTGCACTGAAGGAGATGAAGGGCGTAAGCAGAAACGCGGATCCCATGGTCAAACACACACTACACCTGAGTCCCGGAAGAAGTCATGGTATGTTAGAACCATGTCTACACTTGGTATGATGGCACACTGTAGAGTGTGGGGGGCAACTATTCTGTTTCCTTCATTCATATGCACAAACACTAGATGTCAAGGAGATTTGCGAAACTGAAGCCAGTTACCTGCGGCAATTCTTCAGATGGATGCCAACTACTGTTGCTGCGGCCACACTATAGGTAGACCAGAGTTCTGATAAACGCAGACCCCTCCCAAAACCCTTCTCGTTAATACTCAACCCCAAGACACAGCAGACTCCAACCTAGAAATCTGTCCCTTCAGCTTCTGCAAGGCTTTTGGTGTTCAAAAGCCACGGTGCCACTTCTGAAATGAACACTTGAGCAACCTGAGCTAACATCGTAACCTGCATCCTGACAGCTGGAATCCTCCAGAAAACACACGTCCCAGTTGGGCACCAGTTTCAAAGAGATTCTGGATTTCCTTGCTTCTATAGGATGAAGGCATGAGGTCTATGAATGAACCTCATGTTTATAGATGAGAAAGGTCCCAACTATCTGACCTCAGGTTGCCTGCTGTCCCCTAAAAACAAAGCACATGCATTGTATGTATCACTGATCAGAGAATTTTCTAGTAATAAGACAGTGAGTCCTTGGAAGAACAGGATGTAACAGGACAAGAAAGCAGTTTCAATGCCAAGGAATGGATAAACAGACTGGCTTCATCCACCTTCACCTGTCAGTGGGTGGTGTTTCGATGAAAGAGAACATTATTGACTCCTGAGAAATTGGAGTCATAAAATTACTATGTGGAACCATTTGTCGGGCTGAAGTTAGCATTTTAAACGCAGCTGTGCAATTGCTAAGGAGTCTGAGACTTAGAATTGTGCATGCAAATAAGTTAATGGCATGAAAAATACTAAGAATAATTGAGATTCCCCAAGTAATTGCTCCTTTTTAATCACAGGCTGCAGGCTGATAAATGTATAAGAGGTAGGTGAGCGAGAGCACAGGACTGTGTTGTACTGAGCATGTTCAGGGATTCACAATCCAAGGGAAGACTCACTAATATTTGATCTCGGTTTCAAACTAAAAACTTGAAGAAGGGATGAGTTTAAAGCCGTTTGCTCCCTGGACAGAAAACCACATCACAAAACTATGGTGGTTTCATGGCTTTCTTACTCCCTCAGACGATAAAACGCATTCGCCCATTTTTTAAATAAGCTACAGAAATATTAAACTATTAATATTATCCCTTTATGGACTAGCGTGAGACATGGGACAGGGGAGGTTCCCAGGAGTCTATGGGGACCCTAGCTGAGACTCCTTTCACCTCCTGCATCCTGACAGGACTTCCAGTGGAGGGAGGGGGACATCAACCCACTCATAAAACCTTCAACCCAAAATTTGTCCTGCCTACAAGATATGCAGGGATGAAGATGGAGCAGAGACTGGGGAAGTGGCCAACCAATGACTGGCCCAACTTGAGACCCATCCCATGGGACAGAGTCAACCCCTGACACTACTAATGATGCTCTCTACGCTTGCAGACAGGAGCCTTAGCATAACTGTCTCCTGGGGGCTTCATCCAGCAGACGATGGAAACAGATTCAGAGACCCACAGCCAATATCAGGTGGAGCTCAGAGAGTCTTGTGGAAGAGTGTGGCACAGGACACCACAAGAGGACCTCCAGAGCCAACTAACCTGGACTCATGGGGACTCACAGAGACTGAACCAACAACCAAAAAGCATGTGTGGACTGGACCTTGGACACCTGCACATTTGTAGCAGATGTGCAGCTTGGTCTTCACGTGGGTTCCATAACAACTGGAGTGGAGCTCTCTAACTCTGTTCCCTGCCATTGGAGCCCATTCCCCTAGATGGACAGCCTGGTTGGACCGCAGTAGGAGAGGATACACTCAGTCCTGCTGCAACTCGGTGTCCCAGGGCAGGATGGTATCCAAGGGGGACTTCCCATTCTCTAAGGATAAGGGAAAGGGATAATGGGAGAAGGATTTGTGAGAGTGTGACTTGGAGAAAAGGAGGTAGGGCTGGGATTGAGCTATAAAGTGGACAAATAAACTAATGAAAAGAATTATCCCACCCCTACCCCAGTCACTAACCCAGAACTCATAAAAGGTCTAATCTGGTTCATAAGGACATGGCTTCTTCTTACACAAAGACAACCACTAACTACAGGGAGCTGCTTCCCTGGAGACTAACAAAGACTAAGGTAAAATCCTGCCCAGTGCTATCTCATTCACCTCCTCATAGATTAACAGTAAATGTGGAGAGGAGATGGAGAGGAATCATAGATGATGCAGGGGAACAACTCAGTAGCTATATAGTCATATATAAAGCTTATATATTAGCATATATATAGCTTATATCCTAGAACCAAGGGATAGCCCTACCCTGAGGAATGAGCTTTATCCTCTAGACAAACCTTTCTCTCCTAGGTTGAGCTTGAGTCTATAAGCCAGCTACCAAGGGGACACTCCCATCTCCTGCCCCGACTCCAACACCACTGACCTGGAAAGTTCCTAGTGCCACAGTGGTCAGAGTTGACTTGGTCTGAAGACGCTCATCTCTGGCCACACTGGAAGGTCACAGGAATTTGAACTACGAGATCCTACTCACTTCCTAGAAGTGCCAGTGTAAGATAGGAAGGCTAGGAGCAGAGGAGAGACTCACTGTTAACTTGAAAACTGTCTCCTTATGGATCCTTATGGATCCACAATGGCCACAGCAGAGGTTTCTAGATTCTCTCTAGGCTAGAGTCTGGATTTTAATCCATTGATTGATGCATGCAGACTACCTACTCGCTCAACTCAGTCCGAGGAAGTACACCTATTCCAAAGGGGAAACCAATGAGCAACAGCTTATCCCTCTAAGGTGTACATTGTTAGTCAAGGGGCTGTTTACATCACCCATCACAAGGCTATGCTTTGGACCTAATGAGGGAGTTTAGGCACAGCTATACTAAAACTGATGAAGAGAAGATGCTGCACCACTCATGTATCTACTCCTGCTTTACCCCACTGCAGCTCCAGACTCAGATGAAAGAGCTAGTCATGCGGTTAACAACAAGCCAGCTTTGCTTGTCAAGAATTGCTTTAGCCCCTGCATGGGTAGATAATGCTTCTCCTGAAGCCATAGTTAGGAGGTGAAAATCTAAGGGCCTGGTACAGGTTGCTGACTAAGGATGAAGAAGTGCTCATGATGCCACCAAGACTCCTCTGTAAGGAACTTGTGGCAACCGATGATTGCTGGCGAGGTGTCGTTTTCATGTGTGCTGTATCCACAGGTGAGGTGACATTGCCTTAGTAACAGCCTTCCACACATGCTCACACAAGCAACCCTAAATAAACGCAATGAGTTGCACATGTGACACACACACAAAGTGGAGGAAGATGGAGTGGGGGGGGAGGGAAAATATGAAGAAGGAGGAGGAGGAGGAAGATCAAAGTAGGAAGGAAACTTGCTAAGAAGAAGAAAGTTTTCAGTGAGGGGTGAGGGGAGTAGCAGATGGTCATGGTGATTTAAAAAGACCAGAATTCATTGTTGTATTATCAAGGAATAAATGGTAATAAAAAGGACCAGTTTCCTTCTTAGGGATACCAGCTTTCCCCTAAACGGGCTGAGTAGCCTCTGGGAGACACCTCCAGCCCCTGGAATTTGGGGTCAGCTCATTATTATCATTCAGCTGTCCTCCTGGAGATGCCACTGTGGTTGAGAGCTTGGCTGGATGCCAAGGACCGAGAGCTCCTATCTCCACCCCTCCCAGGGACACACGGTCTTCCTCCCACGTTCTCTGCTGGAAAATGGCACCCCCTCCCACCTGTGGCCCTCACAGGGCGATCCCGGCCATCAGGAAAGGTGGGGGTTGCTGGGGCTGTACACATAGTCCCTTAGGCCACCCAGTACCAGGGACACACACATAGCAGAGAGGAGCTCAGCCTTGGGAACAGACAGCCTTGGAGGCCAAAAAAGCACACTCTGTACACAGTCATTGTCTGTGATCATGGGGAAGCTCGAGAAAAGGCAGCAGGATCCAGGTAGCCAATGTAAAGGGCTTGCTCTCAGGAAGGGCTCTCTTGAGCTCACACAGTGACAGTAGACCCAGGTGTTGGAACCTACACGTAATAACCTTTCCATGCCTGTGGAGCAAGGACCGGAGGTGAGGCCACCTGGCTGTGGTTGCTGGCTCTGATTTGGGATCCTTACACCATCAGGTGGAAACACAAATAATTACACCCACCCCACAGAGCTACGGAGGTAAGAACAGCCTTCTCTATTCTGTTGACGTTGGGGACCGATCAGTATCTGGTGTAGAAAATATCCTATACTACTAGAAGCTGAGCTGTACCATGGGCCTCTGCCCATTAGACACCAGCGGCCCCTTCTACCCAGCTTGGATGACTGAAACTTGTTTCCACCGTAAAGTGTCCCTAGAAAGATGGGTGAAACAGAAAGGTCCCCAGTAAAGAAATGCAGAATTAAGGGGATGGAGATTTCTAAAGTCACATGGATACAGTGATAAAACCATGAAGTGGGGAGAAGGAAATGTTTTGCCCTAAAGACTGACTTCCAGCCAAGCCTGCACTTTGAGTGTCATGCCTAGCCCTGTGGGGTTGATATGGACACTGTAGGGACTGAATCTTTCTTTAGGTTCCCTACTTATGGGTTGAAATCCAAAGCTCCAGTGTGTCAAGAGTAGGAGATAGGGTGTCCAAGAGTAGAAGATGGGGTTTCCAAGAGAAGGAGATGAGGTGCCTGGGAGATGACTATCATCACTGTCAAGTCCTTCTGAGAAGATCCTAGAGCGCTTTCTCTCTTTCTTTCCACCCCTAAAGGATACCATTCTCAAGCTAGGAAATGGCTCTCACTAGCCATGAGGTTTCTGATCACCCTGAACTTGACTCCCCAGCAGCCTCCAGAACTATGAGAAACAGATTGAAGTCAGTGCAGGCCCAGCACTGCCTGGTTTTGTGTGTCAGCGTGCTACACGCCAGGTTCATCAGTGAGGACGGAGCCTCCGTGGAGGCAATGCCTCCATGAGATCCAGCTGTAAGGCACTTTTCCAATTAATGGGCAATGGTGGAGGGCCCAGCCCACTGTGGCTGGTGGTCCTGGGTTGTATAAGAAAGCAGGCTTAGCAAGCCATGGGAAACAAGCCAGCAAGCAGCACTCCTTCATGGCCTCTGCATCAGCTCCTGCCTCCAGGTGTCTGCCCTGTTCGCAGTTCCCATCCTGACATCCTTTAGTGATGAGCAGTAATGTGGAAGTGTCAGCTGAGTAAACCCTTTCCTCCCCAGGTTGTTTTTTGGTCATGGTGTTTCACTGCAGCAATAGTAATCCTGACTAAAACCATCCCCAGTGCACTATATCATTTCAGGAGAATGAAGACTATTGCATCAAAACAAATTATTGCATTTTGACGTCAAAACTATCCAGAGTTTAAGAAAGTCAACCCACCTTAACCTTTCTTGCCAGACAGTGAGGATATTTCCATAGTGGTCTTTCCCCTCATTTTTAATTGACACACACTTATGTGTACTTAAGGTGTAAACAGTGATATTTCAGTATATGTCTACAAAAATTATGACAGGGTTGTGAAGCAGAGGTCGCCTCATCCGAGCCTCGGCACTCATGAAGTAACAAGCTGCCTGGTGCAGCTGTCAGAGCACGGGGACATGCTTGTGAGTTCCCAAAAGACAGTGGCCAGCGTGGTCTCCACACTTGACAAAGTAGATAGCTGCCGACAGCACTATTCTGGGAGGCCTTGAGCTAGAAACTGGCCTCGGGCTCAGTCCTCCACACAGCAGAATTGGGACATTAAAATGAGGAATCAGAGAGCTCGCTAAGGTGCTTTGAGCACATAGGACAGCCAAGGCAAATATGAATATGCAGCATAGAGTTTTGCCTTAACTGGAGTACTAAGCTTCAATGGGGTGCTATCCATGCAAGGGCATTATGGTGAGATATCTGGAAAGATGACTTTAAACCAAGGGAAAGGGTTTTCTTCTTCTTCTTCTTCTTCTTCTTCTTCTTCTTCTTCTTCTTCTTCTTCTTCTTCTTCTTCTCCTTCTCCTCCTCCTCCTCCTCCTCCTCCTCCTCCTCCTCCTCCTCCTCCTCCTCCTCCTTCTTCCTCTCACACTTCTCAGAGCCTTTAAAATACTGATAAGCCATAAACCTTGGAGGAGGTGACCCGGAAGGACATCACAGGGCTTTCCCCATAAGGGGAGTCATGACACTAGTGTTGTCTAAAACCCAGGTGAACTGTATGGTCCAGGCTGTCTTCTCAGTTTCACACAGAGTCTCCATTCATGGCAGCCCTAAGAACGTGACACGTTTGTAACAGATAAACACTGGAGGCTCACAAGTCAGGCGGAGGATCAGAGGCTACGGAAGGGTAAATATTCTGAGTGGTTCGAACACTGTGTCACTCACCCGAGATCCCTTCTCAGGAAAACACTGGCAGACAGAGCAGTTCCTTCCTCCACAGGGGCTGCCGTATTTCTTGCCGCTCTGGAAAACGAAGTCACTTGTTCAGTATATTAAGCTTTGAGGCTTAGTGGAGTCCGTGGAATATACACTAGAACAAGCCCAACGTGTTCGAATCCCACAGACCGCTTTTTACCTTGGATCCAGGAAAAGCAAATACTACTTTATTTATTGTGAGACAGGCCATTGCTATGTAGCCAGGGTGTACTCAAACTTTTGATCCTCCTGCCTCAGCTTCACAAGTTCAGTATTGCACCTGGCTGCAATGGGTAGTTCTGACACATAAAAGGGCAGAGCCCCTGTGCCGTGGGAGGGGGCGGGGTCATCAATCCTGGGGGCACTGGTTATGTGTGTCATCTGAGGACATTGGAGAGAAAGGAACCTTATTCAAAAGCTGCCAGAGCCAGAATCATCTAGAGCCTTGCTCTCCTATGAAGACTACATTAGCAAGTTGTGAGCCGTCTAGGGGTGTATGTAAATGGTATAATGGTTTAGTTAGAAAAGCTGTGCCCAGACAAGAGTCTAGTCTCAAAGATAAACTTCCTTTCCTCCACATGGCCTCCTTGCTGTGCCTCCCAGATCTGCCAGGATAGGTGACCCTCACCAGACAAATCCTTCCTAAGGTAATTCTCCAGAAAACGTCTTCCAGTTTGGATTTCTTTCTTTCTTTCTTTCTTTTTTCTTCCTGCAATCAGTGGTTCTCCAAGGTGGGCTTCTCTAATACAGTGTTTGTCAACCTGTGAGTCACAACCCCTCTGGGGTCACATATCAGATATTTTGAATATGAGATATTTACATTACAATGTGTAACTGTAGCAAAATTATAGTTATGAAATAGCAACGGAAATAATTTGATGGTTGGGGGTCCCCACAACATGAGGATCCTTATTAAAGGGCTGCAGTATCAAGAAGGTTGAAAACTTCTGGGAGTCTAATGTGTCCCTCAGTCAGAAGCGCCTGAATCTGAGTCATTTGTGTCTTTCCCTGCTTTAAATACACACACACACACACACATACACACACACACACACACACACGCACACACAGAGCCATACACACAGAGAGACACATATACACACACGTACACACATAGCCATAGCCATACACACACAAACACAGAGACACATACACACAGAGAGACACAAACACACACAGACACACACAGAGACATGCACACACCTCACACAAGAACGTTCCTGTCCTTCGTGAGACAAAGCACCTTGTCATCTATCACATTTCCAAATCTCCATACCCAGAGCCATCAGCCACTTCAATACCAACTATAGACCAAGAATTCCTAGTTCCACATGTAGAGTCTCTACAAGACTCAGTCACCTTCAAGCACTTGCTTTCATTCACCCACTAAGGCTGTGGCTACAATGGGAAAGGGAGTTATAGTTATAACCAGACTAGAGCTACCAGCAGAAAATAAGATTATCAAGGATGCAGCAGAGATAAAATTTACCTATTTGTATAATGGAGGCAATGAACATAAATTCATGTGAGATGAAAAAAACAGAGAAGAGCTCCCTACATAACCTATAAAACCACAGCACTCAAGAGGTAGAGGCAAGTTCAAGACCAGCCTAAGATACATGATGCATTGTCCAAAATGAAAGAAAAGAAAAGAAGGAAGGAAGGAAAGAGAGGGAGGGAGAGAGACAGAGAGAGAGAGACAGAGACAGAGAGACAGAGAGAGGCTAAGCCAATAGTTACTATCCTGGTGAAAGACTGGTAAGTAGGTGTGATACATGTTAATATGTGTAGTACTTATAAATATATTCATAAGCACACATGAATACATGTATTTGTCCATAAATGTGAGTGAGGATGGAAAAAGACAAAGGGTCTACTTGAAAAAAAATTTTTTTAAATCACTCAGTTTCAAGTTCCTTTAAGGGGCACTGTGGTGGTTTGAATGAAAAAGGATCCCGTAGGCTCATAGGGACTGGCATTATTGAAAGGATTAGGACTTGTGGCCTCATTGGAGTGGGTGTGGTCTTGTTGGAGGAAGTGTGTCATTGGAGCTGAGCTTTGAGGTCTCAGATGCCCAATCCAGGTCCAGTGTCACTCTCTCTTCCTGCTGCCTGCCGATCCAGATGTAGACCTCTCCGCTCTCTCTCCAGCACATGCTGCCTGCACGCTGCCATGCTTCCCACCATGATGGTAATGAGCTAAACCTCTGGACTGTAATCCGGCCCCAATTAAACGTTTTCCTTTATAAGAGTTGCCGTAGTTATGGTGTCTCTTCACAGCAATAGAACACTGAGTAAGAGAAGCAGGAACATTTTTCAGGCAGAATCATAGAGAAAATATCCTTAAGCATTAAATGAAAAAGTGCCTCTTTTACAAGCAAAAGGTGTATTAAAAGTTTTAAGGAATTTGAGGACTTAAGGGGCTAAGATATGGCTCAGTGTGTGAAGTGCCTACCATGGGGGCATGAGTACTGGATTCCTTGAGCACTCTGGTAACCACATACAAGGTTGGGCACAGCACTGGATGTTTGTAATCCCAGTGCTGAAAAGAAAGACAGGAGAGCCAGGCGGTGGTGGCGCACGCCTGTAATCCCAGCACTCTGGGAGGCAGAGGTAGGTGGATTTCTGAGTTTGAGCCCAGCCTGGTCTACAGAGTGAGTTCCAGGACAGACAGGGCTATACAGAGAAACCCTGTCTTGAAAAAACCAAATCCATAACCAAAAGAAAGAGAGAGAGAGAGAGAGAGAGAGAGAGAGAGAGAGAGAAGGAGGAGGAGGAGGAGGAGGAAAGGAGGAGGAGGAGGAGGAGGAGAGAAAGAAAGAAAGAAAGGAAGGAAGGAAGGAAGGAAGGAAGGAAGGAAGGAAGGAAGGAAGGAAGGAAGGAAGGAAGACAGGAGAACCCTTAGGGGTTGCTGGCCAGGTGGTATGGGGCTGGATTGGTGAGCTCCACGTTCATGAGAAACTCTGGTGAAGAGTAATAGAAAGATACACTCAATGTTGACTCCTGGCCTCCCTACACATATGTGTCAACACATACACACACCACATAAGCCAAACATAAATGAGTTTGAAATTTATGAAGTATATGACTCTTGACTTTTGATTGACATTGTTATCTGTGAATGCAGGAATTCGACATCCTGAAACACTAAGAGTTAAATGCTCAGGCTTGGCTGGGACAGCGGCGGGCAAGCACAGTAGCTGGTCTGAGTGTTTGGATTCATTTAAGGTCAGAACTCATTACTGAGCTCAGTGAAATGCCAGGATAGAGATGGCAAGGCCGGAGTCAGTAGATGAGGTGCCTTGATAACAAGGGCAGGTTGTCTATGTGATATTACCTATTTCTGCCAAGCACTGCTGGGATGTGTGTGGCGGGATCACATTTCAGGAGTCACTTTAAAACAGATTATCAGATTCTAAGAAAGAAACATCCACTGACACGTGAAACGGGGTTGCAAGCTTGTAAAGGAAGAGTATGCACTTAATAAGGACATACAAGGTGAGGAAATGCCGAGTTTGATGCCCAGACCCCAGGTAAAGTTGCAGCTTATGGTGGTACAGGCTCGGAACCCCATCACTGGGGAAGCAGAGAGACTAGCAGATCCCCAGGGTTCACAAGGCATCCTGCTTAGGGTACTTGGTACATTTCGGGACAATGATAGACTCTGTCTGTAAAACAAACAAATAAAAAGAGGCAGAGGATGCCAAAAGACCAACGTCTGAGTTTGTCTTCTGGCCTCCTTAGTCAGCAAACACGTGTGCTAATTTGAATACACATGGGTTTGCACAAATAAACACACACACACACACACACACATGGGGGGTGGGGAGGGAGAGAGAGAGAGAGAGAGAGAGAGAGAGAGAGAGAGAGAGAGAGAGAGAGAGATTTCATGCAAAGCTATTGAAAGGACAAGAACAACACCACAGATAATTAAATGTTCATAGTCTGAATCACAATGGCGGGGGAGACACCCATACTCAACTCACTGGGGACAGGAACACAATTACACTCTATATTTTCACCAGGAACACACCTACACTTACACACCCACCTGGAACTGGAACACACCTATACTCACAGTAAGTGGAACATACCTACCCTCACACACTCACTGGGAACACACCCACACTCACACACTCACAGGGAAACACTTACACTCACACTAAGTGGAACATACCTACATCACACACTCACTGGGAACACACCTATACTTACACACTCACTAGGAACACACCCACACTTACACACTCACTGGGAACACACCTACACTCACACACTCACTGGGAACACACCTACATTCACACACTCACTGGGAACACACCTACACCTACACACTTACTGAGAATACACCTACACTAGTACACTCACTGGGAACACACCTACACTCACACTCACTGGGAACATACCTACACTCACACGCTCACTGGGAACACACCTACACTAGCACACTCACTGAGAACACACCTACACTCACACACTCACTGGGAACACACCTATACCTACACACTTACTGAGAACACACCTATACTAGCACACTCACTGAGAACACACCTATACTTACACACACACTGGGAACACACCTATACTCACGCCTACTTATCTATCTCCAAAGGTAAAACCAGGAGAAGCCACCCTTCTTTACCTCAGATGTCATAAGACATATGCTTATTGCATAGAGAGTTAAAGAAGGTAAAAGATGAAGTTCTAGAAAGTTAACTCTGTTGTGTATCCGTGTCCAGATAGAAGACCAAAACATCAATTTGTTTTGATGAATAAATGAATAATAGCAGTCACTTTCTCTTTTTGCCCTGGCCTCATGTTTCTCACCCTGAGAAGACCCAATTCTTTAGGTTGGGATCTAAGTATTAATAACTACATTCACCCACATGCACCCACACTGTTGGTGATTTGGGATTGTTTCATTGACACTTGGGTCATATGCTGCCTACTACCTGGCTGTCTCCACCTACTTACAGTGTTCACATTCATTCTGACACGCCCCTCACAGCTGCCCGGCTCATACAGTATCAGAGCTGGTGCATCCACTCCCTACTGGGGAATGCTTATGTTGTTCCCTTACTTAGCTGCTGTACACCATCCTGCAATACTTCCTGTGTATTCATCTTCCTGTGTATTCATTTTTATTCATGCCAGAATAAAAACAGGTGGCCAATATTATTTTAAAATGCATTCCAAAAGGATTGTACTTTTAAAATCGTGGTAGATAATGCAAATTGCCTTCTACGGGTGGTGTATCATTTCACACTTCTGCTATCATATGGCTACCCCCTGTATGAAGACTCTCAAATCTCTCCGCAGCACAAGCTGATGGAAGCATCGAGGACTGACTTATCTTTGGTTCAGTAATCATGATCATTCGCATGGATATAAGGAACAAAGGAAGGGAATTATAGGATGATGCAGACTTTTATAATAGAAAAGCAGATGAATAGAATATAAAAACAAGCTTGGAAAAATCAGGTAAGATTAACTAGAAAAATGCTCTCCAGCAAGCATCGTAGGGGGTGTTCCCTAGTGCATGTGAACTAAAATCGACAAGTTTTATTCTCCCTGCTTAACATGGGCCAGGGACTGATTCTTAGCCGAGTTAAAGAATAAGGGACTTGGGAGAGCCAAGAAACAAGGGATTCTTATCCCTTGACGCAGGTAGTAAATGGGAGTAGACATCATTTTCTATTTCAGTTACTTTCCAAAGGTCTCTGATAATCAAGGGACTTGAGTTGGGTCACTCAGTCACTCCAGAAGTCTTCAGCCTGGAATGGTAGGCAGCCCTTAACAAGGCACCTTTCAAACTTCTGAGGTTAGGTTCATAATTTAGATTCTTCCTCGAGGGAGCAGAAGAAAGAGGGCTTGTTACAGGCTGAGATTTCTCTAGAGCTAAAAAGCATCCAGATTGAATCTTGCAATTCTTGGTTTAATCTTGAAATGTCTCAACTACTTTTCTGTTCCAAATAAAAAGAATTTAAGGAAGGGCTGTGGTTGTTGTTAAGATAAAGACCTCTCCAACACCCAGGCAACTCTATAAGCAGCTTTGATTGCAAGGATATCAAAGTGGCCCAGGTTGTGTTTTATTCGAGGACATGAATGCTGAGCCTAGTTTAAGCATTCTTTTAAAAAAAACACTGCAATAAATTATATATACAACACTGTGAATTTTCTATGTTCAGAATGAATGAATATACTTACCCCATATTCATATTGTATTGTAAAGAGGATAAATATTAATGACCTACGGAAAAGCAAAAATATAGTCTAAGTGTTTGCTTTAATGGGAGACAGCCTAGACAGAGTAACAATACTAATCCCAGAAGGTGGACTATCAAGTCTGACTGCTACAACCGGACACAGTCCATGTCATCCTCTCTCTGGCCGCCAACATCACCTCTTCTCAATCAGTCAAGGAAAGTGTATTGAAGGCCTTCCTGCACGGACACACTGAAGACCATGGTGCAGGAAACTTTAGGGGCACCAAGGGTGACATTGAGGCTCAAATGGAAAGGTGAGTGAAGAGAGAGAGGAAATGACTCTCCATGAAAGCAAGCAGAGAGGAAGCGGAAGGCAGCTGTGGTCCGGGGCACACCTGAGACGAGTGACATCCAGGATGCCACTAAATGGAACCAATGCAAGAAGGAGTGGTAGCCAGCAAGCTGCCTGAATGGGAGGAATGGATCAGGGTGTGGGGATAGTGTGGAATCACAAGGGCATAGAGAGGTGGCCCACCACAGCCTAAGTCCACCTAAGGCTTTGCTATTATAAGCAAATTTAAACAGAGTAAGGATGTGATCAAGGGATGCACCAACGTTTGCTGGTGCATCTCTCCATCAAAGGTCTTCAGCGCACACTATCTCATCTGGTCCTTGAGCATGTGTGGTGAGTTGGTGCTCCAGGTCATACATCCCTATCTCCCACCCCCACCTTCAGCAGTAGGAGACCAGGAGGCGGGTCTTGAACTTGGTTTTATGTACACCATTTTCCTCCTTTGGAATCATGTGCTCAGTGAGCCTTCTTTACCCTTTCTCTTGGAGAAAGAAACAGTATAGATAGTGACAAAGCATTGTAACTCAATGAGGAGACCGGAAGCTGGAGGATCTTTTTTGATCTGAGCTGAGGATCTTAAGGTATTTGGGGGCGACGTTCCTGAACACAGAGGATCTAATTCTTCCCTTTCCCAGATTCTAGAACTGTCCATGTCCCTTGGATCACAGTCTCTTCTACCGTCAAAAATAGTGCTCTCTGGCCTTTGCTTCTCCTTCACCAATGCTGGACGGGTCTTATATGGCATCACATAAAGACATGTCTTCCATAAAGACACACACACACCAAGGATCCTCACCAGCGGTCTGTGACGAAGGCCTCGATCCATCTGAAAAAGCACCTCATGAAGACCTTGAGCACTGGTGCCCTCTCGGGCTGGCCTCTGTGCCCAAAATATTCCTCCAGCCTTCTCCTCTCTTCTGGAAGACTCTCGTGCACAGCTGGGAGTCAGTGTCCTGTGTTAGAATCTGCATGTGTGAAATATAAGTCATATTTATGACTTATAACAGCAGTATGCCATAAAATCGAGAATAATGATGCCTGTTATTCTGTCCATGATGGAAACATTTTCTAAACAACCCTCTTTTTTTTTTTTTTTTGTACTTGTTATGCTGAATAAACATCCTTAGAAATAAAAACAAATCCTACTAAGAGCAAGAGGGTATGGTGGGAAGGGACAGGGACATAGAAAGCAAGAATAAGGTGTGGTCAGGGGTGAGGATGGGTAAAATGCCATAAAGAAACCTGTGGTTTTAAAGGCTATCTTAGGAAAAAGTTTTTCCTTCATTTTATTTTTCAGGTATGTGTGTTTTGCCTGCATGTCTGTGCATATGCACGCAGTGCCCAGAGAGGCCAGATGAGGGAGTCAGATCCCCTGGGACTGGAGTTAAAAGCAATTGTCTGCCATCTTGTGGGTTCTGGCTATTGAACCCAGGCCTTCTGAAAGAGTAGCTAGTGGTCTTAACCACTGAGCCAGCTCTTTAGCCCCCTTGTAAGTAAACTACAAAAGATAAAAATAAATGAAATAGAAATTGAAATATTCTCAAATCCTCTATGTAATAGATATATTTTTGAAAAATGAAAAGATTTAGGAGAAATCACATTTCACAGTATACTTATACATCAATAATCATAGTAATCAAAGGTTAAGATACATTAATTGATTAATGGAAAAAGCAAAATATTATACTATGCAATGGAATGTTATTTAGGTATAATAAGGAGTTACACGTGGATCTGTATTTCTACATGGATGAACCTTGAATTCATTGTGAGTGTCCAAAGCACATGGACAATGGGCGAATCCACAGAGAAAGAAAATAGGTCAGCAGTTGCCAGAGTTAGGGACAAATGGAAAATTGGGGAGCACAGGGTTACTTTGGGGATGACAGCAATATTCTGGAATTAGAGAGTGGACGTGGTGTGCGTCAGGACTGCATCTGGGACTTCTCAATTACAAACTTTTGAAAAGAGTTAAAATGGTGAACTTTGCTTTTTGAATTTTATTTGTAAACAAGAGAAAATTTATTTTTAAACCTGACCTGAGGAACTCTTTACTTTGATCTAAAAAATCTCTTTGGCACAAAGACTGGAGAGGTCTCAATTTTAAAAGTTTGTTTCCTCTGAGCCCCTGTCCTTATGGGAACTTGCAGGGAGAAGGAAACCAGTCATGTCCAATATTACAAGCTATTTTTAAATTTCTGCATAAAAGCTCGTCAAATGAATTCAACAGTGTGTTAACTATAGACCAGTTTTTCTGGTGAGTGGTGGGACCACCTTCTGTGATTCTTTCAAAGCCAAGTACAGATAAATACAATTAAAGAGAACACACTGATTTTTTTTCTATTCCCAAACTGACCACTTTAAATAGCTTCCTCATCTAACATTGCATTCTAGAAACAAGTCTCAGTAGAATGAATTATTACTTTGGAAAGACAATGCAAATGTATTTGAATTACTTAAACTATACTCAATATTGTAAACAAATGGAAAATTGTCCAAATTTATAGAAAATTGGCGATATGTATATTTTAGTTAAAAATAATTGATGCGATTTACCTCCATACTCATGTAGGCATTCTGTGAAGAAGTTCTCACAGAGGAACACTGCTAAACTGCAGAAGAAAGATGCCTCACTACTGTCCTAACATCTGGACTTTGACTACTGTCCTAACAAACATCTGGAATTTCTCAATACACTTGGATGGATGATGTTCTGGAGACTTCAAAATAAAACTGTCCACACCATTTTAGAGATAACCAGTGTGTCACCACATCACCACTGACAGCTAAAAATGTTGTAGAAATACTCATTAATAGAAATTTATAATGCTCAGTGATTATTATGAAATAGTATTGACACAGCATTCATCTCACATACACTCGACTGTTTGTGTGTGCAGCTGCACATGTGTGTGCATGTGGAGGTCACAGGTCAAACTCATACTGTTCCTCAGGTGCCATGTATGTTGCTCCTTGAGAAAGGGTCTAGCATTCGCCTGGAGTTCACCAAATACCCTTAACTGGCTGGTGAGCCCTAAGGATATCTGGGATGGTCTGGGGATGGAAGTGACCTAGTTTCATTTTTGTTGTTGTGACAAAACATCTTGAAAAAATAACTTTAGGGTTTATTAAGCTTACAATTCCAGATTATGATTCATCACTACAGAGAAGTCACAGAGGCAGGACAACTGGTCACACCACATCTGCAGCAAAGAGAATAAATGTACCATGCTTCCTGCTGCTCTCTCGAAGCTTCTCCTTGTCTTATACAGTTCAAGATTCTCTGTGTAGGGAATGGTGTAGCCCACAGTGGACTGGGTCTTGCCACATCAATTGATAATCAAGATAACCTCCCCCAGACACGTACACAGGACAAAACCTAGACAATTTCTCAATTTGTTACAAGCTGAAAGTTAAAACTAACTAGCACAGAGAGTATACTCTTCTCTTGAAAAGTATAAGAAGGAAATTCTTTAAAGAAGAGGTGAGACTCTTGATCAAAGGCAGAACTCTATACATGTCACAGCTGAAAATCTGGATGTTGATTCTTTTTATTTTCTGTAAAATGAGTTACATAAGTCTAAAGAAGTTTTTGCTTTCCCAGGGTAGGTGTGCTTCGGTGTGAAGACTTGTTCTAAGTGAGCTGCCAGAGGGAGGAAAAGGTATTTTATCAGAAAAAGATCATGGGTGGGTATACACATGTGTGTGCATCTCTGTAGTCCACAGACCAGGCACACAAAGATCTTCTGTCTCAGTGATTCAGCTAATAGCAGGACCTTGGCATCACTGTCTTCTTGACACCGTGCACAGAGCAATATGCACATACTCTGTGCACGAGACATGACCATGGTCTGTGCAATCTACGAGGAATTTCTCTTTTTACAATGGCCAGGGTTAAGCACATTAAAGTGTTTGCTTTGGTCCAGCGTCCAAGTACATAAAACTTTACACTATCTCTCACAACAAACGTCCTCTAACTTAACATCTTACATCAATGGCAGACGTTATGTGGAATTAGACAGTATGATTCTGTTTGAGTATATCACTGCTACAAACATAATTTGAATAGTCCAAAGTGCAAGGACATTACAATATATGCAAATAACATTAGATGACCTTCAACACAGCCAATTTCTGCTGAAGTTATGTGTCTTCTGAAGGAAGCGCTTTGCCACTGTTGACTGACAAAAGAAACATTTTCAGCCCAGCCTCATGAGGGCATGGCCAAGTTTTCTGTCATCTGATCTCATCTCCTCAGCTCCATGGAAAGAATCACAAAAAGCCCTAGATTCAAGGCAACCCAACCAAAAGCATGTTTCTGTGACAGAGAACTCAGACTCTGAGCTCTCTGGAGAGCAGAAATAAATACACTGAGAAGGAAAGAGACAGAAGAAGAAAGATGCATTAAGAAATGCCCAGGTAAAGAGTAACCTTAAATTCAGAGGAAAACAAATACACTAAGTAATCACAAAAAGCAGTTATCAGAGAAAAAAAAGTCAATCTGCTGACAGAACGGAAGCTGCCCCACTCCTTCCTGTGGTTTCTATGATGGAGAGAATGGACCTGTATTGACCAAGTGGCTGGGAGTCCTCTCCTTCCGGTGGGTTCTAAGGCAGGTTCACTCTCACAGGAAACTCACTTGCCCTCCCAGAGGGGATGCATCCCAGCACTCCAATGCTTTCCCAAGCATCTGCTCACCCAGAGACCTCTCTTCGGTCGCTAGGCTCTTTCCCCCAGCATACAAACACAAGTCCTTTCTAGCACGTGTAGCCGGCAAGTGCCACCTTGTTACCGTCTAACTCCTTGTGATTATTAACCACACTTCATTTATTGTGAAAGGAGAATTCTTGGTTTCCAGTTCCCCCCTGGGATGGCTCACATGTCTCTGCTCAGTGTTTTCCAAATGCTCCAGTCTTGCTTGGGAACAAGATCCAAGATCTTTCCATGAGTCCCACCATGGGAAATTTGTTTTCTTTGCAACAGGCTCTTGTGTTGAAACACACCCTGTTGTCTTCTCATCAATGTGGGCTAGTGGCCAAGGTTTGGGACAAGATAAACAAGAGACGGAAGCTTGGACTTTTCTATTCACGAACTGCCTATAGAAGTTTCTGCCTTTTCCTCCACTGGTCCCACGAAATCTGTGAGTTCTGTTAAATGCCTAAGTTTTGTGCTTTCTGGGAAAATGTTTCCTACTTACTCAGTGAGTACAATGTTCTTTCAACACTACACAACCATCAGAATGTTCTTTCCCATGATAAATCTTTCTTATTTATCTTTTATACTTTTCTTTTTCCAAACTAGAATTTTCTATGCTTGAGCTTTGATCTTAAAAGGAGGTATGAGAGATACTGAAGAAGTGGCTCGGGGTTCAGGCCACTGGATGCTCTTCCAGAGGGTTGGAGAGCAACTTTGGTCAAGAACTCACAACCATCTGCAACTCTAGTACCAGGGGATCCGATGCCCCCTTCTGGCCACTGTAGGCACTTCATGCACATCATACACAGACTTACATTCAAGCAAACACTCATACACATAAATAAATTTTTTTTTTATTTAAGAAGACTCTCAGAGATTAGGAAAACACTTCCAGTTATGTGTAGGAGAGCCTTATTTACCCCAGCCCACTGGAGAACTTCCTTTAATGACCTCCACCTTCCCAGTTAAGTATTAAGCTGAGCAGGACTGGGTTTTATGTACTTCATTTGCCAGAATACTTGCCTAGCATGCATAAAGCCCTGAGTTCAATCCCCAGCACAGCATAAGTAGGATGTGATTAAGCACTTCTGAATCCCAGAACTTTGTATGTGGAGGCAGGAGGACCAAAAGATCAAGGTCCATCTTAATGGCATAGTGATTTCAAAGCCAGTCTGGAGGTACATAAAACCCTGTAACAAGATAGAGAGAGAGAGAGAGAGAGAGAGAGAGAGAGAGAGAGAGAGATAGATAGATAGAAGACAGATAGAAGATATAGTATCAAATAGGTAGGTAGGTAGGTAGATAGAGAGATGATGGATGGATGGATGGATGGATGGATGGATGGATGGATAGTTAACTGTTTACTAATATACAAGCTAATTACTTGTTCCTGTTTTCATTAAAAACAACAACAACAACAACAACTTAGGGCTGACAGGATGGTCTAGTGGGTAATAGCATTTACTGCCAAGCCTAACGGCCTGAGTTCAACCTGAGAACCATTGTGTTGGAAGAAGAGAATTGAGTCTCCTAAACTGTTCTCCGATCTCCACAGGCATGCAAATGCACCCCTACACACACACACACACACACACACACACACACACACACTAAATAAATAAAATGTAATAAAATTTTTAGATTCTGATTGGTTTTCACTGATACATTTGAAAACATGAAAGTAGTGCACGTTAATGAGGAACTCTATATCATTTCCTCATGGTGAAGGTGTACAAAACGCATTGTTGTAATGTCTCTAAACATACAGGGTATGGCTCTCTCCTGTCCCTCAGGACTTCTCCCTCGTCTCTTAGGACCTGCCACCCCCTGAGCAGCCTCTATCCACCATCTCACTCTGTCTCTTGACTTTCCCAACCCCCACCTTTTCCAAACGTCTCTGAAATCCACTTCTTTCAGATTCCATGCATGAGTGAGGTAAAGCATGGTGTGTGCATTTCTGTCTGGCTTATTTTGCTTAATATAGTGAGCTCCATCCAGTCCCATTGACTTCATTTATGTAAGCTGATTCTACTCCAAGAACACACGCACACACATACACACAAATAACCACACACACACACACACAAACACACACACACACACACACACACACACACACACACACACCAGGTTTATTTGAGTTCTTTAGCAAAAAACAGTTGCTCTCATTCCACCCAAGATTTCTCATGCGGGTCATGCATCTGTGTGGTCCAAAGACCCTCAGAATGTGGCCGCAGCTTCATGTTCTCTGAGAGGGGAAAACTTGACAAGTACTCAAGTACATTCTTGAGACCGACTCTACATTCCTGCTGGAACAGAATGCCCCTGGCCTCGAGCCAGCCCACCCCACCTCTCCTACCCTGTAGACCTGGTTGGAGTGTGTACATGCTGCAGTCCTCAGATGACACTGGAAGCTGGGTCTGGCAAGCCAGAGCCAAGTGAGCCCTATCTCAACTCACCCACTCTTCTGGCAACATGGGCTTCTATTATCACTTCCTTTGTGAGGTCTCCTCCCAATATCAACAGAACACTTGACAGTAACCACAATAAAGCCACATCTAAGAACAACATGATATGGGTTATAAAAATGCAGGGTTAACCTTCAAAACCACACTGGCCTCCGACCTCCAAGTTCAGGGTGGCATCTTAGTCCCTAATGCTCTCGGATGTGTTGCTGAGAGCCCTACACTCCAGCCTTCCCTTCTACGAGTTTTCTCCCTAGCCGTGGCAGTACGTTTATCTCAGCTCTCTGGACTTATTAGGCTTCTGAGCTCTGCCTTTGGAATGAGCTTCTGGCAATAACATCAGCTGATTCCTTGGTCAGGGCCTTCCCTCTGGGGAGTGGAAAGCTGACTTCCCAAGTGGAAAGCCTCCGTGGCTCCTAGCTAGAGAAAGTCTGCCTCCCTGAATGCCAGCCGACCGTGCACTCAACTCGTCAGGGGACGAGAGTAGTAAAGGCTGCGGTTCAGATAGTCATCGCTACACATGGTGAGTGTGTTATGTAATTAAAATGTTCACTTAGTGAAGCCCAGTGCGAGTCTGTAATTCCTTTCAGTTCAGGATTTCTCAGGATGGAAAATTCATATCTGAGGGGTCAAAATGAGTCTGAGTCAGTCAGTGGCCTGGGCAGTGCCTGGCTCAGTAACTGTTCCCTCGTTCCCTTCCTTCTTTCCCATTCTTTATCCCTTCCTTCTTTACCCCCTTCCTAATTAGTAATAGAGACCAACACACACACACACACACACACACACACACACACACACACACACACACCAGCACCACAAAACAAAAACAACTTCCCAACTTGTTGGGTATACAAATAGAATGTGGGGCCAGAATTAGAGATTTAAAGAAGATCTGGGGATACAGTTGCTTTTAGTTGGAGAATGAGGAGTTGAGTAGCTGGTTGGTTTGTTACTCAGTCAGTTAGTTGGCTAGTCAGTTAGAGATGAGATATTGTTATGATACCCAAGTTGATCTCAAACTCCTGAGATCATGTGATCTTCCTGCCTCTGCCTCCTACAGAGATGGGTCTATAGGTCACTGTTGTGAGTAGGAGGGTAGGGACCTTTCAAACATCAAGGAAAGATAATCATGCATAGGGGTGACTCTTCAGTGAGTGTGGAAAAAGAAAGCATACCATGGGATAGTTGTAGGTTGGATTACAGAGTTAGCTCATGCTGAAATATTACAGAAATGGCTCACCCTGAAAATCAAAGAGAAGACTTGGTAAGGGTCAGAGGACCGCTCTCACCACCGTCTTCTCCTCTTACCACTTTCCTCCTCTCTTCCCCTCTTCTCCCCACCTTTTCTTCCTCTCTTCCATTTCTCCATCATCATCATTCCCATCCATCCCACTATAACAAATAATTATTAGGACTGACTGAGGCTAAATGCACAGTAAGTTCTAGGCCATGCGCTCTGTGCAGACTTCATATCGTTCATGAGAAGTCCTGAGTGAGTTTCAGGGAGTCGATCTCTGGGAAGAAAGACTTCGGGATCACAGAAAATCAATTATAAATGAAGTGGCTCAGGATCACAAGGACGCTCTGTCCCTCTGAATCTCAGAAAGACGGGGCCCTCCTGTACAGACTTCTGTGCTTGGAAGCCTAGAAATCGGCATGTTCTAGAGGTCAAAGGGGCTCTCTCTCTAAACAAGAGAGAGGGGAGGTCTATATTTAACTTTTAAGCAAAAAGAAAGATTTCATAAAAATTATCCAAATGAACTCTAAGGTTAGGCAGAAATGCTGAGGTGGGCAGTGTGTCCATCTGGGAGACAGCAGGAAAGCTTTATCTTGGAGAAAGAGTGACCAGGCTCATATGAAGTCTTTCTGTCCTAAGAACTCCACCATGGCCTATCCCGTGGCTACATCCTGCATTCTGCCCGGCTTCTAAGTCATCCGGGCTTCCGGGTGGGGAAGTGGATCCCGAGGGGTCTGGAATCTCCTTACCATGTCTCTTCCTTAAGGACAAGACCTGGAATAACACTCCACATTGTATGGTTGTGCCACTCAGGAAGGTAACAAGAGATTCAAGGGCATACCTCAAACCTGGGCTTCAGGGATGAAGATGGTTCATTGGGTAAATGAAATGAGCTTGCCCCTGAGCTGATGATCTGAGCTTAATCTCTGGAACCCACAGAGTGGAAGGAGAGAACGCTTGTTCTTGACCTCCCCAGACAGGCACTGAGGCATACCCTCTCCCCAGTAAATCAAATGTAAACAACAACAAAACAAAATGTCTTCCGAGTCATGGACTTCCCATGGTTCACTGTGCATCTCAGCATCACTGTCAGCATGGACCACACATAAGTGTCACCTCTGAGCACAGTCAAGGGAATGCTTTATGTATGCATAAGGTTATCAGTGAACATCATGGCCAAAATAGTTGACAGTTGAAAATATCCTCAGAAAATATAATCAGGATTATAATTAAAGCAGGCTTGTTCTTTTATTATGAACTTTGGAAATAAAGAACCTAGGGGGAAAACTCAGACAATAAATCTAGAAAGAAGTCTACATTGCATTTTTACAGTAAAAATAAAAAGAATAAAATATTAAATCTAGTTTATATATAACCAGAATGAAAAATAATTGGTAAATTAAAATCATTAAATATAATATGTCGTGAAACTATGAGGTAACTTTCTATAAATTAGGTTAGCACTGATGGAGTACTTATTTCTGGAATCCTATGCATATACTTTGAATGCTATGTAAATATCTCTGGTTATTAATTCAAGAAGTATCTACCTGGATCTAGTTTGCGGTAACTCTTACTATGCATAAGAGAGAAAACAAGGAATTGAAGGAACTATACATTATTGTTTGCCTATCTTCTGTAGTTCATGATTTACAATCTTTTCATATGCATGGAGTGCATGTGCGAGGACTGTGATGCATGCTTGCATGTGTGTAAGTGCATCGGCAGGCCTAAGGTTGGGATCCAGTCTCAACCGTCTCAACCCTACATATGGGAGCAGGATCCCTTGCTGAACTGGAACCCACTACTTCGGTGAGGTTGCTGCTAGCCCGCTTCCTCCAAGGGTTCTCTACAATACACTCCCCACATTCTGGAAGCACAAGTGGACCGCCACACCCGCTGGCTTTTAAGTAGGCTCTAGGGAATCCAAATTCCACTCCCGTGTTTCCATAGGAAGTGATCTAGCCAGCTGAGCCATCTCCCCAGCCCCGTGTGCAATTTTAAATGGCTACTTTGATAACAGCATCAAAGGTGGATTTCACAAGGCTTCCAAGAGAGGAAACCAGCGCCAAGGAGCCCACAGTCTATGAATAATAAGAGTGGATGCCAGGGCAGGAGTTACAGAACAGCCACAGAGGAGTCAGGAGCAAGGACTAGCACAAGCTGGTTGTGACTCTGAAATCGTAAAGCCACCTGCAAGTGATGAGAAGGGAATGTTCTCAGGGGGATGACCAAGAGGGGAGTTGGGGAACTCAGAGAAGGCTCTGTGGGCAACCTATTGCTGCACATCTCATCAAAAGCAGAAGGATGCCGTGTGTGCAGTGCAGTAGGGGCTATAGACATTCAGGGACTTCGGAAGAAGTAGGCCTGAGGGTGACTGCTATGTGAACTTAATAAGCTTAATAAACTTAATAATTAATTAATTATAATTAGTTATGATTATTTATTTATTTAATCAAGTGATTGATTAATTATAATATTAATTAATACACTTAATAAATATTTAGCCATCCATTCACAAAGGGGAGAGGGCAGAACTGCCAAAAGGCCTCTTCCCTAATGGGGTTTACACTGAAAATTGGTGAAATGGACACACATATTTAAACACCAGGGCTAGAGATATTGTTTAGTCAAAAAAAAAAAAACTTGCTGACAAGCATGAGGACCTAAGTTCAAATCCCTAGCATGGATGCAAAAGCCAAATTGGACATATATACACCTGCAACTCCGACAGAGATCTCAAGAGATCAGAAACAGAATTGCTGAGGTTTGCTGGCCTCCAGCCTGGCTCTAGGTTCAGTGAGAGACCCTGTCTTAAGGGAACAAGGCTACACAGGATAGAGCAGGATACCTGGCATCTTTCTCTTGTATCAGAATACAGATGTGTGTGCCTGCACACATGTGCACGTGCATGCGCTCTCACGGGTAAAATATTTACACAGATGAAATAAATCTTTTAAAAAGAAACCAGAAGAGACACGGTATTAATTAAAATTTTAAAGGCAGATTAAATAATTATATAGAGTTGTCAAGGGCATTGACAATTGTATTCAAATCTCCATCTAGTATCAAGTGTTTAAAAAAAAATCTTGTGCAAAAAGAATAATTTTTTCTTTCCTTTTTGTCCTCCTCAGGGTTTCCATTCCTGCACAAATATCATGATCAAGAAGCAAGTTGGGGAGGAAAGGGTTTATTCAGCTTACATTTCCATACTGCTATTCATCACCAAATGAAGTCAGGACAAGAACTCACACAGGGCAGAAACTTGGAGGCAGGAGCTGATGCAGAGGCCATGGAGGGATGTTACTGACTTGCTTCCCCTGGCTTGCTCAGCTTGCTTTCTTACAGAACCCAGGACTACCAGACCAGGGATGGCACCACCCACAATGGGCCCTCCTGCCCTGGATCACTAATTGAGAAAATACCTTACAGCTGGATCTCATGGAGGCATTTCCTCAAGGGAGTCTCCTTTCTCTGTGATAACTCCAGCTTGTGTCAAGTTGACACACAAAACCAGCCAGGACATTTTTGTTATTCATATTTAAGGAGTACATTATGATACACTAGTTCTTTCAGTTTTGATTCTCTTTTTAATTCATGAGCTGTAGTTGAGCCCCGATTAATTCCAACCATTGGTGAGCAGAGCACTAGTGTCGTGAAGTGTGTGTCTAGGGGAGAGGTGAGGAGTGGATGCTTAAACCTGGCTTCCAAACAAGCCACTTTTTCATGTTTCACTTGCAAGTGAATCTGCTGGAGATCTTGGATCCTGGACCATGTCATTCTGATTCAGTGAGTCTGGGTGGCCGCTGAGATTACAGTTCCTCACAGCTCCTGGGCGTGCCAATGCTGCTGGTATTGGGAAGACCAAGGCATGGTTCTAGGTGCTTCGAAGTGTGCTGACCTGGAGTTAAGATGGGGCTGTGCTTGGTTCTTGTTCATTTGCATTGATCTCAGAAGAGCATCCCTGTGCCACATCACCCCTGAGCCACCACCTCTCACCATGTCCAACGCAAACTCCAGTCAGAATGCAGCGTGTAGTGATCACATCTGAGGGATCCTCGGAGTCCTACAACTACTCCGTACCGTGAGTCCAATGTAATACGCCACGGTAAGAGTTTACCCTGGAGAAGTTAATCCACACCAGTATGTACAAAAGGATTCAGAATCCAGGGGTAGTCCAGATGCCAGGCTCCTGGGCATCTGTTTCCTCCCTCCTGTGCAATATCCCATTTCCTTCTGCAGGTACAGCAGAAAAGTAATGCAGCTGACTCCTCTTACCAATGCGGATAGCCTTAGTCTGTTCTTCCATCGAAACTCCAGGGCTCTGGGCTGAAGATACAGCTCAGTGAGTAAATGACTGCTGTGGAGGTGAAGACCAGAGTTTCCATCCCAGGATGCATGAAGAGTGAGGTGTGTGTAACTGTCTACCCTGCACTCCTAAGGCAAGACAGGGGGTGCAGGCTGAAGAATTCCTGGGAGCTCACACATCAGGAGAGTAAGAGGCCCAAGCAAGGTGGAAACTGAAGACCAACACTCAAGGTTGTCATTTGACCATCACACACACACACACACACACACACACACACACATACACACTGTGGCTTTTGCTCACCCACACAAGGATAAAATGAGAACATGCACACACAGATACATCATACATAGAGAGGAGGAGATAAAGAAACCACAGGGCCTTGAGAAGAAGGCCATTTAAATTTTAAATGTTCTATAATCCTGCAAAGGGAAGAAGCATCTGATATCAGGACTGAGATTTTGATTTTTTTTTCAATAAGCAGTATCAATTTATAAAAGACAAAACATATGCCTTTCCAGTCTTTTGGGCATCAGCAGAGTACCTGACATCCTATCCCACAAGGATGACAGAACTACCCCCCAAGAACCTTCCTAATGCCGCTATGTGGCAGATTACACTTATTCGCTGGGCACACACTCCACAATGTTCCTAAATCTTAAAAATTTTAATGAATGTCTTCTTGTTAGAGACCCTAATTCAGTACAGCTAACCAAGATGACTGTGGTGGAGGTGTAATATATGGGAGAGAAGAAATAAAATAAAATAAAATAAAATAAAATAAAATAAAATAAAATAAAATAAAATAAAATAAAATAATACAAAACAAGTGGCCACAAAGCACGTTTGCATAAAGAATTTGCAAGAGGTTCTACCATGCACTGGTAAGTTTGTCCTCTAGATAGTCTGATACAAGTGGTTTGGAATTCATTGGGCACTGGAACATTAAGATGTTCCTCGGGCGATTCTAATGTACAGCCACGGTTGTAAGTCATGGAAGATGCCCCTTTCGCTCTGCAATCTGAGGGGCTGGGGGAAAGGAGAAGGAACTCAGATGGCCAGTGAACTTGGATTAGAAAACGGACACAAGTAAATGTTCTTCATGGAAGCTGGCCCTTTCCTTCAGTGATGAGCATCCGCTAACCAGTTAACAGGCCACCAAAGAGCTGGTGGCTGAGTTTGCACCCACTGATCCGTTCATGACATTTGGATGGTTATCATAAGACCTTGTTCTCAGAGACCACTGTGATGATGATATTATGGTTGTTTAGTGGGAGCCTTAGAGAGCTAACAAGACCGTTCAGTTAGAATTCTTTCTGCCTGTTTCCACATCTCTTCTTTAGCACTGTGATGATAATATCTAAGCAACACTGATTTAACTGTAGCCTGTGCATTTTCAATGATACACCCCATTCAGTGTGGTCTCCTGCACGAGAGAGAGAGAGAGAGAGAGAGAGAGAGAGAGAGAGAGCCCTGCAACAATGTACCCTACCAAGCCAGAAGTGACATTTGCATCCAAGGCCCTCCCAGGCAGGGACACCCTGGACCAGAGTTGGCTCTCATTTTCTCCTCCGTTTCCGCAGATAAGGTTTAGCCTGAAAAAGCAGTTCAACTCAGAGAATAGGATGAGCTTTCTCTTTCCCCTCAGCTGCCTCTTGCTCTTGGCATTTTGGAATGACGGGACTGCCAGGACAGTAACTCGAGCCTCCAAATTAATCAAAACACACAGTGCCCAGTTCAAGCCCTGGCAATGAAGCCTGGGAGCGAGGCAAGCTCTCCTCTGCTGACCCCCAAGGCCACAACTTCCCCAGCTACCACCCCTTAGATGCCACAATGCTTCTGCTCCCCGGCAGGTGCCCTGGCGCTGGGGCGGTGCCTGTCCGAGGAGGGAGGCTTACCTGGGGAACAACCCGGCAGAGAAGGAACTGCAGGGGAGCAGGCAGACCTGACGCGCGAGCCTCGAGGTTGTAGCTGGAGGGAATCCACCCGTGATCGTGTTCCTCTTCCCAGCCTGTCCAGCCTCAGGTCTGTGTGCTGGCTGCGGGTTGAAGGCCGGCAGCCGATGGGAAGCCCCTAGAGCTGCCAGCAAACCCGGCCTCCAGCGTCGCAGACTCCCGCGCGCCTCCCGCTTAATCTGGGCAGGGCTGCTGGCCACTCCCCTCACCCTGTGCAGCCACCTCCCTACCGCACACCCCTAAATTCCTCACGCTGACCTGCACCCGCTAAGCACCGGAGTCCCAGGATCGCGGGGACATCACCTCTTTCACCCTGACCCCTGGAGCTGCGCCCACCTGCCTGCTCTGCGGGCGCCCAACTCTTTCTCACTTCCTGGGCACGATGCCCGGTTGAAGGGACAGTGCCTGGCGAGCTGGGAGGGAGAGGGGACGAGGGCGGGACCTCAGCCACTTCTTCCCTCCCTTAGAGTTACAATCAAAAGCTTGGGTGAGGACAAACAGACCGCTGTGGGTTGAGCCCTTACAAAACTCGCCCCAGTGGTCCAGCAAGGCGAGCTTCACTGCGGGGCCTCTCCAATCTGCGTCCCGCGGGAGACATGGAGGCCTGAGAGCCCCGTGGATCCCGAAGGTCACTGAAAACAGCGGGACTCAGGACCGTCTCCCATCATGCACTCAGAGACTGCTCCAAGGTTCTTGGCGCTCCTGCTGCCTATCCTGCTGCTGCTTCTGGCTGCCCCGCCTGTGGCTAGCAAGGTGAGTTACTGAAAGGCTGTGCAGACCCCCACGGGGCGCGCGCGCGGCAGAGCTATCCCTGTCTCCCTGTGTGGGACAAGCCAGTCCCACTCACTAGGGCTCTGTCTTTGAGTTATCTACTCCATAAGGCTTGTTTTAACTATCTGGAGGGTTGCTCAGCTGCTGCGAGCTCCTCCGGAGTCTTGGGATGGATGCACATGGGAAAAGAGCCGTAGCTCTGAGGAACAGGTGGAATGAACTGAGCTGGAAGAAGTGGAGAGGCAGCCAGTGGTCCAGGACCCCAGGAGTCCCGGGTGGAGGAACGAAGCTTACAGAGAACAGTGATGGATACCAAGAAATAGGTTATAGAGAGACAGATGATGATAGGGATGGATCTAAGAGAATTGATGATAACAAATATAAGTGATACAAGATAAGAGAGTTGTGATGGTAAGTAGAAGGGCAGAGGTAAAAGGTAAATAGATAATGGATGGACAGATGAATTTGGTAGTAGATGATGGATGGACAGATGGATGGGTGGATGGATAGGAAGATAGGTAGATAGATAGATAGATAGATAGATAGATAGATGAAAATAATGGCCTGTTCTGGAGGTGTAAAGTCAGGATGGTGAATGAACAGGTCGCATGGTTGGCTGGAAGTGGACCAGCCTAGGAGGCGAAGATTCCTTGGAGCCTCAGTCCTGCTCCTTCCAGATCTCACTCGACTCTGACTTCACTGGGGCTCAGTGTTCCTTTACACTCTCTGGACTCAAAAGCCGTCATGGTAAAAAAAAAAAAAAAAAAAATCAAGACATAGAACTTATATTAGGATGAATTACGCAATTTCATGTTGATTTTGGTTTTTATTTGGAATTTGGGTCACCCTGTGCTCATTTGAATCTACTCCATAAGGCTTGTGTTTTTTTGGCCACTAAAGATAAAAATCTCCTTGAAACTACGAGGAGCCTGGAAGGGGCTGGCTGGGTTTCAGTTGGTGAATCAGAACTTTAGCTTTGCAGACGCTTTGATGCCGTTTGTTGGGTGGGAATGGTGAGCTAGCTCCTCTTGCAATGATGAGCAGGTGTGTCAGCCTCCCATGACTGAGGCCGTGACTGGAGATTAGTGGTCCCTCATGGGTCACCGGGAAACACGTTCACTTACCTTTTAAGGGCGGCATGCCGGGCATCAAAGCTAGGCTGACACTCCTCTGGACTCCACCCCCTTAGATTTCTGATTTCCCACAAATAACCCAGACCCGGCCTTTTGTGGTGTTTCTTTCTAATTTCTGTGCACTTAGATCCACAGCTACGAACCCACAGCAATAGAGAGCTGTGTTTTTAGGAGAACTATTTTCAGATGAAATGTGTCCTTTAGCAGCTTACAGGCCTGTCTGTCCCTGCGCTTAAGATCTCCCTCTTTCATCTCTTCACGTTGTTGCACAGCTTTCAAAAGTTAATTGATCTGGTCACCCACCTTTCAGTCATGTGCAGGTGTCTTAGTGTCTTCGTTTTATCTAAAAGATTTTGTAAGCTATATGAAGTGTCTCTAACAAGACCATATGTTTCAGGGTGAGTGAGATGGCTCAGTGTATGGAAACTGACAAAATTAACTCAATTCCCAAATAGATTAAGAGAACCAGCTCCTGAAAGTTGTGTCCTTTCCCTGCCTATACTTAGACAATACATCCATGAATGAATGAATGAATGAATGAATGAATAAATGAATGAATGAATAGGACTGCCTGATCTAGGTGACTAAATACTGCTGGGCAGGCTGGCTGCAACTCATGCAAACCGATGTGGATTCTCTAACAGCTTTAGCAGAAACCAGTAAGTCATGTTATACAAATGCCTAAGAACATTCCAGAACAGTCATCATCATCATCTTCATCATCATCATCATCATCATCATCATCGTCGTCGTTGTCATCATCATCTTTCTAGACTCAGAAAAAAAGCAATGAGATTGTGAAGGGACCTGGGACTCTTGGAAGAATGAAGTGGTGAGCTGGAGCTGAAGAGATAATAGCTCAATGATTAAGAGCAGTTGTGGGTCTTGCACGGAACCTGGGTTTGAGTTCCAGAACCCATTCACAATCATCTGTAAGTCAAGACCCAAGGGATCCAGTGTCATCTTCTGACCACCATGAGCACAAGCACAGACATGGCAACATGCCTATGTGCAGAGAGAAGACACACATAAAATAAAAATAAGTAAATCTCAGTTTTAAAACGTGGTACCCTGTGACCATAGAACCTCCAGTTACACCATATGCAATCATGTTGTGTTGGCCTCTTCCATCTTACATGTAAAATTACTTCTGTTTCGAGTTTGGAGAGGTCAAAACATTACAATTTAAGTTCATGACTACCACAGTGACTCCGTCTGTTCTGTTTCTATCGAAGCTTGAAGTGAGCCTTTGTTAAAAGCATTCTGAATTATCATTTCCACTGCACCTTCTGAAGGAAACAGAATCGGTGTCCTCGATGATTACAAAATGAGCTGTACTACAGAGAAAAGACATCTCAAGTTGACTGGTACCTGCATGACATGTGCCAACCTGGCTGAACCCACAAACCAGCTGTGACCTTGAGCAGGGCAGGCAGTACTCTGAATCTCAATCTTTTTATCTGTGACCTGGAAGGGTTGACACCCCTCCAGTAAGGCAGCAGGTAATGAGTGAGGTAGTGGGGGAGGGGACGATCTTCAGGCCCATCCAGCTGTCGACAGTGTGGAATCGAGACCCAACGTACAGCATTCTTCTAGGAGAGACACTAAAAATCGAACTCTTAGTCATAAATGTCTTGTATTACTATTAGCAAGCAACTGAGTTCAATTGTACTCAAAGCAAAATAACAAGCAGGAAAAGACAAATAAACAAATCGCTTGTGAGTCAAACAACCTGCAAGTGAGAGCTACATGCAGCCTTTGGGCTATCGTGTGTCTAATCTCTGTGCTATGTTAGCTGAATGCCTCCAGCTGTACTTTAGCATTTCCCTAAACAGGAAGCTAGCGGCAGTGCTGACCCTGCATGCCCTGCTTAGCCAAGGTGGAAACTGCCTGCCCACACAGTTTGTCCCCAAGCACCCAGGGAGAAGGACTTTGCTGCTTGGCAGAGAAGCCAAGGGCCGCTGAGTTGTTCACTGTACCTTCAGGCTTACAGCTGTAATCTTCTGCCCAGTTCTCCCATATTAAACTCACAAGAGTCTTCTGCTATTATTCCAGCCAATAGGTGGGGAGAAGCCGTGGGGTGTGCCTATCACTACTCCCTGGATAAGTCTAAAGTCATCAGCAAAGTTAACGTTCCCTTAAGTTCCAGGAAGAGCTGTAAGAAGCACATAACGCACAAAGATGCTTTCTCATCTGAATTTATTTTCAAAAAAATCAAAAACTTCAGTTGGACTAGTTAACATTTTGAACAAACAAGAAAAGTAATGTAGTGTAATGACACAGATTTATCTATGCCTGAGATTGAACAAATATTAATAAAGCTTGTCTTGTCTCTCAGATTCCCCATATTAGGGGAAAAATACAGAATGCCATAAGACTCTAATTCTTTTTTTTTTATTTTTTTTTTTTTTATTTTTTGGATTTGTTTTTTTTGAGACAGGGTTTCTCTGTTTAGTCCTGGCTGTCCTGGAACTCACTCTGTCGACCAGGCTGGCCTCGAACTCAGAAATCTGCCTGCCTCTGCCTCCCAGAGTGCTGGGATTACAGGCATGCGCCACCACTGCCCGGCTAAGACTCAAATTCTTAACTTGGTTCCAGGCCAGGTCTGTGGATGCCACTCTCATGAAAGAAAGATTTTGTGTTTATGCTCCACACAAGTGAGTGGGGTGTGTGTGTGTGTGTGTGTGTGTGTGTGTGATATTGTTTCATGGTTTTTTTCAAATATAATAGTTTCATATTCACACTTACCTTTTTAAATCATCAACTGCTATGTCATTGGATTTTATCCATGTTGACATCTTTTTTTGTAGACGAACCCATTTCATAGCATTCTGTAATATAAAGTAGGTTATTTTGTCAGCCCCTTCCTTACAGTGTAGGCCAGGCTTCACACTTTTATTTTACAAAGTTGCCACAGTGCCTCTCTGTATGTAACATCGTGACAACTGGAATTGGAATTCCTAGGTGCATAAAGAAAAATGTGGTTACATTATTGTTACAGTAATTGTTCAGTATTGCTACATTACTCTACAGTGAATTGTATTGGTGTATGCCTTTTATGTGGTATCATGTTTACTTTTCCCCTACATCAATGGCAGAACTTGCTGTGCTCGGATGTTAACAATTGAGAGAGAGAGACCTTGTTTTAACTGGTAAGCCTTCATCCTTGATCGCCTCTTTAGACTTCCCCCACTGAGAACTGTGTGGACCACTTTCTGCTCCTGAGTCTACTACAAACTTTTCCTTTCTCTTACTAAAACATCTGGCACCATAGGTGAATTTGGATATCAAACTTATGCTATTTAAATGTGTTTCAAGAAGGTGATTCTAATCTTTGGTTTACTTTTTCATTTAGTTATTGATGTCTTAATGTACACCCCTTCATACAACATAAATTCAAACTTAACCCATGTTTCTTTGACATTTTGTCTTCTGCTCCTTGTCAAAGAAATCCTTTCTTGGAATTATAAAAACATCACTTTATAGTCCTCCAGTTGGAAAAAAAAAAGCCTTATAGTTTAAAAGTCTTTATCCTGGAATGATCTTCAATTTACAGTATATGGATTCATTTTCACCCATGTAGATAACAAATTATCCCACATTCTTTCCAATGGTGCATTCTTTTCCTGCTCCCTAGTTACCACTGTAAGCATGCTAAGTATGTAAGCTCTCTGTTCAATCCACTGAGCCTTGCTTTTTGACGTTCTGGTTTGTGTTATTCTCTATGGCAATAGCACACTGATTTTGGCCACTTTCTTTGTTTTCAAATTATATCTAGAGCGAGTCATGGACAGAACAGTCATGCCTGCTGTCATTCTTTTCTTTAAAATTGTCACTGCTGCCGGGCACACGCCTTTAATCCCAGCACTTGAGAGGCAGAGGCAGGTGGATTTCTGAGTTCGAGGCCAGCCTGGTCTACAGAGTGAGTTCCAGGACAGCCAGGACTACACAGAGAAACCCTGTCTTGAAAACAACAACAACAATAAAAAATGTCACTACCATTTTTCTATGTCCCTCTAGCTGAGATCTGGCGTCCACTTAGCAAAGATCTACCAAAAATCCCTGTTGGATGCTGACATGCATTGCATGTAATATATGGGTAATGCTGCCCCATGAACATGTGCCTGTCTCATACAAATGCTACGGTTTTTGAAACTTTAATGTGGGCCTAGAAGCCTTTAATTCTCTTAGTGTTTCTAATAGCTTATGCATTTAGATTTCACATGTAGCTAGTCATATTATCAGTGAATAATAACTTTATTTCTTTCTAATCTTCATATATTTTGTCTCCTCTCTCTCCTCTGTGTGTGTGTGTGTGTGTGTGTGTGTGTGTGTGTGTGTGTGTATTTGTAGGCGAAGGGGCTCCTGCACATGTGTATGGAGACCAGAGATCAACATTTAGGTGTCTTCTTCAATCTCTCTCCTCCTTAGTATTGAGACAGGCTCTCTCACTGATCTTGACATCTGTTAAATAGGATGGTTAGCTAGCCCCAGGGATGATCCCGTTTTGGCTTCCTCGGTGCTGGAATTGTACTGGTGTACGCCTTTTATGTGGTTGCTATCGAGTGGACTCCAGTCCTCATGCACTCTACTGACTGCACCATCTTACCATCTCCTTTTTCCTTTTAATACTGTGCTAATTATAATGAGCACTTTGATCTCGTCTCATTACTTAGATTAAAGGGAATGCTTCTAACATTCCATTAATGGTGTATCCGCTGTAGAGTTTGTACAGTCTGTCAGATAGTTTCCTTCTCTCATGAATCTTATGGTTTCTATATTATTAAAGAAATCTATATTCATGCTATTGCTGGTTTTGTATATATTTTAAGAAAACCATTGTCTTTAGTTAGGCAATATAGTAAATATGTTTCGAATGCCAAACCATCCTTGCATTACTGTAGGATGAACTCTTTTTTTTTTAAATTTTTATTTTCTATATTCTATGTTTACATTCCAAAGGCTTTCCCCTTTCCCAGTTACCCCCCCCACCATATGTCTCATAATTCCTCTCCCCCCCTGCTATTCCCCACTCATTCCGCCCCCCCCCCACGATTTTTCTGTTCTGGGTCTACAATACTGGATCCAATCTTTACAGGCCCAGGGTCCTCTCCTTTCTTCTTCTTGGGAGTCATTTGACTTGCTAATTGTGCCTTGAGTATTTAGGGCTTCTGGGCTCATTAATATCCACTTATCAGTGATTGCATTTCATGTGTATTCTTTTGTGATTGGGTTAGCTCACTTAGGATGATAGTTTCCAGATCTAACCATTTACCTACAAATTGCATGAGTTCATTATCTTTAATTGCTGAGTAGTACTCCATTGAATAAATATACCACATTTTGGGATGAACTCTTAATTGGTCACATATTGAAGATGACATGGGAGAGGATACTAACAAATGCAGAGTATAGCCGGCCACCAATTGAACATCTCGGTAAAGGCCATGCTGGTCAAGGAACAGAGCAGGGCCAGGACCAAAAGGTCACTCCTCCAACTCTCAGCCATAAAGACACTAAAATCTGATTTCAAGTTGTCACTTCTTTCCTCTTCTTAAGTCTCATCATCCCAGTGTTTATCCAAGTCCTCACCGGCCCTTTGCCTGGGCTAAAACTTCTGTATCTAGATCCACAAGATACTATCTTTCTTTGGGCTTGTTGTGTTTCCTTCTGACTTCCCATTGTGACCGATCTCTTGGTGGCTTGGAATGGGAGTTCTCTGTCATCACTGGGTTCTGAGGTCTGAATAAAGGCAGCATCTCTACCTATGAGTGGCTTCCAAACTGAGGCCATTACATGAATGCCATCGCATACATCTTTATTTACGAGATTCTGAGATATTTTTTAGCTTTTTGTTTCCTTAATGTTTAAGTGTTTTATGTTCCTGGTGCTACTATACACAATATATTTTAAACCTTTAAATAATCTGACTATTAAGAACATAATAAAACCCAGTTGAATTTGGTGTTTTTATAGTGAGCAAGCAATTTGAAAAAGTACAAATGGATTTAATGGAAAAAAAACGGCCTGCCTTAATTGCACGGCAAACATTAATTAATAGCGTTTTAATATCACTAATCTCAAAACCTTTAACAATGTTTATTGTGAAAGCTTTCTTGTGTGGATTATCAAAATGTTATTTCTTAATTTTCAAGTGCATTAAGCTTTTCCTGGTTATATTTTTTTTGTTCCTAAATTTTGGTGCCAGTTATAGACTGGTTTTTAAAAGATTTTTGTGAAGGTCAAAGTCTTTTATCATGCCACTAAATTGTAATATATGAGACAGGATTTTGCTATGTATCCCAGGCTGGTCTATAGCTCAGAATCGCACTGCCTCCGTGTCTCAAGCGCCCAGACTACACATGCAACGTCGCCGCTCTCAGATCATATTCATATTCATGTTTCCTCTCCTTCTTTTCTCCAAATTTAACATTCTCACTAGTCCTCTGCTTGGCCTTACTGGGTTTCCTCCTCATCCTCTTACGTTTTTAAAATGATTCCGCTCCCTTATTTATTTTGTGTGTGTATCACACGGTGCACACAAGCCATGGCATGCCCGTGGAAGTCAGAGGACAGACCGCTGGAGCCACCTTCGCCCTTCCGCTGGTGGGATCCAGAGATTTGAGTCACTAGGCTCAGTGGCCAGTGTCTTTCTCACTGAGCCATCCCACTCACCCTGACTTCTTAAGTGAAACGTGCTGCTCTGCAAACCATATCTTGGCCTCCCTGCGTCTCGTATCTTTATCTTCAGCCTCTCAACCCCTGGTTACCTCCAGCATCACATAGGCTTGTTCCAATGTCTTCTTGAGATTTTGTCCCATTGTTTCCCAATTGCACCCAAAGTTAATGGCTTCTGTGCCTATGGAGCCGATCTTTCTCCAGTGGGCAATGGGAGATATGGGAGAAACCCCCTTCCACCCACAGAACCTCTCACACAGACCTTCTCGGTAGCCCAGTGAGAATCGCTCTCATTTATGCATATGCTCTCTCACACGCTACTTCTGGAGGGATCAAGACCAAACTCCTTCTATTTTAATCTCCTCTTCCCCTCACGCTGAACTCTGAAATTTCCTCACATTCACCCTCCAGTTCTCTAATTCTGTCTTCAGCTGTTGATAACTTTCAGAGGATTTCCCTCCACTGTAATTTCTCTGCAGTAATCATGAATTCAAGGTACGGAATGCCCATTAAAACCCAGGTCTAGTGATTCATATCCTTTAGTGTCTGCCTTAGCTGCTCATCTTAAAATGGAGACGATCGGTTTGAACATTAAGACGTTACGGAGCCTGGTTGCTTTAACTCGCTCTTTCCTTTGCATGTTGGTCACCATTCTCCATGTGTTAACTGTGATTGCTGATAGTCACCATACCTTACTTTCAGTGACTACTTGAGTCTTTATTCTCTACATGTTTTCCACTCTTATACATCTTTCTTTCCCATGGTGCCTTTGCTACCATCTTCAGCATTTTTACAAGTCTCTATAGTGCCATCCTGATTCTTGGTCTCTCTCTCTCAAAGTCCTGAGTCTTCTGTTTGCTGACTCTTTCAGGAGGAGACAGTGTGAGGGAGAGCAAAGGAGAGAAGCCTCTTCTCTCCTCTCCTCACTCAGCCTGCCTCAGCCAGTTGGAGCTACAGAACAAAGTCGTTCTGGAGCTCTCCCAAGTCTGGTGTTTATGTCCCCCCTCAAAGCAGTATGCTAACACCTTGCCCCGGGGTGGTGTTGTTGGGCAATGGGCCTTTGAGTGGAGGTTTACTTATGAGGGAAGGAGCTCCTGAGTATGATTAGTATCTTTTTAAAAAGGAGGCATGTCTCCTTTACGCTGTATAAGACAGTAGGGTGTCCCCAGACACTGAGTCCATTACCATCTTCATGTTGAACTTCTCAGTCTCCAAACTGTGAGTAATAAATTTTTATTAGTTACAAATTACCAAGACCAAGGTATTTTATTCAATCGGTCCAAATAAACTAAGAAGGAAACAAACAAGTTTCTTTTCATGCTCCCAGGGTCACCTTCCTCCGGCTCCTCCTGCTGCTTTGTCCAAATATAGCAGGTTTTTGTTTGGTGAGACAGAGGTCAAGATCAACCCAGCACAGCCGCCCACTCTCTCCTCATGTCAGGCCAAGGGTCTTTCTCCTTGAGGACTTTCCTGAGGAGAAGCAGGATTGGTTGGTTTTGGGTAGGATCCTAGGAAAAGCAGTAAATTGAATAGAGTTTATCTCCATGCTTCCCCTATAATTTTGACTGTAATTTTCCAGTGTGCAGTATGGACTCCCTGATGTTAAATGTGAGATTGGCTTTGCTCAGTACTGCAGTTTGCTGAGGGCCCAACAAAGGCTTTCATCGGCGTACTCTTCCAACTGCAGGGCTGGCTGGCTGGAGAACGCCCTGCATTCCTGCATCCATTTGGAGCTGACCATACTTGCACTGTGGCCTTCAGCCAAACAAGCAGCCATCCATCATGGAGCAAAAGACTTCCCGAGCCCTGTGAAAACACACAGTGTGTAGAGTATTTTTGTTCCACAAGGTTTATATCTCGCTTCCGCCTAAACTCTCAGTCGTAACATAGCTCTCCATCGCTCATTTACCTCAACTCTGTTTTCAGTTTAAAGGGAAACTAGGATGATACCATTTTAACAGACCAGCCATCTTCCTGAGCAGCCCTTTCACAGTGGACCTGAATTTCTACTTAAACATTCAAAGGGCCCCCAACTCTAAAAGCCTCAGTGGCCTAAAAGCTGTGGTGTGACTTTGAGACGAACACAGGTGAACTCCTGATGCTGTTGTTTAGTGAATAAGTACCCTGGACACACACGGAGCTCACCTAAAATGCACCTGTGATGATCGAGTGTCTGTCCTACACAAACCTGTACATACCCATAAAGAATGGAAGTCTTAGGTGAGAAAGGTATAGACTGGAGGAAAAAGTCACATTTGCAATGTTTTCATGTTTTGTAGAATTCATCTGTTTCTGTATGCCTTAGTCACCACGAGATGCTTTGGCAAAACACTTTAAATAGATATTTATTTCTCATAGTTCTCAGACTGTAAGTTCCAGATCTGGGTAAGAAATGGCTAAAGGATGGTGGAAGCCCCAGTCTTGGCTTGCAGACTGACAACTTCTTGGGCCCTTATATAGACAGAGCCACATAGCTGTCTGTTGTCATTTTGCCAAGGTACTGTTCCCATCGCAAGGACTTTGTTCTCATGGTTCAAGCACTACCACATTAAGGGGCGTGGCTTTAATGCATAGATTTGAGAGGGGAAATATAAAGATTGCCCATAATAACTTGTACCTTGTCTGAAGGTTTTTTTGTGAATGGAGTGTGCCCTGACCTTTGACCAAGCACTTGTCATAGATGAAAAGTTATCAATGATGCTTAAACAATTCCTATAACAAAAATTCTCAGTGTCACTCATCATTCGGAACTGGGAACTGTCTATGACAAAAGTCTCGGTGTTTTAGAAAACAGTTTTCTGACCTTAGCGCACAGCATCCGACAAGCCTGACTTTCCTGTGATGAAGTATGTGTAGATTTGTTAAGGCAGGCTTTTGTTCTGAGTTCCGCATTTATCTCGGGTAATCACTGGTTGTTGTCTTCTTGAAGCGTCTATGTCAATCTTTCCTTCTTCCCCTTTGCATCTGCTAATTAAGGTTCTGGTTCAGGTGTTTGTTCTGGCTGAGCCTGAACTAGGTTATATTAGTTTGGTAAGTTGCCACTTCACACAGAATAAGAACTTCAGAGGCATAAACATCTGTGTGTCTGTCATACAATAGGAATATGATGTGAGCCAATACCTATAAGCCACATAAAACCAAGCTGCATTTCTACATTTTATTCAAATATCCAAGGCAACTTGGATAGAGTTATCTTTAACATATATCTCAATCCATGTATATTATCTGAATATATACTTACTATAAAAACATCAGTGAGATATTTTTAAGTGTTCTTCTTCATATCATGTGTTCAAAAACTGTGAGGAGGACATATTAATTGGAACAAGACACATTTCTATGTATAGGCACTGACTGGGGAGTAACTTCTGTATACATTTTTCGGTGGATTATGTAGGGGTCAGTCCATACAGTCATACCCATGGGGAGAACAATGTCATTGTTTTTTATAAAAAGTCATTGTCAAGGTAACAAATCAAGTTCCTATCATTAATGCCATTACTACGAGACTGGGGATTAAAATCTCCCATGGGTTCTGGGTAGCAAACCATGTTCAAACCGTAACTTGGTGGGGTAGGTCCACAGGGTTGTGCATGACTGATTATGGATAACATTAGTGTTTACACTTCACAATCTGGCTTTTTAAAAAATACAGACAATGAAGAGCATTTATGTGGCAGACACAACATCTATTGAACTACCTGTGACTAGCAGAGTGGCTTGCGAATGAGCCACACACACAGCGCCCTTCCTTTGTCTAGCTGACATATGGCTCACCGCCTACATCTCTTCAGCCTTGTTGGGAAGGATGCGAATTTGCTGAACATGGCACCAAAGCAGAGAGGATGGAAGGCCATTAGAGAGGTGTGAGGGAGTAAAAGGCACCTTAGAAGCAGAGGAATAAAGAAGTCCTCTAGATCAGCATTTGCCCAATCCGGTCCTACTACTGTATGCCCTGACACTAACTTGATAACCATTACATGCAGAGGAAAAGAGTTTCAAACCTCAGCTCTATGCATTTAATATCAGACTAAGGAGAGTATTTCTACTGGGGCTGGAGAAATGGCCCAGCAGTTAAGAACACTGAATGTTCTTCCAAAGGACCTGGGGTTAATTTCCAGCACCCACATGATGGCTCACAACCATCTGTAACTTCAGTTCTAAGGGATCTGATTCCCTCTTCTGGCTTCTGTGGAGACTAGGCACACAAATATGGTGCAGATGTACACATGGGCAAAACACTGATACACATAAAATAAAAATAAAGAGAATTTCCATATGTCATAATAGGTATTGTATGTGTGATATACACACAGATATATGCAAACATACACACACATATATATATACATACATATACATATATGGGGTGTGGGTTAAGTTATTTTCAGTATTTTTTTCATTGCAATGTAGAAGTGGTTTGAAGATGTGTAGTCTTCGAAGTTATTTAAAATATGATTGGGGGATATAGTTCAACATAGCTCTCTTCTTACTATGCTTAAAGCCCTTGGTGTAATACCAGAACTAGAACAAACAAATGAATGGATGGGTGACATTTGTAGCTATAGAAATGCTTCCTCTTTGTGGTAGCAGACTGGAGAGTGTGCTGGCTACTTTAATGTCAACTTGACACATACTACTCGAGAGGAGGAATCATTGATAAAGAATATACCTCCATAAGATCTGGCTGTAGACAAGCCCGAAGGACATTTTTCTAATTAGTGATAATGAGGGAGAACCTAGCCCACTGTGGGCGGGGCCACCCTGGTGGCTGATGATCCTGTGTTCACCAGAAAGCACAGCGAGCAAATCATAAGGAGCAAGCCTGCAAGCAGCACCCCTCGATGGCCTCTACATCAGCTCCTGCCTCCAGGGTCCTGCCGTTTGGGTTCCTGTCCTGACTTCTTTCAGTGATGTCGCATGATGGACTTGGAAGTATAGGCCAACCAAACCCTTTCTTCTCCGATTTGTTTTGATCATGGTGTTTCATCATAGAAATAGTAACCTTAACTAGGACAGGGAGTAAGTCAGAAAGTTTCCAGTTTTAGTCATCAAGATCTACATTTCTTAATTAGATTGCCTCTCCAAATTGGACTCTGGGACAACCTATTCCACTGTTTAAAAACAAGTTCAAGTGTGTTTAGAAACACTGGGGGGATTTGTTGTAATATAGACAAAACAGTCAGGTCACTGGAATTTTTTTCCCATCATGATATTTTTGTTGTTGTGTGAACTTCCCAAGGAAAAGGTTCCATAAGCAGGAAGTTGAGAAGTCTAGAATCCTCACTTTTTGGATCAAATAACAACGTTTTCATGGGGAGTCAAAGTAACAAGGCAAGATGTTATTTTTGTTTGACCAGGGCATCATTTTATGCTGTGTGTTTATGTATAATATTGAGAAAGTCGAAGAGTTTGCATATTGAATTTCAAAATAAGTTGGATGTGCTTAAAAGTGAAAACAAAACTCACTGTAATCATATTTTCTAAAGACTACATTAATAATAGTTTGATCTCTTCTTTACTAGACCTTTTCTTTGCCTACTTTTCCATCCACAAGTAAATTGATATATTTTTTTGTGTTGTCGATTATTATGAAAACATTTTTCTAATATCTACAGAAGACTTCATTGTAGACTGATGTCATGTATTATTGAAGAAAGCTATCCCACTGGGCATGCTGTGCATTTCCAGTTATTTAGACATAAGGGCTGAAGAAATAGCTTAATCTGCAAAGTACTCGCTATGCTAGCATCAAAATGCAAGCTCCAGCCACGTGAACCACCTAAGAAAGCCAGGTATGGGCACATGCATTTCCAATCCCAGTATGAAGAAGGCAGGGAAATACAGATTCCTGGAGCTCACATGCCAACCACCCTGGCCTAGTGGATAAACTACAGATCAATGGAAAGACCATGTGTAATAAACCAAAGTAAACAGCACTGAGGAACCATTGTACAGGGTTCACCTCTGGCCTCCACATGCATGCACATACGTACAACACACACACACACACACACACACACACACACACACCACGGCGGGAAGAATGCCAAAATGGAAATGAAGATAAACCTTCACTAAAGTTATCTCTTAATGATAATGATTATTTAATAAAGTAGATAATTTCTTGTCAAATGCCCAACAGCATGTCTCGCATTTCTGATAGCCAGACAGCAAAGTAATATCATTTCCAATTCATAGATAAAAATCTGATCCAAGAGCATTCTCGGTTAATAGAGGAAGTGAATGTGTAATGGGGATATCTGATGAATCTTTCTAGATAACTGAAAAGGAGCATCAGATACTACCCTGTCTATCGCTTAAATAGCTACATCATGTTTGAGATAAAATTGAAATTTAAAAGGCTTCATTATTGAAGTAAATTATTACTGACACAATTTCCTCCTTTTAATCGAAATCAGCATCCAAATTCTTTTATTTGCTGAAATATGATTCCTCTCTGCAGCATGGAAATGGTTTGACCTGTTTCCATGCTGCTGTCCCATGCACCTCCTTGAAGATGGGTACCATGCTTTATCTGTCTTGGTGATTCCAGCTCTTAGCTTCACAGCTGGTATTTCTAGCCTTCAATGAGCTGTCATGGAACTGGACCACTATTCAATTAAATGCTAACACCAAGATATCAGTGGAGAACAACCAGTTCTATGGATCCATTGGCATTGAAGAGAACTATGTTTGTCAGATGAACAAGCCATTTATTAATTTTCAACAAGTCAAATACTTCCTTGTATCTTTACAGGGTGTTAGGCAGAGTGCTACATTCTGGGAACAAAGATAAAAGTTTTAAAATGTTTCCCCCTCATCCTCCTGGAGTATGTGCCTAAGAGACAGGCTGGATAAGCACCTAGACAATAAATGATCCATTCCCCTGAGAGGGGGAAATATGGAAAAGTTACAATTTGGGTAGAAATTAGAAGAAAGAACTCAAGATCGGTGAACGTAGAACTCTGTGGAAGTGCAGCAGCCTGTTTAGGGCAGGAGCCAAAAGTAGGAAGATTTCATTGGCTTAAAAACTATATATAGTTTATCTTCAGAGGAAAGTACTCAGGGCGAGCAGTGAGTTTGGAAAGCAATAAGCAGCATTTCCGGGCAGCGCTTACACCTCCTCCCCAAAGCTTGTGCTCCAGCTCCAGCTTTCGCTGGTAGCTTATATACCTGTGGGCTGGGTCTTCTTTATTTGACAACCCTGAGAAAACATAGATTGCACAGTTCCTGCCAAACCTTTAATACTAGGGCAGTGTAATGTCTGAAATCTCATGAAGGTTCCCACTCACGGGAAGACTGCCCGCGTGTTCCAGACAAGTGCTCTGTCATAGTTGGTGGAGACCAGCTTGTGGACTTCTTCAATACTCCATGTACCCGGAGTTGAGCCCACAGGCTATTTTCCACTCACTGTGGCCTACTCAGGCCTAGACAGAACACAGGCAGCATTCGACCTGAAGGTGCTTCAATCCCCAGGCCTACAGAGGCAGCTATGCAGGTAGAAGCATCCAAGGCACTGTGTCATACAAGGGAGGCAGCAGCCAGCCTTGGGAAGAGTCCTTCATGGTTGCCAGGAGTGGACCACTGTTCTGATGGCTTTGGGCAACTCACTCCAATCTCAAGGCTCTCCATTTCCTCAGTCATAAAATGTGGCAGATAAAAATTTGCCCCACACCCCACCTTATCTACAAGAAACACTGCAGTTAAGCACACTCTGTGTGTGCCCAGTCAAGCATTCCACAGATGCCAGGTATTGCCAAGACAAGAAAGCTTCCACAGGTCAGCGAAGCAGCTGTCTGAATGTGCTTCTCAAGCTCCTGAAATGGCCCCTGTTGTCTTGTGACCAGGACTTCCTGGAATGTATTAAGGAGTTTCTTACTTTTGAAAATATTATCCAGCGCATTCTTTGCTGCTGGTATTTTCTAATAACTTCATCGGGAAAATGTCAGCAAAAACAACATCCTCCCTGAGCGTTGTCACCATTAAAAGTGAGAAGTTTGTTGACCTTATGCCATCCCATGCAAACAATGTTGCTAAAGCCCCGCCGGTGATGTCATCACTTTCATGGGTTTTTCAAATACTTCAACTAACATACTTGTTGATTATAGAGCTAGTCCTGACTGATAACTTGGAGGTCTAGGAGATGGCTTAGTGGGTAAGAGCACTAGCTGCTATGAAAGTACAAGGACCTGAGTTCAAATCCCCAGCACCTGCTTCAAAAAGAACTAACAGAGGTGAGTGTGGCCATCGGTGGCTCAGCATGTGAGTTGGACATGGGCAAGGGTCAGAGAATGACAGATGGCTTGGACAGCCAGCCTAGCTGACAATCAGTGAGCTCTGGGTACAGTGAGGACCCTGCCCCAAGGGAGTAAGTAATAAAGCAGGACCCCAGCACCGTCCTCTAGCCTCCTTACCCCCTCACATGGGCATGTACACCCCACCAACACAGAGCTACTGGGCACACACTTACACATGGCTACACAAACCTGTTTCACACACATCACAAGCACCCATGATACACATCATACATACACAAACACATCACATGTCACAAACACACATACACTCAAATAGCTATAACACACAGCTATCACACATCACACACACACACACATGATACACGTCATACATATGCACACAGCTATCACATATCACACACCCACATACACACACCACAGCCACCCAGCTGTCACACACATCACACTTACATATCACACACACACAAATCACATATCCACATAGATCTCACACATACCCCCTACACATTCATCACACACACACACACACACACACACACACACACACACTTTTTTTGTAGTGACAGGGTTAGCAAGCCTAAGCCTTTGCTGTGAGTTATACTGAATTATGAACATTTTTCTCAACATTAAATATTCCTTAAAAGGAAATGTATCACTTTCTATCATTTATACACTAGTACAACTTAATCAAATTTTCTGATATTAATAGTGACACCAACGATAACTTTTCTTGCTTCCTATCTGCTTTTTTCAATAGATTCCTATAATGAAAACCATTAAGTGTAACAAGTATAAAACCTTTTGTGCCACAAGTTATTTTTGTAAAATAGTAAAGTTTCAGTAGGGCTAAGCAAAAAATAAAATGGAATTACTGAAAATCCTATCTTGTAACAACCACAATAACTAATATTACACATATACATAGTTAATGTTCTTTTTATATTTAATGAAAAATATGATTGGCTAGGAACTCACAGCTGAAACATTTTTTCAATTCCCAAAATAAACTTAGCAAGGCTCAGCAAGTAAAAAAAAAAATCCCCCAGTAGCCAACTTGTCCAGTATTACTTCTAGAATAATCTGTCGATCCTTTTCTTTTTTTAACTTGTCTCAGTTCTGACCCAAAATAAGCCAAAGAAATATCTCGAATGGTGCTAGTATCTTCTTAGAACATGGTCTCGGGATGAAACACAAACCGAAAAGCCACAGATAAACGTGGACTCTGTTCACTGTGCCCTTTGTTATGATCAGGAGTCAGCCAAGTATAGTAAGAAAGGATGCTTGTGACAGCTGTGAACTGGCAATGAGTTAGGTTCAAACCCAGCATCACGGCAGGGTGATGACGCTGGTTCTAAATCCTTCCAATAGTTAGGAAGAGAGTTTTCCGTGTTTCACCAAGCAATTTTCTCCTTTCCTACCCCTTGCTTCTTTGTTGTGTTAGAAAGCGCTCGTAACCGGACAGATCAAGCCAAATAATCACAGTCCCACGAGAAAAGGTTTATTGGGAGAAGCGAAGAAGAGAAGGAGGGAAAAGGGGGTGAAAAGTCGGGGGTCTCTACCTTTTATTTGGGTTATGATGTAATCAGGCACACCACCGAGGAGCCCAGGTGAGGCGCACAGGTGAGGCGCGCATGCTAGGAGTGTGGTGGTTGCCATAGCAACAGATGCAAGCGGGTCCTTGTTGCCTAGGGGTGATGTCATCGCTGGGTTCAGAGGCTGACCTTCATGTCAGCAGTATTCCCCTTCCCTACCTGGATGATTTCTAGCAGGACACCGAGCCTCACGCTTTTCTCTAGGGTTCTTTAATGACGTCCCGGCATAAATAAGGTGCATACGCCCAGACAGGCCTGACTGACTTCCTGACATCACACTGCACAGTGAGTTGATAGTTTGAGAGTGTCTTAACCTCAGAAGGGATTATGTGATGGCTGCAGTATAAGCTCAGAAGCCAAGAACGGTGAAAATCAACAGACTAGAAGCAACCTTCAGACCTAAGGCTCCATGACAGAGGAACATGTGGGAAGTCACGACTTGTCGCTGTTGAAACAAAGTATCAGTCAGAGCCCGCTTCCCTTGAGGTACCACAGATACAGCCCAAGAACTCCAAGAAGTTGGCATGAACATATTCTTCACCTTCTGATATGAACGCAGAAGGCAAATGCCAACTGCTCTGGCATGCACCAGCTGGCACACTGTAAATGATTTACTCGGGAGTCCGTTCAACAAAGTTCACCTTCAAAAGAGCCACAGGGCAGCTCCCTTGAGTTCTCACCTGAGCTCACCTGTGAACCTGCCATGCTCTTCCTGTTGGCCACATCACTGAGTTGGTCTAAACAGAGTGGGCTCTGCTTCTCTAAGTTTTCTCAGCCACTAGTTTTCCTATTTATACACTATGAGGGTGGTGGGTTTTGTTGCTAAAATTGAAGAGCTGTTTACCTGTGAATAGCTTCACGGGTGAGCATCTGAATATGACAGCACCTGCTCTAGCTAGCTTTAAGTGTCTATTGGAAATATCTCAGTGTCATCTGAAAGGAAAGACTCCATTGCAAAGCTGGCTTGTGGGCGTGCATTGCGGGGGAATTGTCTTGATCACTAATTGATGCAGAAAGGCCCAGCTCACTTAGGGCAACGACACACCTAGGCATGTGGTTCTATGCTCTATAAGGGAACTAGTTAAACACAAGCTGGAGAGCCATCCAGAGAGTAAGGCGGTGTCTCGCATCCCCTCCATGATCCCTGCCTCAAGTTCCCACTTCAGCCCTGATTTCCTTTAGTGATCAACTTTGACCTGGAGAGTATAAGCCAAAGAAATCCTTTCCTCCTATAAGTTGCTTTTGGTCAGTGTTTAATTACAGCAGTAAGCAGTCTAGGACAGTGTCCATCCTAACAGCAGTGTAAACTACACCTCTAAAGCTTGCTTGGTTGTGCTTCAGAATACAAGTGGTTAATTCTGCTATTTCTCGCTGGGCGGTTGGTGGCGCATGCCTGTAATCCCAGCACTCTGGGAGGCAGAGGCAGGCGGATTTCTGAGTTCGAGGCCAGCCTGGTCTACAGAGTGAGTTCCAGGACAGCCAGGGCTATACAGAGAAACCCTGTCTCGAAAAAACCAAATCCAAAAAACAAAACAAAAAAAAATTGCCATTTCTCCTCTGAACTCTAAATTCATAATTATTATCCTTTTTAATAGGAGAAACTTCTACCTCATACAAAACAGTTTATTTTTTTACAGATGTAACCTGTTTTAATGAGATACTTAGAAAGTTCATCACAGCCCACTCCACAGAGTGAATGGTTTTGGCGAAGCTATTTAGCATTGTCTCCTGTATTTGTGAATTATAACATCAGCCTATTGTTGCAATGAAGACATCTTTAGCACCGTGCCTGGCACATGCCAGGAGCTCATCTGATGCCATAGAGGTGTGCAGCTGTGTTTGGGGACAACTAACAAACCATCACCTGTGCTGGAGAGGTGGCTCCACAGTTAATGGCCCTTAGTGAGCTTGTGGAAGATCTGAGTTTAGTTCTCGGCTATCAGGAGGCTGGGACAGGAGGATCAGGAACTCAAGGAAAGCCTCAGCTACCCAGCAAATTAGTGACAGCCTAGGCTGCAGAAGACCCTGTCTCCAATAACCAACAAGCAAATCAACACACACATGCACAAGCGCGCGCAAGCACGCGCGCGCGCGCGCGCGCGCACACACACACACACACACACACACACACACACACACAATTCTGTTAGCTCCTATTCCACAATCCTCACAGCCATCCTTATTTAGAGGCTGGCTTATTTAACTTTTCCTCAATATCTGTGGACCACCCACTCCCCATTTCCTTCAAATAAATTCCTTTTTAAGGAGTCATTTCATGAGCCTAAATCATTCCTATTCCTTATCACTAAATACAGTGCATAATGGGGACAGGAAGCCACATAATAGTCTGGCCAATAGGATTGCGGGGCCAGCAGCCTTCTACCCCTGCCAGTGAGCCTCCTCTTAGCATGTGAAGAAAAAGGTAGCTTCAGGAACAGCAAACTCAGAGCAGCAAGTGCACATGGGTGCTGGGAGGATTGCCTGGCAGATACCCAGGATGAACGAGGGGATGTTTACAGTCATTAATGGCTTACCACCTACGACATTTCCAGGTTTGCATATGTTAGCAGAAGTGCTGGCCCTGAAAAAAAATTAATCATATATCTACAAACAAAAGGGAAAGATCTAAGCACCATCTTTCCCAAAAATGTCATTTGGAATAGTCATTGACCTGGAATGTTCGTCGGGCTCCATGTGTGCCTGCTTGCTCTCAGAGCCTGCCTCAGAAGCTGGGATTCCTACCTTTTCTATGAAGAAAGACCTAGGAAGTGTTTTTTCTGAGCTACTGCATTTTGTATTCATTTCCAAGGACGTTATTTATTGGTATAATGGTTTATGGGTTTTGTCTTTCTCCTTACCAGTAACAATTTAATGTCTTCAAATAGCTTAAAATGCAAAATAGTAACATATCGAATTAAATTAATAAAGCACAACAGCAAAATTTGGTATGCTTAAAGTTCATATGCGTGCAGCTGGAGCAGGACAAACTCAACAGTGATACAGGTGTATATGGGGTGGGGGACACCACCTACCAAACACACTTTTGCAAAACCCTCTCTAAACCCCCACATACAGTTTTGTGCCATAGCACATGTGGTATTGACGACAACTTGGAGCCCAGCCACTTCTCAAGTCTCATTTGTTTATTGATTTCCATGAGATAAGCAACTTGCCAGCCATAGACTCGCGCCACCATGTACCATCTCCCCACGTGCCCAACTGGGTCAACTGATGGCCTAAAACTGCCAAAACTCCGTCTACCGATCTAAAATTCAAAAAAGTGACATCTATTTCTAAACCTTATCATTTTCTTGGGATTAGTTTTTTTTTTCCTTAGTCTCGTCTTATTTACAAACAGAGCTCAACACTGAAAAGAAACCCCACATAACCCACTCAAAGCTCGGCGGTCTGTGTGAGGCATTGGCTTAACACGGAATACTTTTACATAACCCAAGCCACCAAGAGGGATATCCGGTCGGCTATTTTTAAAGCGTTTCTTCCCCTACTCCCGCTCATGTAGCAGAGTTGATGCAGTTTGCTTACAAAATTGGCACCATTTCTGTGATTCATGAGCTCCAACTTTGAATGAAATAGTTTAACTTATCTAAAAGCGAAACTGTTTTTTCCAAAGCAGACATGCATATACACACTGTATATGTGTATGTGGCGCTGTATGCTGGATTAATTAACTCATTCAGTGACTAGTCACAGAGTCCATACCGTCTGCCAAATGTTGGGTTACAGCAGGGTGGGCCAGGGGACAGGTTCTCTCAGGGCATACAGTCACGTAAGAATTAAAGCCTAATCAACAGGCAGCTGCAGTGGATGAGAACGCGGCAGGAGGATGCCTGTAAGGGAGCGAGGACCAGATCAGAGCTCCTCAAAATGCAAGCTGAGAAGAGGCAAGGGAGGAAAGAATCTTTCAGAGAAGGAAATCCTTCGCATCTTACATCTTAGCTGTAGTCACTGTGGGTAAATAAACTATGTTGAAAGACTCACCCAATCAGGAAGTGCTGAGATAGACTCTTCTGTATTTGTGTGTGTGTGTGTGTGTATGTGTGTGTGTGTGTGTGTGTGTGTGTATTCATGCATGTGTGTGCACGTGCATTTGAAGGCCAGAAAGTACATCAGGTATACACCTCCATTGCTCTCTCTACCTTTTATATTGAGGCAAGGCTTACCCTTGAGCCCAGGGTGAGTCAGTTCGCCTAGTCTGGCTAGCCAGTTTGTCCCAGGGATTTCTTGTCTAACCTTCAGAGTGATGAGATTACAGGTATGTGGGGGTGGCAGAGATGCCAGGCCTGCTGACTTTTATATGGGTACTGGGGACCCAAACTCCTGCCCCCATACCTGCACACACTGAGCCTTTTCTCAGTCACAGAGTCTCGATTTTTTTTTATATATAAGTTGAATGTAGGTCCCTCTGTCCCACCATGGACTACTGGCTCTGACATTCTCTGAATCTCCCTGCTGAATATGGAAGCATGCCAACTTCTTTTCCTATCTGTATCTTTTTCAATGTATGTATGATTTGAAAGCATAAGTACATTATTTTAGACTAAAAGGTAAGATTATGCAACAGAGAAGTAGCTGCCAGATTTCACATGCTCCTTAAGGATGTAACATATTAGGGACATATTTATTTAGTACAAACTATACTGGTGATGTATGATAGAATAGCATGTGCTCATTAAGGAAAATGAACAAAGGTTGCTAAAAAGAAAGAAAGAAGTCCTAGTTTTACTACATAAAGGCAATATCATTAACGTTTCCAAGATTTTCTCCTAGTGGTTTTATTATATAAATGATGTTTTTTAGAATATAGATATAAGGCCATTTTATATACAGATCTATAACTTTTTCTAACACAACATGAATAGTATTTATATGGCCTTGTAAATAATTTTTAATATACAAGCTTTACCAGTTTGTGCTTTTGAATATTTAGAGCTGCAGCCTTTCTCGAGCATCTCGTTAACTTTCTTTGTGGATTTGCTGTGTGATGCCACGGCATGCACGTGGACATCAACATACAAATCAACACCCTTGTTCTCCTCTGCCGATGCTGGGGTCCCAGGAATCAAACTCGGGTTGTAAGACTTGGCAGCCACTGCCTCTACCCCTGAGCCATCTCTCCGCCCTTGACCATTTCTAGTCTAGGAATTTTATAGATATGTAGAGCATTTAATTTCTTTTTCTCTTGACACCTGTCTCGTTTTGTAGACCAGGCTGTCCTAGACTCACAGTCTTCCTATCTCAGTCTCCTAGTGTTGGAACTGGAGCAGTATGCCAAGAAGCCCAGCTTTATCTTGTTTCATCTGGTTAATACCACTGTAATCACATTTGCATACGACCCTGTGCTTCAAGGATGGGATTCTGCTTCTGTATAGGTCCACAGAAATAAAACTTCTGTGTGAGAGGAAACAAAAGTTGGACATCCTGTGTACAAATGACCCATTTTATGAATTCAGACCTTAGACCAAAAAGAAAAAAGAAAAAGAAAAGAAAAGAAAAGAAAAGAAAAGAAAAAAGAAAAGAAAAGAAAAAAGAAAAGAAAAAAGGAGGAGGCTTAAAGAGAGAATGGGTAATGAGTATTTTGCAAAGCAGTCTACACTGTGTGAGCCATCAAGGACTGCGGGACAGCTCCACACGACATGTGTGCAAAGGACATGCTGTGTGCCTGCCATGGAAGACTACTCAGCCAATCAGAGTTATTGGATTCCAGGGTCCAACCAATAACTATCACATAACTCATTCTGGAGCTCGATCTAGCTCGAATATCACCCTCTTCGACTCCAAGAAATACAGTTCTAATGGAAGCCTACTGTGCTTACAACTACTGGGAAAGTCTCAGGTTACTCTGAGCGGAAGTGGCTTTCCTAGTCTGGTCATTACAAGGGCTAAAAATAAAGATTTTTTTTGGCATGATTCATTTCCGGAACACCAATAATAAAATATTAGAAATGTTCTTCTAAAGCACAAAAACTCTGAGATGAATCTGCTGATTTCTTTTCAAGGCAAAGGATAGAACAAAATGATATAAAGTATGTAGCCAAGTTGTTTTAGATTCAATAAGAATAAAAGTGCCTCCTCGGATTGTGCTGTGTATCATAAACTGCTAAACCAGTTTCCGAACTTACCTCACCGAGGACCTGTGAGAAACTGAGGCACATGCTTAAAGCTGCTCTGTCTTGGGGGATCTCGCTGATAAAGCATCGTCTACCATGGCTGACTGTGTCTGTCTCCCACATACAGACACACATGTTCCCTGGCACTCAGAAAATTTATAAAAATTCATCAGAATGATGAATTCTGCAAATTGAATTCATTAATAGGATTAAAGAAACAAATCTATTGACAGTGCAGTGACATCAGAGGGGACAAGGAAAAGACTACCAATATTCTTGTATATTCATGGGCATCTCTCTCTTTAGGTTGGGGAAGTTTTCTTCCATAATTTTGTAGAAGATATTTGCTGGCCCTTTAAGTTGTAGATCTTCATTCTCATCTATCCCTATAATCCTTAGGTTTGGTCTTCTCATTGTGTCCTGGATTTCCTGAATGTTTTGGGTTACCAGCTTTTTGCATTTTGCATTTTCTTTAATTGTTGAATCCATGGTTCCTATGGTTCAACATCTGAGATTCTGTCTTCTATCTCTTGGAGCTGCTGTATTTCTGGTATCTCACTAAGAAATTCGTGGAAAGGCTGGGTGGTGACTCATACCCGTCATCCCAGCATTCAGTGGACAGGAAGAGTATTCCAAATTTGAAACCAGCCTGGGATGTATAGAGAGATCTTGTAGGTGATGGTAAATTAAAAAAATAAAGAAAAATTAATAAAAATGTAATAAAATCAAGAAAAAATATACCGTGAACAGTCAACTTGGAATACTTTTTTGAATCAAAAGGGGGGTGTTAAAAACATAAAGAGACTCAATGAGGAACAAAATGGAGAAAATATAAGTTCACAGATACAGTGGATACTTGCTTGGAAGATATTTGTAAATGGAAGAATGTTATCTCTCCTAGTCAAAGAAAAACCAATAATATACAAGATGAGGATATGGCCCCAGTGACATACACAGGTGCTAGCAAAAACTCTGCATGCTCCATGATAATGAATTTGAAAACATGGAAAAATTATGGTGATTTTTTTAAAGATAGAATAAAGTAGAAGACAAAAATTTAGAGAGAAAATCTGAATAAGACAGGAAGAAACATAACAAGCCACTATTAAATACCCTTTAAGGAAGCTCTTGTCTCAGAGTTGTCACCAATGATACTTTGCCCGTAGTTTTTAGAGACAGTTGTCTCTACATGGGAAATATAAAGTCTGAATTTTTTTTTGTGTGTGTCAGCTTTTGTGATTTACAAGGCACCAAAATCTACTTCTGAAATCAAGGAAGATATTGCAGAAAATAGCATGTAATTCAACTGCATGCATGAAAACATTCTGAGCAAAATAGCAGAATGAAAAATATCAGGATATTCAAAGAATAAAACAACAGTGGTATTAGTCTAAAAGTTCAAAGTTGTCCTAACACTTTTATTTATAAAACCGGGTATGTTTAAGTCAAAAGAAAAATTACAGTGCACATTTCACATTACTAGAAAACAGTTGGGAAGTTTCTTCACACACACACACACACACACACACACACACACACACAGAGTTAATCTTCATTGTCAGCTTGGCAGGATTTAGGTCATCTAATAGACGTAACTTTAGGTATAATTATGAATGCGCTTCCAGAAATATTTACCGGAGGAGGAAAGATAAACCCTGAATATCAGTGGCAGCATCTCATGGGCTTCAGTTCCAGAGTGACTTTAAAAAAATAAATTCTGGAAAAAGCAATCTGAGGGCTCCTCTCACTCTGCTTCCTGAGGACAGTTACAGCCATTCCGGCCATCATACCTTCCTGGGACATCTTGACAGATTGTACCCTCAAACTGTGAACCCAAATAAAACTTTCTCCACTAAACTGCTTCAGAAAAACAAAACATAGAATATAAATGGAAACATAAAATAGAAAACCAAGAGTGTAATTGCCGTGGTTAAGACATACTGAGCCCAGCAGTGGAGGCCAGCATCTCGTGGGTTAATGAGAATGCCCACACCACTCTCACTGGGTAGGTGACAGTGTCTGGCTCTTGACACTAATAAACAGCAGAGAAGATGACATGAAGCTCAGGTGACTCTCTGGTTTGGTTGTTGTAGAGCTGGGATTTTCATCTAGCTATCTGGTCCTAGAACTCTGAGGGTGACCCCTGAAACATGTAGTCCTTCCTGGGTCCTTGACAGGCAATGCCGGTCACCTTTGTGCAGGGACAAAGAAGACTTAAAATGCCACTTCACTTGGAAGTATCCATGTTGGCTGTCCGTGGGCATCACCAGGACCTATGGGTTAGCTTGTGGCTCGGGAGATGCTGCATTTTTGCTCGTGGTTAGAACTGAGGGTATTCAGTGCTCAGCTATCTATGTGGGTCATCTGCTGTAAGCGATCACGGGACAGCTATCATTATTGCACAGGCTTGCAGCCCTGGAGCAGGCATTTGTTTCCTGCCTCCGGGTTTAATGAACTCAGATTTGTGAATGGCGCTGGGGCCTGATTAGAATGATGCCTTAACCTCAAATATCTTCTAATAAAGCAAGAGCTAATACTGCAAATCAGTATTATACTATAATTCCCAACAGAGGATGTAGGATAGATACATCTGGTTTTTAAGGCTAGCATGTTCAACAATTTCTTCTTTCAGATATTCTTTTTTTGAATAAATAAAGTCAGAAGCAATGAATGAAACATGTTCACAGTCCTACAACTCAGTGGCTGAGGACAGAGGCACCTAGATAATAAAGAGAGAATGTATTTGAAATATAAAACAAATGTTCCTTATATAAACCTGTAAATTTATAAAAATTTGATATCTAGAAGCACTAGATATCAAAATGAATAAAAGAAGACCTCCTTGAGGTCAAAAAATTTCCATCAGAGTTGTAGATACAAATGTTTCAAACCCAGTGGTACACTGTTACAACAAGGCGAATCTGACAAGGGGGGGGGTGGGGAGAGCCTGCAGAGGACTCTCTTGTCTTTCCTTTTCTTCAAAACATTTTAATTATGTATGGAAGACAAAGGAATGCCAGTGTAGACTGCAACAGGGTGTCCATAGTTTTGCATTTTACACAAGTCAACTGCCTAGAAAGAAGAGAGTGGTCCGGAGAGAGACCGCCTGAATCCAAGCAGAGGGGCTAGGACCTAACCCACCGCCCCCTCACTCTGACATTACTCCAGGTATGCAGAGCAGGGCTGTGATCCTGGACAAGGCCCTCCCCCTAAAACAGTAGTAGGTTTCCACCTTCCAATCACTGTGATCCTCTAATACAATTCCTCATGGTGGGGTGATTATTTTTGCTGCTACTTTGTAACTCTAAGTTTGCTACTGTTATGAATTATAAAAATATGTGGGGTTTTTTTTTTTCATGGTCTTAGGCAACACCTGTGAAAGGTGAGTTAGATCTCTCCCCAAAGGGTCACGACCCACAGGTTGAGACACGACCCACAGGTTGAGAACCACTACTCTAACACAAAAGACTGGAAATAATGTTTGTAACACTCGAAGCTCTCAGGACCAACCTGGCAGATTACCATAAGAGTGTCTGTGCTGTTAAATACTTTTCTGTTTGTTGATCGTCCAGCAGAGAATGCTAGTTGCTTTCACTGTCAACAGATCGCCAAAAGGGACGAGAGATGTAAAAAATGGTGCAACTTAGGTTAGGCACAGCAAAGCTCCAACCAGCAAGTGAAGACTGGTGTCAGTACTATACACAGCAGAGTCTGTGACCAGATTCCTTGATGGTTCTCATACATATAAGCATGTGCATGTGCGCACGCGCGCACACACTCACACACATACACACACAGGAGAGAGAGAGAGAGAGAGAGAGAGAGAGAGAGAGAGAGAGATCCTGTTGTTTCTACTGTAGATGCCACCTGGTAAGTCTTGCCTCTGGGAAGCCCTCATTCTAGAAAAAGAAATATTTTAGAAATTCAAATACAACCAGGTAATCCATGGCCCGTTGCTCGCTCTGGCTCTAAGGGCCTGTGACTGGGTCAAACAGATGCAGGATTTATTCCTAAGCTGAGGCATTCCAGAGAGATTGACTTGAAATTGCCCTAAAGTCTCTGCAAGTCCTCAGCTTGACAAGGACTAGGAGTCAGGATTAAGTCGTTGCTTTGGGATTCCTGTACTGTCACCAGGGACCCACAGAAATCACCTGACAGAACTGAAATATTCAGATTTCTGAGAGGAGCTCAGACTAAACATTCACATGCCTGGCTCTTGCTCAACTTTCTGGAGTCAACGAGAGGACAGGTGGTGAACAGGGACCGCGCAGACGGAGGCTGCTTTCAGCAAACTCCCCAGGTGATTCCTTCAGTTTGACTTTTAGGTCTGGGGAGGTCTGTTGTGCTGTTTTGTTCTGCTGTTTCATGCAGCCCAGGGTGACCTCAAATCACTATGTAGCTAAAGATGATCGTGAACTTCTGAGCCTCCTGTATCTTACCTCCCAAGGAATGCTGGGATAACAGGAGTGTGCCACCATTTCCAGTTTCTATGGTGCTGATCAAGCTCGGGGCTTTACCTACCTTAAGAAAACACTCCCAACAGAGCTGCAACCTCAGCCCTGCCCTAGGTAACTTTTAAGAACATAAAAATGTCAGGGAATTATTATCCAAAGAACAGGTCGTGCCTTCAGTGCTTTCTAAGAGAAAAGAAAGGTCCAAATAAGCCTTTAGTAGTTTGGTTTTCTATTCTATATATCAGCTGTGTTGTATGTTTATCGGAAGCTTTGAATATACTTAGGGGCACATGCCTGTTTTCACCTCTTCACAGAATCTAAAAGCACAAGAAATCAAAGAGTGAGCGAGAGAGAACTAAAAAGAATCTCCTAGTTGCACACAGCTAACTTCCCAGGATCTGGATGTGGACTGTAGAGAAAGAAAGAAATGAAGTTTCTGTATGTACACTTCCACACACATTATCCACAGTCTATGGTTACTTTCCATTAGAGCATTCTTCAGCCCCACTGTATTCAAACTCCCTCCCGGATGCGGATGCCATGAGTTGGGGCACTCCTCTCCCTGACAGTGTGGGTAGGCTCTGAATGTTCTCATTCCCTTCCGTTCCACTCCATTGTCGCCATGAACACACAAGGGGATTTTTCCATAGTTCTCATACTGTGGCTCTCCACCGCTGATGTTTAAAGAGAGTATCTGACAGCGCCCCACCCCCACTACAGGAAACAAGAAAGTGCTGTTGGAAGCTTCTAGAATGTGCTGGAACTAAGACTCACAAAGCTGCTCAGATTCACAAAGCCATTCATAGATGGTTCTCTGGTAGCACAGCAGGGTAGAAGGTTTTAGCCTCCACTGTAAGTTCTAGAAGCTTCTGAACAGACTCCAAAAGCCGGTCTCTGAGTTCTCATACTTGGCCCCTATAAACTTATTCTGTCTATTACTAATTCACAATAAAGTCCGTGCCTTTGTTATCTTTTACAAATGCTAATCCCCTTACCTCTCTTTGCTTGTTTTTGTTGTTCTTCTTGTTTTGGTTGCTTCTTTTCTAAAACATTACAGTAAAAATATTCAATCATTTGAAGGAATTGTTAAACTCAATTAAGCTTAATGTAGAAAGCACACATTTCTTATTTAATTTTATTGTAAAAATAATGAAATGTCTTGGGAATCTTTAAAAAATATCCATTTTAATTGGGTTACAATGTTGCATCCATAAATCCTTTTAGGAACAATCAGTCCCCAGAAGAACCAAGGAAGGAAGGGCTGAGCAACATTTACTTAGTTTCCGTGTAGAGAACAAAGACTATTTTCTGTGAGGAAAAAAAAATGCTTACTTACAAGTTCAGGAACAGTTTTAGGGCATGGAACTTTTCCAGTGCGAAGCAACAACTAAAAAATTCCTCTGTTGGTAAAATTTTACAGTAGCTTAACAGAACTTGACCCAGTTTGTAGGATCAAAAGGCAAAAGCCAAAAGCCAACATGTTTGGGGCTCAAAAGGAAAATTTGTTAGATTCCAGACTGGAGATGACTTCTCAGTTGTCAGTCAGTAGTTGTACCTAGGTCTGGAAGTAGGAAAAGAACAGGAGGCATGTGGTATGTTTCCAGTTGACTTTGATGACTGTGAAATCCAATGTGTAAGGTCGTGTGTTGAGTGAGACAAATGGTTCTTTCTGAAATCCAGACCCCAACCAGAATCTACCCACCTTTCAACCATAAAGGCGGAAAGCTTCTGAATGCCACCAGAGACTACAGCAGTCTGTGAGACTCAGGCTTCTATTGTGTGTGTTAGTGACTCTTGTCTGTTGGGAATAGATAGCCCGGAATATTTTATACAAAACACCTCTTAAATGCGTTGGTCTAGTTTTCCATTACTTGTTTTGACAGATCCTTTAGACACCATAGAAAGATGTATTATTAACTAAAGTACTGAATGGAAATTATCGTATGCTTTAAATGCCAACTCTTAACCATTAACCGGAATGCTGGTAAACGGACTTAGGCAACATGCCGAGGCACTAAGTCTGACTTAGCAGCCTGATTTCAAGGTTGGTCAGCAGCATGAAACTACAGGTGCAAAATTCCTTTCCCGAACCCCCAGTATTATATGGAACAACTGAAGCTCACTGGAACTTGCTGTTCCCAATGCATCATGACAGCACAGCACCATGTGACCTAGCTTGTCTGTGTCGCCTGTGATCAGGGAGCTGTGGGATGAGGACTCATCCATGGCTTCCTTGTGGATGTCTTCACATCTTCCTTTTTTCCTGTTTCATTGTTGTTCTCACAGAATGTTACCCTTTTTTTCTTTTTTTTTCCTTAGATATTTTCTTTATTTACATTTCAAATGGTATCCCCTTTCATGGTTTCCCCTCCAGAAACCCCCTAACGCCTTCCCCCTCTCCCTGCTCACTAACCCACCCACTCCTGCTTCCCTGTCCTGGCATTCCCCTCTACTGGGGCATGAAGCCTTCTCAGGGCCAAGGGCCTCCCCTCCCTTCGATATCCAAGGCCATCCTCTGCTACATATGCAGCTGGAGCCATGGGTCCCTCCATGTGTACTCTTTGGTTGGTGGTTTAGTCCCTGGGAGCTCTGGGGGTACTGGTTGCTTCATATTGTTGTTCCTCCTATGGGGCTGCAAGCTCCTTTAGGTCCTTCGGTCCTTTCTTTAGCTCCTCCATTGGGGACCTTGTGCTCAGTTTAATAGTTGACTGAGAGCATCCACCTCTGTATTTGTCAGGCACTGGCAGAGCCTCTCAGGAAACAGCTATATCAGGCTCCTGTCAGCAAGCACTTGTTAGCATCCACAATAGTATCTGGGTTTGGTAACTGTATATGGGATGGATCCCCAGATGGGGCAGTCTCTGGATGGTCTTTCCTTCGGTCTCTGATCCACACTTTGTCTCTGTATCTCCTCCTATGGGTATTTTGTTCCCCCTTCTAAGAAGGACCAGAGTATCCACGCTTAGGTCTTCCTTCTTCTTGAGCTTTGTTTGGTCTGTGAGTTGTATCTTGACTTTTCTGAGCTTCTGAGCTAATATCCACTTATCAGTGAGTGCATACCATGTGTGTTCCTTTGTGATTGAGTTACCTCACTCAGGATGGTATTTTCTAGTTCCATCCATTGCCTAAGAATTTTATGAATTCATTGTTTTTAATAGCTGAGTAGTACCGAATGTTACCCTTAGATACACCTTATATGTGCAGAAGCCCTACTTTCTATAACTACGGCTGTCTTCAGCACCCAAATTGTAATATACTGTGGACTCTAGTCCCCCCTCCCCCCCTCTATGTGTGTGTGTGTGTCCTGCAAAATTAAAGTCAATTTTTAGCTCCTAGTTCATTTTCAGTAATAATATTCCATTAGACATACATCAAACACATCCCTCTACAATACAAACCTTATAAGCATGAAACCTTATCTAATGTTCTTTGCTGGATCGCAGCACCTGCCCAAGTCTCAGGGCCTTATACATCAACCATCACTCTGTCTAAATCGACCCTGGGCCGAGTGTGACTGTAGTTCCCAAAACACCAGATGTTGAATCGGGAGGACCACTTGAGTCTAGGAACTTGGGGCCATCCTAGGCTACACAAGGAATCTGTCTCTTGCCTTGATTTCCTTGAAAATAATAGATTACTCTCAGCTGAGATCCTGGGCCAAATAAGCCCTCTGCTTCCCTAGTTGCTTTTAGCTAGATGCTCCGTCACAGGGATGGAGAGGAACCTACGGCACCTGCCACGTGAGTGCTCTGAAAATCCTGCGGGTATGTCTGGTTCCGGGTCCTCTCTCCTCCTCTTGCCTTTCCTCCACTTCCATCTTACACCTTCACCGTTTGAAAATCCTGTTTTCTCTTGACTCCTTTACCACCATCCTCCAGGAATTCTCACAAAAACACATCATTTAGTCCCGGGTGTGTTCGGAGTCAGATGCCTGCAGCTCCACAAAACCGGTTGCCTGCAAGCCAAATTTCTCTCTGTTTCTAAAGACAAACAGAATTTTTTGTTGGTATTTTCTGGGGGAAAAAAAGGCCCCTTTCTTAGCTTAATCCTTAAACCCAGGAACCGCTGAGCTGCACACGGGATTGAGTGGGCAGGGATTTTTCAAATTCTATCTCTAGATTTGTCTCAGCCAGCTCACTTAAGCTGCTCATGTGCAGCTTCCTATTTAACTAAGAAGACTGAAGCATTCCTATAATGGGTTCCTACAGTGGGATCCTCAGGCCGGCAGCCTGTGGTGTCAGCCATGCCTGTGCACCTGTGTGCATGCAGAACTCCAGAGTAAGGCAGTTCTTCATCAGTTCTGCTCTACGTGGCCTGAGGCTGATTCTGGGCATGGAAATATTACCCAGGCATGCAACTTGTACACAGATGTGACACGAGTTGATGAAACACAGGACACACTTGTCCATTCAGTTCATTTTCAAAGATGTGGAAGTGCAAATACTGGAAATATCCAGTTACATTCCAGATGAGGAACAGAATCTCTCCCAGCAGAAATGAAAGCCTGGCTCCTTTACGGAAGGTCTGTGATGCCTCCACGTCCCACCTTTCTCTTTCTTTCTTCCAGTTTGTTTGCTGTGTGTCAGGACCCAGGGTCTAACATAGACCAGGCTAGCCTCAAACTCACTGTGAAACTGAGAATGATCCTGAGTTTCTGGCCCTCCTGTTTCTACCTTCAGAGTGGTGGGTCAGAGCTTCAGGCCACCCTGCCTGGTTTATGTGGTGCTGCGCGTCAAGCCCAGGGCTTTGGGGCTCACTTAGCAGAAACTTTCTCACTTGAACTACATCCCTAGTCCCTGTTTACAGTCTTGAGAATTTTATGCATGCATCTGAGATAAATATTACCAAAAATATGAGCTCATTAAGAACCACTCCATCATGAACATGTATTCATGCACTTCATGCTTCACATAATAAGCATGGATACCTTGTCAACCAAAAACATAATTTATAAAGTAAATTGGGCACAGTGGCACATGCCTAACATCAAGACACTAAGGAGGCTAAGCCATGAAGGTTTTATCCAGTGCTAGTGAGCTACAGAGTGAGAGTCCCTGCCTCCCTTAATAATAAAATGAAGATCAACAACAAAAATCTATTATCCCAATGTGGCAATCTCTACAAAAAAAAATAAGCATTACAAGAAAGGATTTGAGCCGGGCAGTGGTGGCACATGCCTGTAATCCCAGCACTTGGGAGGCAGAGGCAGGCGGATTTCTGAATTCGAGGCCAGCCTGGTCTACAGAGTGAGTTCCAGGACAGCCAGGGTTACACAGAGAAACCCTGTCTCAAAAAAACAAAAAAAAAAGGGGGGGATTTGGTTTAGAAGGAGGAGGAAGAGGAGGAGGTGGTAGGGTGAGAAGGAGGAGGAGAAGGAGGAAGAAGAAGAGAAGGAGAAAGAGGAAGAAGAAGGAGGAAGAGCAGAAGGAAGAGAACTACTACAACAGCAACAACAATTGGGGAAGAGAGAATCATTCTTCTTCTTGGGTGTGGCCATTGGTGGGTTTCCATGCTCCAAAGGATGATCCCACACCCTGTATGTATGGTAAGCACTAATTGGACTTAGTGAGTTATAAAAAATATTACAAGAAGATTGGAAGAAAATATGTGTTGAGGCAATAGGGTTGGGTGTGTGAGGAGAGGAAACAGTCGTTGGATAGAATCATATTTTATTGTATATATGCGTGAAAGTCTCAAGAAAAATATGTTCTAATTAAAAATATTTGTGAAAATGCAGAAAAACAACAAAAGGGGTAAAGAGCAGGACAAGGAAGATGTAGAAGAAGAGGAAGAAGAAGAGGAAGAGGAAGAGCTGGGGTAGCTCATTGGTAGAACTTGCTTGGCACACAAATCCCTGAGACCCACCTCCAGTGCTCCAAAGATCATGACATAAGAGAATTTGTTTCCAATGCCTTGGGGCACACAACATTTTCAATGGTACCACATAGTTACAGATTGGTATTATATATTGGATATTATTTCTACAGTTGTGAATAGTCCCAGACATCAGTACAATCTTCTTGACAATATGTTTTAAGGCTAAAATTGTTATTGATTAAATTTTTTAAAGAACTAGAAGGAAACAAATTGCACCAAAATATTTGTTGAAGCGGAGGGTCTTAAGAGGTACAATTACTGTGATGAAATGCCATAACCAAAGCAACTCGGAGAGGAAAGGGGTTACTCGGCCCATGCTTCTACACCACTGTTCATCATTCAAGGAAGTCAGAACCAGAACTCAGGCAGGGTGGGAACCTGGAGGCAGGAGCTGAAACAGAGGCCATGCAGGGCTGCTGCTTACTGGCTTGCTTGCCATGGCTGGTTCAGCCTGTTCTCTTACAACATTCAGGACCACCAGCCGAGGGATGGTACCAGGCACAAAGGGCTGGGCCCTCCCCGATCAATAATAAATTACCCCTCCCCCATCAATCATTAACTAAGAAAATGTCCTACGGGCTCTCTTGCAGCTCAATCTTATGGAGGCATGTCCTCAGTTGAGGTTCCCTCCTCTCAGATGACTTTTAGCACGTGTCAAGTTCACATCAACTACCCAGCACACTGATTATAGCTGCAAGTACCTATAATCCTAGCATAAGGGGCAGGTAGGGACGGACAGATCCCAGGAAGCCTAGATTAGACAGTGAGCTTCCAGCTCAGTAAGAGAACCTGGAACAAAGCGATATGGAAACTGAGAGAATACATCTGACGTCCTCCTCTGACCTCTGTATGCATGAGTATAAGCACATGCACAGATGTATCAATGATAATACTAAAGTCTCTCCCACAGTACACGTATCAAAGCACACACAGATTTGTAATAGTCTTCTCTCTTCACTTATTTCTCTGTCATCTCTCTCTGCTAATGCCCCGAGTACTCCCACACTTGCATACAGAGAAAGAGGCAAACAGAATTCTAGAAGGAGGAGTAAGGAACAAAGGGACATCAGAGCTGGGGCTGGAGTGACACAGCTACGCAGCTGAGTGCTTACTGCTCTGCGCGTACAGAGGACTCAGCTCTGCCTCCAGCATCCACATCAGGTGGCTTTCAACCACCTGTACCTCCAGGGGATCTGATACACTCTTCCAGCCTCCACAGGATCTGGCAGGCACATGGTACACATAAACTCATCCAAAAACCACACACACACACACACACACACACACACTTTTTTAAACATTGGATAGTTTATGTTTACATTTCAAATGTTATCCCCTTTCCTGGTTTCCCCTCTGCAACCCTCCTATGCCATCCCCCCTTACCCTGCTTCTATGAGGGTGCTCCCCCACCCACCTGCCCGCTCCTACCTCACCACCCTAGCAATCCTCTACACCAGGGCATCAAGTCTTCACAGGACCAAGGGCCTCCCCTCACACTGATGCCAGATAAGAGCCCTTTAGCTCCTTCGGTCCTTCCTCTAACTCCTCCATTGGAGTCCCTGTGCTCAGTCCAATAGTTGGCTGCAAGCATCCACATTTGTATTGGTCAGGATCTGGCAGAACCTCTCAGGAGACAGCTGTATTAGGCTCCTGTCAGCAAGCACTTCTGGGGATCTGCAATAGTATCTGGGTTTGGTGTCTGCATGTAGGATGGATCCCCAGGTTGGGCAGTCTCTGGATAGCCTTTCCTTCAGTCTCTGCTCCATTCTTTGTCCCTGTATTTCCTTCAGACAGGAGTAATTCTGGGTTAAAATTTTGGAGATAGGTGGGTGGCCCCATCCCTCAACTGGGGGGCCATTCCTAACCTCTGGATAAGGTCTTGAGCAGAGGGCGCAGCATACACAGCATATATTGAACACACAAGAATGCAAAGCTTATATGTTGAGGTTTGGTCTATTGCTATGTATCATCATGCTAAATTTTATATCCCATTTATTTGTGAGCCACCATGTGGTTGCTGGGAATTGAACTTACAGCCAGTGCTCTTAACCACTGAGCCATCACTCCAACCCTTATCTCATTTATTTGTAAGCTAGTCGGAGATACGCTTAAGTTGGATGTACTACCCATAGATGCCACCAGTGTACTTAAAACTCCAGTGTTCACTAGCAAACTGTCTTCCCTACCCATAGACTCCCCGGCCCCAAAGGCAATTTGAAACTACATGCTAAGTTATTGTCTTATCCTCTTTATAGTTGAATTTCATTTCTTTAGCCTTAAATAAGCATACACATTAATATATAATGTATATGTATATGCACATATGGATTACTCATTAATAAATATTATTATTAACTGTTTTCAAATTCTGCATCAACAGAATTATACTGCAAGTGCTTACAGTAATTCACCTTTTATAATCCAAGTATTTTCATTATTCATGTAGAAATGCTATTTATAATCTTCATCATTGAATAGTACTCCAGTCACCTAATGAATGACATAAAACTAATTTTTCTATTCTATCTTTTTTGTTTTTGTTTTTGTTTTTGTTTTTTTCGAGACAGGGTTTCTCTGTATAGTTCGGGCTATCCTGGAACTCATTTTGTAGACCAGGCTGGCCTTGAACTCAGAAATCCGCCTGCCTCTGCCTCCCAAGTGCTGGGATTAAAGGCGTGCGCCACCACCGCCTGGCTTATCATTGAAGTCATAGATAGAGTTCTTCCATGTTTGCTGTTAGGGATTCTGTGAACGCGTTTGTATGCTCACACTTGCCCACAGGTGCCAGGGTTTCTCTAGGAAATATTCTAGATGTGGCCATTGGCATGGGATGGAAGGACTTGTGCCTTGACCTTTATTAGAAAATAAATTAACGTCTTTGCCTGAAGCACGTGCGAGCTGCAGTCTCTGCTCGTCGTCACCAACCTTTGCTCTGCCAGAGTGTTCGCCAGTCTGGAAATCACTTGGGACCTTCACCAAGGTCATGTATGTCAACTTCGTGCCCGAGTCTGGGTTAACCTGCTGAGCTCCTTTAATTTAATTGTAGGTGTGATTTAAGAAAGAAACTTGGGTGGTTTCAAAGTCGAGGCCACTGTGGTGGTTTGAATGAGAATGCCCTGACAGGCTCAAACGTTTCAATGTTTGGTCCAAAGTTAGTGGAAGGATTAGAAGTTGCAGGGGGTATGTTACTGGGGGTGGGCTTTGAGGCTTCAAAAATAGACCAGGCTCATTCTCTCCCTCTCCCTCTCCCTCTCCCTCTCCCTCTCCCTCTCCCTCTCCCTCTCCCTCTCCCTCTCCCTCTCCCTCTCCCTCCCCCTTCCCCCTTCCCCTCTCCCCCTCCCTTTTCTCTTCCCCCTCCCTCCCTCCCTCTCTCTCTGTGTGTCTCTGTCTCTCTCTGTCTCTTCTCTTCTCTTCTCTTCTCTTCTCTCTCTCTCTCTCTCTCTCTCTCTCTCTCTCTCTCTCTCTTTCTCCCTTGCCCCCTCTGCTGCCCATGCAGCAGGATGTAGCTCTCAGCTACTTCTCCAATGCCGTGCTCACCTGCTGCCGTATTCCTACCATGATGATCACGGACTAAGAAACTACTGATGCTGTAGGAACTTATCTTAGTTAGGGTTTTATTGCTGTGAACAGACACCATGACCAATGCAAGTTTTATAAAAGACAGCATTTAACTGGAGCTGGCTTACAGGCTCAGATGTTCAGTCCATTGTCATCAAGGCAGAAGCATGGCAGCATCCAGGCAGATATGGTGCAGGAGGAGCTGAGAGTTCTACATCTTCATCTGAAGGCTGCTAGTGGAGGGCTGACTTCCAGGCAACTAGGGTGAAGATCTTAAGCCCACACCCACAGTGACACACCTACTCCAGCAAGCCCACACCTCCTAATAGGGTCACTCCCTGGGCCAGTCATATACAAACCACCACATTACTCAAGGCTCAGCTCTGAAGGTGGCTTCCAAGGCTCAGTCTGTAGAGACCTGAATTCAACTACTCAGAGTCCATGTAAAAATGTGGGTGTGGCAATGCATCCCTGTGATCCCAGCACTGGGGAGGTAAACCAGAAGGATGCCTGCAGCTCACAGACTAGCCAGAACTCCTGGTTCAGTGAAAGACTTTGTCTAAAAACACAGGGTTGCAGTCAACAGAGAAAGATCACACACACACACACACACACACACACAGCCACAGGTGTGCACTCATATAAAGACATTCTCTCTCTCTCTCTCTCTCTCTCTCTCTCTCTCTCTCTCTCTCTCTCCATTTCCTTTCATATTCCGGTGAGACTCTGATCTTTCCATGTACAATTGTGACATGGAGTTAATGTTGTGTCCTGTGACCTACTGTTTGCTTCTTCCTCCTCCCCACCCCCACCCTGGCTGACCAGGCTGGCCTTGAACTCAGAAATCCACCTGCCTCTGCCTCCCAAGTGCTGGGATTAAAGGCGTGTGCCACCACTGCCCGGCCTACAGTCTGCCTCTTATTTTATTGCCTTCCCTACTGACTGCTTTCTGGCTCCCGCGTGGCTCTTCTCTATGGATACTTCCCTGAGCCCGCCGTTGGCTTTCTTTTCATGGCCGCCAATCCGAAGGACTTTGTTCATCTCTTCCCTTGACTTTCTCTTATTGCTGCTCTGAAGGTTTTACTGACTTGGTATCAGCCATCTGGTTAAGTAGCAAAAAAACAAAAACAAAAACAACAAAAAAAACCCCAAAAGTCAGTCAATTATCGAAACGTCTAAAATAACCAACCGCGCATTGTTGCAGAGCAGTAGCTTGAAGCTGGGCATCTGTTTTGCGCGACATCCCACGCAGCTGCCATCCCGCCGAAGGGCTTCTTTTTGGTCTATTCTCGGCGCCTGGAGTACCGCTTCCACCCCATCCCAGTTCCACGGTTCATCTTCTTCCTCTACTTTAATAGTGGGTAGACGCTCTGCAGATCTAAATGATGAATGTCCACAGTCCGTCTTGTATATTTAGCGCCTGTGACAACCTGTTTCCCTCAAAGCCAGTTGTTCCGGAACCTCTGTATCTGCAGCCTTTCCATCTGGTGAAGCCCACGTGCTTCCCCATGATTCCTGGGTGTCTCTCAGCTGATATTTTATCAGTATCTCCTCCCTTGGGTTTTTGCAGGAGACCAAAATTTGCCAACATTTCCTTTTCCATGACTGTTCTTTCACTCGTGGGTCTGAGTGGGGTAGAGTGCCTCTTGCTCAGTCTCCCTAGAATTGGGCAATCGGTGCGGGGTGTTGGTGACATTATCCTAACCACTTTCCGTATACAAGACGGTTGGTTTAAAATATTGGCACTAATGTCCTGCCTCTCATAATAAACCACGGCCTCCTTTTCAGGTTCTCGGGACAGCTGCCAGGTATTTTGAGGAGATAAGCTCTTTTTCCAAACCAGAACTGTGCGTGGATGTCATTCTAGAGCTCGTCATTATGTGCTCTTTGAGGTGAATAGTCCTCCCCAGCACAAAGGGATCAGCAACCCCAGCAAGTTACTCATCCAGTCGCCTACTCCTGGCACAGCACCACTCTTAACCTTGGTGTTACCAATCCCAGCCCCTCCCCCCTCCCCCTTCCCCCCTCTCCCTTCCCCTCCCCTTCCCCCTCTTCCCTCCCCCTCTTCCTCTTCCCTCTCCCCTCTCTCTGTACTCACTCTTATTTCCATGTCTGTCCCTTTGGGGGGGGGAACAACCCTGCCATTCCTTCATCTAACCCTTTGACATTGTCCCCTGTTCCTAGTGTCCCTGACTTCTTCCTTGTTAATCTTACCCCTCCATCAGGGAGCCATGAGGGCGCTCATTAATATGCACCCTCCACTCTCTCCCTCTGGCAAAATAAACTTTTTGTTCCTCTGGCAAAATAAACTTCCTTAAATTCCGCAGTCTCCACACAGCCAAATGAAGCTGCCTCCTTCTGGTCCTTGACCTCTGCTCCTCCTCACGGAAAGTCCGCCCTCACGCCCTCACATCTCATTTCCATCTTCCCTGCTACTGGTTTTTCTTTCTCAGTGATTATGGCGAATGTGCCATTACACCTTTATCTTTCTTTGTCTGTTGTCTGCTTCCTCCTGCTGGGATAAGTGACTTGTGCTCATATCTAAATTATTCCCTATCACATAATATGCATTCAGTAGATATTAACTGACTGAGTGATGGTGTTGCTTCCAGATGTGTTGACAAATGTAAAGTCAGAAAAAAAGTAAGAAAATGTGTATGTGTGTGGTGTGTGTGTGTGGGGGGGGCGGGTGCTGTGGGGACTGGGGGAGGTGCTTTTAGACTGAGAAGATATGTCATCAGGTCCCAGCAGGTGAGTTCTTCAAAGATCTTGTTTAAAAGCCCCCAAAGCACCCTCAAGCACAGAGAGGACTCCTTGCCAACCGGACTCTTTCACGTCTCACTACCCAGCTTCTCTCTCTGAGGCCACATGTATTTTCTGCAATCCCTGGACACATCACACGTCTCTCAGCCAGCTCTCAAGATGAGACCCATCCCCACCATCAACACTATGTCCCAGGGTCCTCCTTCCTTAACTGCTTGGGCCCATGAAGTTGTGGGAGCTGATGGCATGATTTCCTCACGGTAGAACAGTTCCATTTTCCCCCATGCTGTTAAACTGGTCAGAACATAGAAGTGTTAGATATGACTTCTCCTGAGAAGGTAAACTGAGTCACACCAGAGAGAGAATTGCAGTCAATACGTGTATGTTCTAAGTGCAGCAATGCACCAAAAAAGACAAGGGGGTTAGCAACTGCATTGAGGATTTAGAGAAGAAAGAGGTGGGTTATGAACAGCTCCAAAATGTGCAAACTTATCCAAGGAGAGGACTAGACGGGGTGAAGTGGCCACGGCAGCCAGAGTACCGTGTGGAAAAGCACAGGAATGTGACCGAGCAGGCAGCATCTGTGGGTGGGGACAGCACAGAACACTCCCTGGGGACGCAGGCCCCCCAATCACAAAATAACGCTCCGAGTTTCTGAGTATAGGCTTGGCACTGACAGCCAATCGTGATAAGCAAACATGCTTGATTGAGGAGTGGCGTGATTCGGTGTGGAGAGTTCATTTTGGGCTGCTCCCTGTCTCCAGCTAGGCTCTTCAAACCGAATCACTCTCTTACTCACAGATACCGCCTAGATATAAGATGTCTCATAGCTATCGCGGGGGTTAACGGTTACGCTTTTTGAAATGAAGCTGTTTGTTCTCAATACTTGATATGTCAAGGATTTTTACCAACGTGTGATCCGGGGGAACCCCGGCAGATGAATATTCTAAGTGTTCATTCAAGTGCAGTCCTCAACCTGGTTGTCCCGGATGGTCCTGGAAGGGTAAGTCACCGTGGCTCAAGGATAATCAGGCTGCGAGTGAACTATCAGGAAAGAGAGAACGTTTTCTTTTTTTAATCTTTCTTTTTTTTATTTAAAGATTTATTCATCTATTATATGTAAGTACACTGTAGCTGTCTTCAGACACTCAAGAAGAGAGCATCAGATCTCATTACGGACGGTTCTGAGGCACCATGTGGCCACTGGGATTTGAACTCAGGACCTTCGGAAGAGCAGTCAGTGCTCCAAACCGCTGAGCCATCTCTCCAGCCCGAGAGAGCATTTTCTAAGTCACAATTCTGTATGAACCGATGCATGTTACTACATCTATATAGTACCTATACCTATATAGTTCATATACTATATGAACCAATGCTACCATATAAGCATGTTGCCTAGAACACATCTCAACCAAGTATATCGCATATAATAAAAGGCAAAATTCAGGGCATGGGGATTTAGCTTGCCTAACATGTATGAAGTCCTGGGTTCCATCCCCAGCATCACATAAACGGAGTGTGGTGGTGCATAGGTGGAACCCCTGGCCTGGGGAGGTGGAGTTGGTGGGTAAAGAAGTTCAAAGCAAGCCTAGAGTACACCAAACTTTAAGGACACACACACACACACACACACACACACACACACACAGAGTGCACATATATACATATGAATAAAATGTACTCTAATTCTAATCTAGGGTTTCTTGCCCTTTATGAGAGGTTATCATTACAATTCCTTGGCTTGTGCCCAACCCTACACATCACCTATTCTCTCTGAGGAAAAGAGGTTTTGCAGAAAAGCGAACAGCTTTGGTGGAGCCCAGTCTAGGCACACATGTTCCTATGCACCCTGGTCTCCACACAGGCCATGCCCTGGACAGAAAAGTCAATGTCCTTCCAAAATCTCCTCCAAACATCAGTGTGCTCATTCCCCAAAGACAGACAAAAAGATCCAGGCTCCAAAGAAGATCTGGACTGGTCCTGGAATGACTAGGAAATGGGAAAAGCCAAGGCTATCTTAGCATCCTACGTGTCAAAGCCACGGTCTCCCACTAGCAGCCACTGAGGGGCCCCTCAGCTTAGATGTGTCTGTAGAAATCCTTCAGCTTTAAGACTTCTTCACCAAATGCCTTTATCATTTTCCTTTTAAAACTTTCCTCTGTTTACTCTGACTGTATGGTGTTTTTCCCTGCTAGGAAATCAAAGCTAAGTTAGTAGTTTTCCAAAGGGAGAGAAAAACCCTCTAAGATGAACTTAGCATGTTTATTCATTTTTAGAAAACAAATAATAAACTATGGGACTTTGGATGTAAAGTAGAAGACATATTTTCTGTTTGAGATGAACGTTTTATTGTTCTGGGCGTGCTTTTGGGGTGCTCCTTTTGATTTTCAGAAAAACTATCCTAGATGGACTTTCTACTTTTATGGTAAATTGTTAGCAAAGTAAAACATGCACAGAGTAAAAACATAATAACAAAATACCCTTCACATGAAAAGCTGGGAACTAAAGCACCTTTCCTTCCCCTGACTGCTCCTTCCCAAGTTCTGCTCCAGAGGGGAGCCAGCATCATCCCCACAACAGTTACAACAGTTATTTTACCTCCACCGATTTGTTCTCTTCTCTCTCTCTCTCTCTCTCTCTCTCTCTCTCTCTCTCTCTCTCTCTCTCTCTCCCCACTTATCTGTAGATAGGAGGAGTGGGACCTGATGAGCCACTCACCCTTCCATGACAGGGTGTTGACAGGCCTCTGTGCAGCCCTTGCGTCTGTAATCACAGCTCCTGTAAGTTCAAGACTGAAAGAGCTACGGCATGCCCGGAAGTCAGCATTCCACACTGTCCCACACCCTACTTCATCTGACTCTCATTCCTTCTGTCCCTTTCTCCATAATGTTCCTTGAGCCTTGGAGGAAGTGATCTATAGATGCTCTATTTATGGGAGAAGGATTAAGTTACACATTCTCTGTATTTGATGTGTTAGTTCAGTCTAACAACTTCTCTATATGTTAGATCAGTCTCTGCAGTCACGGCTGATCACTCTGAGCAATGGTGACAGCAAAGAACATTCTATAAGCATGAAGTTGGTTGTCCATTGGGTAATTTATCAGCTGCACCGTGTCCATTTAATAAAGCAAGAGCAGTAGTTTCCCTCTCAGGATCTGTTATCTTTCAAGTCACAAGCTTAGGGCCAGTTTTCAGTTACAATTCTGAGTTCTTTCCTCAGGAGTGGGCATCAAATCCAACCAGAAAGCAGCTGGTGGCCACCATACCAGACTTGCTTCTGTGGTACCAGTGGGCCGGTCCTCCGCGGCCAGTCAGTATTACTGCACACAGGATCAAGAACTGGGGAAGACTGATGGCGTGTTGTTCAACCTTTCGACTTTGGGACATGATGTTTCCATCTATAAAATTCACAGTGGAGAATGGTACAACCAAGTTAGCAAGCGAAGCTTCAACAAGGTCTCATAATAATATATTGAGTGCGTGCATGCTTTTTGCATTGGGCGGCATGCAGCTTGCAGACTGTGGGCGGGACACGCCTGTGCAGCTAGAGCATCTCAGGAACCTCGGGTGCCTTTGTCCTGGTCAACAAGCAGAATGTCTCCTCAGCAGCTGGGCAGAGCAAAGGAGCACATAGGTACATGTTCAAAGACTGAAGAGCATTATTTAAGGTATTTTCGGAAAGACCTAAGGAAGCAGAATCCGCAGAAATCCACTTTGGAATTTGGATTTTCTACTGCTTGGTGTTAGCATTTGGTTGGTTCCTAAAAGCATTGTCAGTAACATGGTAGATTTTTTTTGAATGGACCCAATAGTACATGAGTTTTCTTTTACCTCTTAAGGAAAAAAAAAACCTCAAACAGTAGATGATGAAGCCCACAGTGTTTCACAAGGAGAGCTAGTGAGGTGAGAGAAAGCAGCTGTGGCCGACCTCCCAGACTAACCTGTGCTGGCCAGTGAGACGTTTTCTAGGCTAAGGGGACTGAGAAAGGAACAACAGACTGGACCTGCCCCACTAAGAATGGCTAAGAACAAGAAGTCCATTGATAATCGCTGGTGAAAATGTGGGGGAAAGGGACCTTTATCCACCGCTAGTAAGACTCTAAGCTACTTCAGCCGCTGTGCAGATCAGTACGGAGGTATCTCAACAATTAAAAACAGAGCGACCAGAAGACCCAGCTGTACCGGTTCTGACCATAGCCTACCCCAAAGACTGCATGTCCTACCACACATGGGCTTGCAGATCCATGTCCACTGCCGCATGGTTCGAAATACCAAGGAAATGGAAGAGAGGGATGGATCCTGACAGAGTGGTGCACATTGGAGTCAGATCACACAGGTGCACATAGTTTGGCTGTGAGGAAAACTGAGATCATGAAAATGGCAGGGAAATGGATAGATCTAGAAAGTATTCTATTAACCACAGCAACAGGCTCGGAAAGAAAAACATCTAATGTTTTCTCTCATATGTGGAGCCCAGCTTATAATGTTCATAAGCCTGTGAGCAAGTGTACAGAGGGGTGAGTATGGCTATAGATCATGAAACGAGGAAGGAGGAGATTTGGAGGAAATGGAGAGACCTATAGGTCACAGGAGATGTGAGAGTAGAAAGTGGGGGGATGGGCGGGAGCAGACAGAGGAGTACTCTGAGTACTCAGGAGAGGGAGGTGACAGTGATGAGGAAGAAGGGACACAACTTTGAAAAATCCATAGTAAAGTGTATGCCAGTTAGAGGGGGGACAAAATCCTCACAGGAGGAAATACAGGGACAAAGTGTGGAGCAGAGGCTGAAGGAAAGGCCATCCAGAGACTGCCCCACCTGGGGATCCATCCCCCATACAGTCGCCAAACCTGGACGCTATTGTGGATGCCAAGAAGTGCTTGCTGACAGGAGCTGATATGGCTGTCTCCTGAGAGGCTCTGCCAGAGCCTGACAAATACAGAGGTGGATGCTCGCAGCCAACCATTGGACTGAATGTGGGGTCCCCGATGGAGGGGTGGGAGAAGGGACTGAATGAGCTGAGGGAGTTTGCAGCCCCATAGAGAAGACAACAGTGTCAACTACGTCCCCACTCCACCCCACCCCCCTGCCCCCGGGAGCTCCCGGGGACTAGACCACCAACCAAAAAGTGTGCATGGAGAAACTCATGGCTCCAGCCGCATATGTGGCAGGGGATGGTCTTGTTGGACATCAGTGGGAGGATGGGCCCTTGGGCCTGAGGGTGTTTGATGCCCCAGTGTAGGGGAATGCCAGGGTGGGGAGGCAGGAGTGGGTGGAGGAGCACCCTCATAGAGGAAGGGAGAGGAAGGATGGAATAGGGGGTCTCTAAAGGGGAGACCTGGAAATGTAAATAAGGAAAATATCCAATTAGAAAAGAAGAAAATTTTAAAAATTAAAACTTGAAAAAAAATATCTTACAATGTTTTAGAGGAAAGAGAAGTTGGAGTTTACAGGAACAACATACACCTCACCCCTTGCAATAACACAAGGCGGGTCGAACGTGTTTTTCCCAAGGGTGTTTGTTTCCAAACAGACGGGCGAACTCGGACTGCTACCTTCTTCGTCAGAATCAGTCATCTGCACGCTTGCTGTCAACCAGAAAATCCAAAGCGGGTGGCTGCGTTAGCTGTCTAGACAAGTGCTATCTCCCTGGGCAGGAGCTGAAAGATGGAAAGAGCAGCAGGCTTCAGTGGCGATGGCTGTGGGTGGGGCAGGCAGCCAGTCTCTAGATCCTTCTTAGCCCGAGGGCAAGCTGCCAAGGCTCCGGGTCACTGGGCGGGGCCGCGCGGCAGAGAACAGCTGGACGGGCCTGTCTGGCACCGCCTGGCCTGAGCTTGCTTGGCTCTTCTTTTCACATACAAAAATCACTGCCTCAGGCCCTCGGCACAGAGACTGGCAGGGTCAGTCATTTTAATGCAAAATCAACAGCCCTGCTCAGTAGAGTGTGAACCAGCTTCCAAGAGGCCAACTTCCCCTCCCACTATAGCTGGACGCTTGCTAGGAGAGACAGAGCGGGGACAGGAGGCCGGCCGCCTCCATATCATGAGCCAGCAGAAATGAGGCATGCCATGTCCAGAGACTAGAAGGAGGGGGAGGAGGAGGAGGAGGAGGAGGAGGAGGAGGAGGAGGAGGAGGAGGAGGAGGAGGAGGAGGAGGAGGAGGAGGATCTATTAATGACAAGGAAAAAATGTATGAGCACTCCTAACTATCGCTCAGCCATCTCTCCAGCCCCAAATACTCGCTCGTTTTAAGAATGGAGAGGTGCATGCTGGGGGGGGGGGGGAGTTGAAGCAGAGACCATCCTGGCTGCCTGGGCAACAGCAGAGACGCAATTGGCACTTGTGTTTGTTCATGTACTTTGTCACCGATCAGTATGAGCCTCAAATATCAGATTTCTTTTTTATTAATTAATGTATTTATTTATTTTACATCCTAATCAGAGCTTCCCTCCCTCTCTCCTTCCAGTCCCCCCCCATCAGCCCTTCACCCTATGCCCCCCCTCCCTTGCCCCTCAGGGAAGGGGAGACCTCCCCGGGATATCAAAATGCCCACTTGGCATATCCAGTTATAGTAGGACTGGTCACATCTTCTATTGAGGTTAGACAAGGCTATCTATCCAGTTGGGGGAAAGGGATCCCAAGGCAGGCGATGGTGTCAGAGATAGCCCCGCTCCTGCTGATAGAGTCCCCACATGAGGACCAAGCTCTACATCTGCTGCATGTTACCCCAGAAATGTCTATCCGGCATTTTATTAAATAAATAAAGGTTTATAGTATCTGCATTCACGTACAAATAAGAGTCGGTTGATGAACTAACATATCTGTTGTCCTTTAAGGATACCGGTAGCAGATGCTAGAGTTCAGTTGTGGAATTAACAAAGAATTTTCAGTCTCATCGTTATTCTAGAAGTCAAGGCCAGTTCTCTGGCACTGGATAAACTAGGGAGGAAATGTCTGGGGGGGGGGGGATGTGGCAAGTTTAGACCGACGGAGGATAAGACCAGACAGTCACATGGCTGTCCTTTGGCACGCAGTCTTGTGTCGAATAGAGAGAGGGGGAGGTCCCTGGTGCCTGAGTCCTTTCTGAGCGCACAGCCATCTGCAGGCGGCCTTTGACGGATCCCTCCTCTCCTCTATGCAAACCACCACGAGGCGGATCTTTATTCTTTTATTCTTTGAGGTCGTAACATAACTATATCATCTCCCGCTTCACGTTCCTCCTTCCAAACCTTCCCGTATACCTTCCCCGGCTCTCTTACAAATCTATGGCCTCTTTGCTCATTAATTGCTACATGCCCCAAGACAAATCTTCACGCTTTCCTCTCCAACTGAGGCAAGTAGGAAGCGTCTGGCGATTGACCCAGAACTCTAGTTAGAACCTGAACCCACAACCCACAGGACATGCATGTGACTCTGACTTTCGAAATCTTTTACATAACCCACAGGACGTGCATGTGACTCTGCGGCTCGAAATCTTTTAGATTCTCTGCAGTGAATGTTTCTCTCGCATTCTGAGGCCATTAAAAGAACGATTCTCCCAGGTGAATTATTTAATATCCAAACATGCTAAAACATAACCTTGGCAGCTCTCAGGTTCCAAGGGCGAGAACATTATTATTGAGAGCTTCCTGTTCTGAACTTCCTTGAGGTTCAGTATGAGGCCATTGAGGAGTACTTTGTTGTTGAAAAGGGAAAAAAAATCATAAAAATGATGCATGAGAAATAACCATCGCTTGTGCTGGCTTAATGATGGCCTCTGGCCACAGTGCTTCTTAAGGACTTAACTTCTGAATAATAATTAATGGGCCCGATCATTAACGTGGTCCTGGTGTTTCAACAATAGGTTCAAAATGGATGTAAAGCAAACTATGGCCTCGGCGTCCTTTAGTCCAATAATCTAACGATTCGCTGCTTGAAGCATACTTGCAAATTTTAAATTGTATTTAAGGAAAAACGCATGCAAGATCACCCCTGGAGGACCTTATTCCATAAGACCCCACGCCAGGCTCTCAACCATCGCCACACAGGCCCCTGAAATGCTGCCAAGGAGCTGCCCTTACAGTAAGGTTGAGTTCATCCAGTCAGGTGGAGAATGCGCCAGTCGGCCGACTGTCACGTACTCTGAAGTCCCAGCCAGCATGATCGTACAGACACAGGCAGGACTCGCTGTGACTGATTCTGGAGTAGTTCTGATACCCCAGGCAGAGAAAGAGACAGCTGTAGTAGGCCCAGCGGCGGAGCCACAGCCCCGAGCAGACACGTGAGGAGAGGCTACAGTGGGCTCACGTAAAACGCCTGTCCGCTGAGTTGGCTCCGGGAAAGCCTCATCACACAAGTCAGCGAGTTAACTGAGACTCTGTGCTTTCCCGTACAGAGCAGCCCGTGTCCATCTGTGCGTGTGAGGATTGCTACGAGTTTGCTATTCCTACTCTAATTTCTGCCCATAGAGTGCAGAGACGTAGTGAAGCGCGTTAATTAGATGCCGAGGAACAACTTGGTTCAATGAGTGGATAAAAACATATCTCTATGAGAACAGTATGGAGAGACAGAATAGAAATAAAACCGAGGGCTAGAAGAGTGGCCCGGTCCTGGAACTCAAGACTCTAGCACCAGCCGCCACACGGCAACACAAAAAGAACAGTTATCATGAATATTGTTTATATAACATTATTTCGATAATAGTTTTGTAGATGAAAGAAAGCTGCTCTTTCAAAAGATGTGTCTGAAACAGCTTTTTGAAAGTTAGGGGAAAAATACATCAACTGAGATTAAATCATAGGGCTGAAGAGATGTCTCGGCAGTTCAAAGGGCATTTTGTTCTCCCACGGGGACCCAAGTTCAGCCCCTAGCACTCATGTTGGGGCCCCATAGCTTCCTGTAACTCTAACTTTAGGAAGTACAGTTTTGGCCTCTGAGGGTACCAGCACACAGATAGCATGCATGTACATACACGCAAATATATAGAAATGTTTTTTTTGTTAAGTGATGAGATCTCTACTATGAAAATCAAAGATCTCCTAGATATTAAACAGATTTTAACTTTCTACCATCATTGAGAACCTTAAACAGAGGCTGGAGAGATGCCTCAGAGTTATGGGCACTGGCTGCTCTTCCAGAGGTCCTGAGTTCAATTCCCAGCAACCACATGGTGGCTCACAACCATCTGTAACGGAATCTGATGCCCTCTTCTGGCATGCAGATCTATGTGCAGATGGAATACTCCGAATCATAAAATAAATAAATAAATAAATAAATAAATAAATAAGTTTAAAAAAAAATAACCTTAAATAAAATGATGGTCTTCTAACAAGCAGGTATGCTAAAATGACATTCTTTTTTGTTTCTTACTTTTTTTTTTTTTTTTTTTTTTTTTTTTTTGGTTTTTTGAGACAGGGTTTCTCTGTGTAGTCCTGGCTGTCCTGGAACTCACTCTGTAGACCAGGCTGGCCTCGAACTCAGAAATCCGCCTGCCTCTGCCTCCCAAGTGCTGGGATTACAGGCATGCGCCACCATGCCCGGCTTGTTTCTTACTTTTAATGCTACAATTAGATAAAAATATATATGCTCATTTGGAGGAGGCATGTCAGCCTGCATTCAGTCTGGTTTTGAGTGATTGGGGGGAGTGTGGGGCTGTATGAGTGTGTGTGTGTGTGTGTGTGTGTGTGTGTGTGTGTTGTGCGTAGAGGTAAAGAAAGAAAGAGGGAGAGAACAACAGAGCTGGAGGAAAATGACGTGTATGTGGAGATCACATCAATAGCAGTTAAACTTAAATGAGACAATGTAAGACTGTTTTAGTTCTGCCTTTCAACTCTCAAGAGGGCTTAATGCTTTTCCAAAAATCTCTCAGTCCGAGCAACTAACAAATAATTCAGTGTGTGTCATTCTTAGATAAAGTCACCAAAGGCTCTGTCCTCACCTTACCCAGAATTGCCCATTATCCACAGACACGGAGCACCTTGGTCACAGCGGGAACCACGAGCTTCCATCAGTCAGCCCAGCCATTGTTCAGGATATATGGCACGATTAGGACATGGACATGAATGACGCTGGGCAGTTCCTTCTCTCCTGGAACACACAGCCATCGGGAAATATACACTAACCATGAGACTACAGAAGTTCCACAGAGTGAATAGGAGAGACGCTGTGGCCTAGACCGCAGGAAGTCAGCACAGATGCGATGCTCAAGCTGGAATCAAAAAGGTTTCCAGAGTGGAGGCTGAGAGACTCTTACTCAAAACAAATAGATGATGATGGATGGATGGATGGATGGATGGATGGATGGAAGGACGGACGGACGGACGGACAGATGGACGGACGGACGGACAGACAGACAGACAGTTTAATGATAGATAGATGATTGCTAATGTTCGAATTTAGTCTAGGCTCCACCCCCACAGTTACCTGGCAACAGCCAGGTGTGCCTGACTCACTGTAAAAGGGGCGGCTCCTCTCTCTTGCTTTCTTGCTCTTGCTCTGTCCTCTTACCCCTTACTTCCTCTCTCTCCATTCCCCTCCCCACCCATTCTCATGGCCAGCATCTCTCTCTCTCTCTCTCTCTCTCTCTCTCTCTCTCTCTCTCTCTCTCTCTGTGTGTGTGTGTGTGTGTGTGTGTGTGTGTGTGTGTGTATCTCCTCCCTCAACTCTCCTCCCCATGCTCTGAGTAAAGTATTCTATACTATACTGCCCTGTGTCTGGTCCCTCGGGGGGGGAAGGGATGCCTCGCATGGGCCCTCGGAGGCACCCCTTCCCCCGCACCTGACCATACATCCACCAAACATATTGTTTCACTCCGTATCTTTTTATAAATCACAACAGATAGATAGATGATAGATAGGTAGATAGATAGATAGATAGATGATAGATAGATAGATAGATGAGAGATTATAGATAGAAAAAAATAAAATAAAATAAATTGAATTGAATTAAGCCTGCCTTGGCCCCATTTAATATTCTCAGGTTTAGAGGATGGCCAACATGTTCCTCTCTTTCCCTAAATGAGATGTTCAGGACCCAGACATCTATGGCTTGAGAGAGGTAGAGCTTCTTGCAGTCGATTAAGGACAGTGGCCAGGCCCCCGTGCATACTCTACTTGACAGTGGCTTGGGAACTCCACGCTTATGATGTCAGGTTCGATGTCAGGTTCCTTCAGAGCCAGGTTTCTCAGCTGTGAGAAGGAAATTCCTAGCAACAAAGAGGTCATGATGAGGGAGATTCCTGAGAGCTAGTCCCAACATTTCTGATTCAGTTAGTCATGGGACACAGATGGGAAACAGCCCTCCTGACAGCTTCCAGATGACTCAGACACTCAGGGAACCCATTGCTAAGAGGAGTGCAGTTAAATACTTGACTGATGAGAATAAAGACCGTTAAAAGTCCAGGAAGGCAAGGTTGAAATAATTAGGATGGGTGCTTATCACTACGGATATCTGTGACCTGGAGACTGTGGATGCCACAGTCAGGTCCTTGCCATTGACGGGATCACAATGCATGAATGGGGGTGAGGGTGGGAAAACAATTTTCCACTCCCTTCTGTGAATGGCAGAAACACCCCCCCCCCAGTCCTCAGCTAAGGGAATACATTCAGCTAATTAGACTTTTGAGACTTTTTTTCCCTTTCAGTTGCACAAATAGAATTCTGTTTTCTTTCGAATTTCCCTACCAGTCTCTTGGATTTGTTAGGTCATCAATTACCAATTGATATTGTCAATTATCGATTATATTTTTCTATAGAAGCCAACTAAATGGCAGTTAGTATTGACTAAAGGAAACGATGAAGGAAAAGACTCATGTGTGATCATAGAATATATCACTTATGTGAAAGTGCATATTAAATCTACTACCTACAACCATTTTTCTCCTTGTTTTTCAGTAGGCAGGTAATATTTTTTAGAGTTGCTTTGTATGTGCCAAAGTAACTAGACTAGATAGAATAGGAGTGCCCTAACTCAGAGATGTGCTTCATTCTTCACAAAAGAAGCATCATTCTGAAACCAGCATAAAGACACACAGTGGACACCAACATCTTTTGTTTGTGTTTATGTTTTTGTTTCTGATTTTTCGAGACAGGGTTTCTCTATATAGCCCTGGCTGTCCTGGAACTCACTCTGTAGACCAGGCTGGCCCTGAACTCAGAGATCCGCCTGCCTCTGCCTGCTGAGTGCTGGGATTAAAGGCGTGCGCCACCACTGGCTGACATCTGGACATTAATATTCTTATACCAGTCTTGAATGTTACTTCAGGGAACCAAAGCTTAGAACCACATGTAGGAAATGGTATGCATTCAATCATAACATATGAGGTATGGTGCACGCAGGAGAGCCAGGTATAAATATGCATTGAACCCAAATCAATCAATCAATCAATCAATCAATCAATCAATCATCAATCAATCCATCCATCCATCTATCTCTGTCTGTCTCTCTGTCTCTGTTTCTCTCTGTGTCTCTGTGTTTCTCTCTGTCTCTGTCTCTCTGTCTCTGTCTGTCTCTGTCTCTCTATCTCTCTCTGTCTCTGTCTCTCTCTCTCTCTCTCTCTCTCTCTCTCACACACACACACACACACACACACACACACACACACACACACACTCATTCCGCTGAACCTGAAAATAAGCCAATGTTAGGCCACCCACTTCCCACCTACGATAGCAGTTTCATATAGTTCAACTTTTTATTTTTGTGGAAAAGGGGGAGTGTTGACCAACCTCACCTTTTCCACAAGTAACTGCATAACTTCCTAAGTCTGATTTTAAGGGGGGGAGGGGCACTTCTATGTCATTTGACATTCTTCTATGGTTTTCTGTTCCTATTCATTTTTATTGGAGTATTTCCACATTGTCATGTGGATCGTGGTTTGGGGGTCCAAGGTTCAAAAAGCACAGAAAACAGTTTGCTCTCCACCAACTGTCCTCCTTTGCTCCTCCCAGGGCTGTGTCTGCAAAGGCAAAGGACAGTGCCTCTGCGCGGGGACCAAAGGGGAGAAGGTAAGAGAGAACTCCCCGCCGCCGCCGCCTCTTCACAGATGCCTGAGTCTGTCACACTGTGCCTTTCTGCAGTGGAGATCATCATCCAGCCCCCTAAATCCACCTTTAAAGTAATTGTATATAAACATTAACCTTAAACACTGTTGAAAGCCTTCTAGGAAAGCTTCAATTTCTCCGGCTACCTTGTGTAAATACTGGCAGCCAGACTGTAACTCCCTTGGCTGAATAAGTAGCAACTTGGCAGGAAAAGAACATTTTTTTATGAAGCCTCCCTAGCATACACTATATTTATAATGTTGCTAAACATGCGAGAAGAAATTAAAACAACTTGATTCTCTCGCTTCAATGTAAACATTGAAAACCGCAGACGCTGTGCCGCAGCACTGGAACAAGACCGCCCCCTGGTGGCGAAATCGGCAGCAGCTCTGTTGAAATAATTGAAAGCTCCATTGCAGAATTCAAGGAAAAAGAATGCTGTGAAAGCTCATTAGTTCGTTCCATTAACTCGCAATTTATGACAATTAAGACAGAAGCAGAGCTAAAGTATATTTTGTTTGTTTACAAGCATCTTCTTCCTCGGAGATATTAATTAATCATTCAACAACATGAAAAGTAACTATTAAAAATATTACAAAGAAAGCACATTTTGAGCTACCTAAATAAGACATTGATATCTACATATATAATAATTGCAATACTTATTTTATCTATAGATAGCATAATTCACTTGCGCTAGGGTCTCCCCTCCCCACCTAAGCTGTGAATGAATGTACCATGTTCATATTTACTCTGGAATGTCTCTCTTTGTACTTGAACTTGTATTGGGGCGTATGTTGAGTCCCAGTTGTATGCATGATGCAATTTAAAACATGAGAGTGACTAAGTGGTAAGAAAGCTCTAAGAAATTTTTTCCCTGTTTATTGGGTGTGTTTGCCTGTATACAAGTGTAAAATAGCAGACTTTTGATCTTTTCTGTTGGTTTATTATTTATTGTTTATCTGTCTATCTATCTGTCTATCTATCTTTCTATCTATCTATCTATCTATCTATCTATCTATCGTATTTGGCAATTGTAACAAACTAACTAGTGGCCTTGACTGTTGAAGGCTATTTCCTGTATTCTGGTCCAGGGGAAGGGTTTTGTTGGTGAAACTCTATTGTGCTCACCGCCACCAGGCCCTTCCCCATAGCATCATCTAGCCCCGCCTACAAGACCATTTAGTCCTCACTCTGTCCTATGCTGCCCTTGGAGCTTCTCCCGAAACTCCTATGAAAACAGCTGGGTGAGCGACTCCTTCCCTGACAACAAGAACACTCTCGAGTTCACACCTCCACGGTATTCCATTTTCCTTCCATCATCACTAAGAACTCAAAGCACACCTTCCTTCTCATCCTCGCCTTCTCCATCCCTTAATAAACACATCCCACTAATCTTAACCTTCTATCGAGACTGCCCTTTCGAGTCTTGGTCCCTTTCCTTCTAACCTCTATCCTGAGTAGGTGTACTGCCTGGGGAAAGTCTCTATAGGACATGGGCATCACTCTGAAGCCTACGGACATACATTGGTAGACAGTGGCTACCTTGGAACTGAGGGCTAACTGTGACCCCTTGATGCCAGGGAAGAGCGCCATGGAGAGAAGCCTGTGCTGTGGAGACGTGTGTTGCTGGATAGCTGTCACTTGCTTCTTGATTCTTTTTGTTGTTGTTGTTTTGTTTTGTTTAACAGGGGGAGAAAGGCTTTCCTGGACCCCCTGGATTTCCTGGACAGAAAGGATTTCCAGGTCCTGAAGGCTTGCCTGGACCACAGGGACCCAAGGTATGTCGACCTGTAAGCTTTGTAAATCCTCTGCCCACCTAACCCATCTGTGTGCCCACCACACTGAGACCGTATAGAGAATCCCCCACCTGGCAGACATAAAACACATTCTTGGTTTCCTATCTTATCTGAGCTTTCACCCAGCTCATTCACCTGGGTCTTGTGTGGTCTCTGCCTATGAATCTACTCAAGCTTCTCTTACATGGGAGGAGAAGGTCTTTTCCCCTTTCACCAAAGACCTGCCCTTTCACCTCTGCCCTGACCCCCGCAGTTCCCATATGACCTTAGTGCAGGAGCATCTCCATTCTAAGGAATCTTGGAACTATGTTTTTGGTGTTGACTCTCCTGTCTCGGTGCTGAAACATACACGATTTGCTATGCTGGCACACAGCTGTATTTGGGTTTTTGTAGGTCCCCAAACCAAAGGACTTTCATCCTCCTCTTGTCTTTTCTCTAAGTCAGGCTCTTGAAAGAGCAGTTAGCGTGGGACCGGCGTGTCTCCTGCTCCTCTCCCTTTGGCCACTTTGCCTTTGGCTTTCTACCCTGAAAACATTCCTGCAGACGTCACCAGTGACCTCCAAATGACCCCTGCGAAGCATGCTTTCGGGTCCTTACCTCTGCTTTACTTCAAATTGTGCGGATCTGGAAACATCTGCCTGCCTTTGCTTTTGGACGTCCCCTATCCCTGATTCTATTCCCGTCTCCCCATTCACTGGTTCCTTTGTGGGGTCTGTTGGGCATCGGGCTCCTACGCATTGTAGAAGGACCTGTCAGGCTTCAAACCTGTCGCACATCTTTATCCTAAAGGCTGTGATACGCAAAGGTCCTTGCTTCAATAAAATACCCAAGAGGATTTACTAAATAACTGTGAACCACTAGACCTGCATAGTGTTTCTCCCGACTGGGGACATTAGCTAGCCTGACCCAGGCTGTCAGGCATACAAACCCACTCCCCTGACTCCTGGCCTCCAACAAGCTGTAAATTAATAAGCTATAAAAGATAATTATAATTGATCTCTGTGGAGTCTTTTAAAATCCCATCCTGTATTGACGTATACATTAGAATAATACATAGGACACTTAAACGATGTATTTTCTCCCCGCCAAGCGCTGGCCCAGTCATTCCTCCCGTGTTTCATTTTCTCCTCACTTTGACCCTGTGATGCCAGTACATGGAACTCAAGAGGACCTTTCTGTTTATCGTTTTATTGTAAAGAATGCATATGAACAAACAGACAAGAACACAGGACGCTCTGAAGGCCCTATGGCAGGCACCTCTCCATCCCTGGGAAGTGAACTGTCTCACTCTCAGGGCACGTGAATGCCCACCAGCCCAAAGTTCTCTGTAATCACCTCACAGCTGGGGATTCTTGCAGAGGCTTCCTGTAGGAGACAGGGTCCACCCCAAGCCAGCCTCTGGCTCCCCTGCTCCTTAGACAATGGGGTTGCAGCTTCTATAGAGTTTGAAAATCCTTGGAAGTCCCCATCACATCAAGAGACACATCGTTTGATAGAGGGACTTAAATGGGCTCTTGACTGGGGGTGGGGGGTGTGGGGATAGCTTCTTCTTCTTCTTCTTCTTCATCTTCTTCTTCTTCTTCTTCTTCTTCTTCGATTTTTATTCTTGGTAAATTGGAACAAATTAGGACTCTGAGGAGTATACAATGGTCTCATAAAATAACAAAATATAGCCGGGCGGTGGTGGCGCATGCCTTTAATCCCAGCACTTGGGAGGCAGAGGCAGGTGGATTTCTGAGTTCGAGGCCAGCCTGGTCTACAGAGCTAGTTCCAGGACAGCCAGGGCTACACAGAGAAACCCTGTCTCGAAAAACCAAAAAACAAACAAACAAAAATATATATATATATAGCTGTGCTACTAAATACACGGCAAAATGTCTTCTAAGATGACTATGAATATTCATACAATATTACAGATAATTTGAGCTAAACTCTAATTTTCTGTGTGACATGAAAGACAGGAAAAAAAAAAAAAAAACCAACCCTGCAAACTACGCCTTGCCCTGGATCTTGATATGTGCTGCAGATTTGATTCTGGCCAGAAACCGGCCACAGCTGTGACTGTATCCAAGCTGTTCCTCCGAAGATAGACTCTACATTCCACAAATCATCCTGGGAAAAAGAAAAAAGGAAACTCACAGAGTTACCAAAACTTGTTATGTTCTGGTAACAAAAATAAAAGTTAAAAAAGTTTTAAATTCTCTGAAAGAAAAATAATGTTTAAGTTCACAATACCTTCTATCTAAAACAGAGAATTTTATTAGAAATCTGTTTAATATATCATGATTATTTCAAAGCATAGATTCACTAGGGAAAATTGAATACAACTAGCTTTTACTTGGCTGGAGCATTTTGTAGGTTGTTCCGGTGGTATGGCTTCTAATCAGGGCTTGGCCTTTCTGATGACCACCAAACCCGCCTTTACCCCCAGCCAAGAGCCCATTAAAGTCCCTTCATCTAAAGATGTGTCTCTTGATGTGATGAGGATTTCCGGGGGATTTGGGAACTCTACAGAAGTCAAATATTACGACGAGGGAAAAATCTTTGTGCCCTGATCTCTCTGGAAGAGGGAAGGGGTTTAGGAGAAAATGAAGCTCTGAAGAGAGAACCAAGAATCCGTTCCCGGACAGAGACGTAGCCTAGCATCGACTACCCCGTCAGGCTCTTACTTGCGCCCAGAGCCAGAACAGGTTGGCGGGAGGTCTGTGCACCAACAGCTCAGCAGTGCACCCAGAGCCAGATCAGCTTGGTGGGCGGTCTCTGCGCTAACCCGCGTGGGCAACAACCTGCTAGTGGGTTGGAGTACAGCCAGAGGCCGACATCTTGCCTCAGGACACCACAGACAGCTAACAAAACAGAACCCTGTGGACTGAGAGCAACACCATCTAGGTTCTAGCAGCCCAACCAGGGAACCTCAGGTCCTGCAGGGAATCCAGTGGTTAGACAGAGCCCTGAGATCCGCCACCATCTTGGAGCTGGTGGCCTGAACAGGTCACCATAGAGAACCAACAGAGGAGCCTAGGTCACCATAAAGATCTAACAGACTAGCCCAGATCAATAGAGGGGGGGGGGAAGATCTGATTCTTAAGAGCTGGCAACTAGGCAGGCCAGAAGGAGACTGCGGGAGGCCAATTGCAGGTCCAGCAGCGAGCCTGGGGAAGACTTGGATCCAGCCCAGCAGAGCTGAGGAGGCAATTCGTAGCCAAGTAACTGAAACCTCCCGGTCTCCACCTCGGGAGCTTGGACGCCCTCTACGACAGCAGCGCCAAACTCCAGGTTCACAGGAGCTTCAAACACCAACCAGTAACAATAAGACCAACTAACTCCAGAGATAAACAGATGGCAAAAAGCAAACATAGGAACGTTACTAACAGAAATCAAGGCAATATGGCAGCATCTGAACCCAATTCGCCAACCACAGCAAGTCCTGGATACCCCAACACACCAGAAAAACAAGAGCTGGATTTAAAAGCACTGATCATGATGCTGCTAGAGGAACACAAAAAAGACATAAACAAATCTCTTAAAGAAATGCAGGGGAATATAAATAGGGTAGAAGCCATTACAATGCAAACACAAAAATCACTTAAAGAATTCCAGAAGAATATGGATCAACAGACACAAGCCAATGAAGAGGAAATGAGAAAATCACTTAAAGAAATGCAGAAGAAATTGAATCAATGGGCAGAAGTCATAAAAGAGGAAACGCAAAAATCTCTTAAAGAATTTCAAAAAAAGACAAACAAATGAAGGAACTGAGCAAAACCATCCAAGATCTGAACACAGAAGTAGAAACAACTAAGAAATCACAAAAGGAGACAACTTTGGAGATAGAAAACCTTGGGAAGAAATCAGGGGTTGTAGATGCAAATATCAACAAAAGAATACAAGAGATAGAGGTAAGAATCTCAGATGCTGAAGATAGAATAGTAACCATTGACTCCACAGTCAAAGAAAATGCAAAATGCAAAAGGCTTGTAACCCAAAACATCCAGGAAATCCAGGACACAATGAGAAGACCAAACCTAAGGATTATAGGGATAGATGAGAGTGAAGATCTACAATTTAAAGGGACAGCAAATATCTTCAACAAAATTATGGAAGAAAACTTCCCTAAACTAAAGAGAGAGAGATGTCCATGAATATACAAGAAGCCTACAGAACTCCAAACAGACTGGACCAGAACAGAAATACCTCCTGTCACATAATAATCAAAACCCCAAACGTACTAAACAAAGAAAGAATATTAAAGGCAGTAAGAGAAAAAGGCCAAGTAACATATAAAGGAAGACCTATCAGAATCACACCAGACTTCTCTCCAGAAACCATGAAAGCTAGAAGATCCTGGGCAGATCTCATGCAGACTCTAAGAGAACACAAATGTCAGCCAAGACTACTATACCCAGCAAAACTCTCAATCAACATAGATGGAGAAATCAAAATATTCCATGACAGGACCAAATTTAGACAATGTCTTTCCACTAACCCAGCTCTACAAAGGATAATAGGAGGAAAACTCCAATACAAGGAGGGAAACTTCACCCAAGAAAAAGCAAGATAGTAACCTTCCAACAAACTCAAAAGAAGATAACTACTCAAAAACAAAAAATAACATCAAAAATGGCAGGAAGAAATAATCACTATGCCTTAATATCTCTTAACATCAATGGACTCAATTCACCAATAAAAAGACATAAACTAACAGACTGGATACCGAAACAGGACCCTACATTTTGCTTCATACAGGAAACACACCTCAGAGTCAAAGACAAGCACTACCTTAGAGTAAAAGGCTGGAAGACAATTTTGCAAGCAAATGGTTGCAGGAAGTAAGCTGGAATAGCCATTCTAATATCAGATAAAATTGACTTCAACCCAAAGTCATCAAAAGAGACACAGAAGGTCACTTATTGCTAGTCAAAGGAAGAATCCACGAAGAAGAACTCACAATTCTAAACATATATGCTCCAAATGCAAGGGCACCCTCATTCGTAAAAGAAACTTTACTAAAGCTCAAAGCACACATTGCCCCTAACACAACAATTGTGGGGGACCTCAGCACTCCACTATCCTCAATGGACCGATCAGAAAAAACGGAAACTAAACAGGGACACAGGGAAACTCATTGAAACGTTGGACCAATTGGATTTAACAGATATTGTACTGGCTAGGTTTGTGTGTCAACTTGACACAGGCTGGAGTTATCATAGGAAAAGGAGCTTCAGTTGGGGAAGTGCCTCCATGAGATCCAGCTGTGGGGCATTTTCTCATTAGTGATCAAGTCGGGGAGAGCCCCTTGTGGGTGGTACCATCTCTGGGCTGGTATTCTTGGGTTCTATAAGAGAGCAGGCTGAGCAAGCCAGGGGAAGCAAGCGAGTAAGTAACATCCCTCCATGGCCTCTGCATCAGCTCCTGCTTCCTGACCTGCTTGAGTTCCAGTCCTGACTTCCTTTGGTAATGAACAGCTGTGTGGAAGTGTAAGCTCAATAAACCCTTTCCTCCCCAACTTGCTTCTTGGTCATGATGTTTGTGCAGGAATAGAAGTCCTGACTAAGACAGATATATATATATATATATATATATATATATATATATATATATATAACATTTCATCCTAAAACAAAAGACTATACCTTTTTCTCAGCACCTCATGGTACCTTCTCCAAAATCGACCATATAACTGGTCCCAAGACAGACCTCAGCAAATATAAAAAGATCAAACTAATCCCATGCCTCCTATCTGATCACCATGGAGTAAGAGTATTCTTCAATAGCAACAAAAACAACAGAAAATCCTCATACACATGGAGGGTGAACAATATTCTACTCAATGATACCTTAGTCAAGGAAGAAATAAAGAAAGAAAGCGAAGACTTTCTAGAATTTAATGAAAATGAAGGCACAACATACCCAAATCTATGGGACACAATGAAAGCAATGCTAAGAGGAAAACTCACAGCCCTGAGTGTCTCCAAAAAGAAACAGGAGAGAGCATATACTAGCAACTTAATGGCACACCTGAAAGCTCTAGAACAAAAAGAAGCTATTTCACCCAGGAGGAGTAGAAGACAGGAAATCATCAAACTCAGGGCTGAAATCAATCAAGTTGAAACAAAGAGAACCATACAAAGAATCAACAAAACCAGGAGCTGGTTCTTTGTGAAAATCAACAAGATAGATAAACCCCTAGCCAGACTTACCACAGAGACAGAATTCAAATTAACAAAATTAGAAATGAAAAGGGAGATATAACAACAGAAACTGAGGAAATTCAAAAAAATCATCAGATCCTACTAAAAAAGCCTATACTCAACACAACTGGAGAATCTGGAGGAAATGGACAATTTCCTAGACAGATACCAAATACCAACATTAAATCAGGATCAAATAGATTGTCTAAACAGACCCATAACCCCCAAAGAAATAGAAGGGGTCATAGAAAGTCTTCCAACCAAAAAAAGCACAGGACCAGATGGTTTTAGTGCAGAATTCTATCAGACCTTCAAAGAAGACATAATACCAATACTCTTCAAACTATTCCACAAAATAGAAACAGAAAGAACACTACCCAACTCATTCTACGAAGCCACAATTACCCTGATACCAAAACCACACAAAGATCCAACTAAGAAAGAGAACTTCAGGCCAATCTCCCTTATGAACATCGATGCAAGAATACTCAATAAAATACTTGCCAACCGAATCCAAGAGCACATCAAAATGATCATTCACCATGATCAAGTTGGCTTCATCCCAGGGATGCAGGGATGGTAATATACAGAAATCCATCAACGTAATCCACTACATAAACAAACTCAAAGAAAAAAAAACACATGGTCATCTCATTGGATGCTGAAAAAGTATTTGACAAAATTCAGCATCCTTTCATGTTAAAAGTCTTGGAAAGAACAGGAATTCAAGGCCCTTACCTAAACATAGTAAAAGCAATCTACAGCAGACCGGTAGCCAACATCAAAGTAAAGGGAGAGAAACTTCAAGCGATCCCACTAAAATCAGGGACTAGACAAGGCTGCCCCCTCTCACCATATCTCTTCAATATAGTACTTGAGGAACTAGCTAGAGAAATTCGACAACATAAGGAAGTCAAAGGGATACAAATTGGAAAGGAAGAAGTCAAACTATCACTATTCGCAGATGATATGATAGTATACTTAAGTGACCCAAGAAACTCCACCAGAAACTCCTACAGCTGATAAACAACTTCAGCAAAGTAGCTGGTTATAAAATCAACTCAAGCAAATCCGTAGCCTTCCTATTTGCAAAGGATAAGCAGGCCAAGAAAGAAATTAGGGAAATGACACCCTTCACAATAGCCACAAAGAATATAAAGTATCTTGGTGTGACTCTAGCCAAACAAGTGAAAGATTTATATGATAAAAACTACGGGTCTCTGAAGAAGGAAATTGAAGAAGACCTCAGAAAATGGAAAAATCTTCCATGCTCGTGGGTTGGCAGGATTAATATAGTTAAAATGGCAATCTTGCCAAAAGCAATATACAGATTCAATGCAATCCCCATCAAAATCCCAACTCAGTTCTTCATAGAGTTAGAAAGAGCAATTCTCAAATTCATCTGGAATAACAAAAAACCCAGGACAGCTAAAACTATCATCAACAGTAAAAGAACTTCTGGAGGAATCAATATCCCGGACCTCAAGCAATACTACAGAGCAGTAGTGTTAAAAACTGCATGGTATTGGTACAGTGACAGGGAAGTGGATCAATGGAATAGGATTGAAGACCCAGAATTGAACCCACACATCTATGGCCAATTGATCTTCAACAAAGGAGCTGAAAACATCCAGTGGAAAAAAGATAGCCTTTTCAACAAATGGTGCTGGCTCAACTGGAGGTCAACATGCAGAAGAATGAGAAATGATCCACTCATCTCCTTGTACTAAGCTCAACTCCAAGTGGATCAAGGACCTCCACATAAAACCAGACACACTAAAACTAATAGAAAAGAAACTGGGGAAGACCCTTGAGGACATTGGCTCAGGGGGAAAACTCCTGAACAGAACACCAATTGCTTATGCTCTAAGATCAAGAATAGACAAATGGGACCTCATAAAATTACAAAGTTTCTGTAAGGCAAAAGACACTGTCAAAAGGAGAAATTGGCAACCAACAAATTGGGAAAAGATCTTCACTAATCCCACATCCGACAGAGGGCTAATATCCAATGTATACAAAGAACTCAAGAAGTTAGACCCCAGAAAACCAAATAACCCTATCCAAAAATGGGGTACAGAGCTAAACAAACACTTTTCACCTGAAGAAATTTGGATGGCTGAGAAACACCTTAAAAAATGTTCAACATCATTAGTCATTAGAGAAATGCAAACCAAAACAACCCTGAGATTTCACCTCACACCAGTCAGAATGGCTAAGATTAAAAACTCTGGAGACATCAGGTGTTGGCAAGGATATGGAGAAAGAGGAACACTCCTACACTGATGGTGGGACTGCAAGCTGGTACAACCACTCTGGAAATCAGTCTGGCGGTTCCTCAGAAAACTGGACATGATACTTCCGGAGAACCCAGCCATACCACTCCTGGGAATATACCCAGAAGATTCACCAGCATGTAATAAGGATACATGCTCCACTATGTTCATAGCAGCCTTATTTATAATAGCCAGAAGCTGGAAAGAACCCAGATGTCCCTCAACGGAGGAGTGGATACAAAAAATGTGGTATATATACACAATGGAGTACTATTCAGCCATTAGAAAAAAAGGAATTCATGAAATTCTTAGAGAAATGGATGGGGCTGGAGAACATCATACTAAGTGAGGTAACCCAGTCTCAAAAGAATACCCATGGTATGTACTCACTGATAAGTGGATATTAGCCTAGAATCTTGGGACACCAAAGACACAATTCACATACCAAATGATGTCCGACAAGAAGAAACGAGTGGACACTGGTGCTGGAGAGGATCAAAGCATCAGTGTAGGGGAATACCAGAACAGGGAAGTGGGAAGGGGTGGATGAGGGAGCAGGGGGAGGGAAAAGGGCATGTGGGACCTTTAGGGGGGGCAGGGAACCAGAAAAAAGGAAATGAAATGTAAATATAGAATATATCCAATTAAAAAAAAGATGAAGAAAAAAAAAGAAAATATTCCAAAAGGAAACAAAAGCATTATTAAATAAAGCTGGTTGAAATATATATATTAACAAAAAAAAGAATCCGTTCTCTATGTCACAGTGACTAAACCTGTACTTGGGGTCTGCAGGGCAAGGCTGAGTCCAGGCGTTCTCCATCTCTGTCTCCCCCACGGCAATGCCCTCTCTCTCTCTCCTTCTCTTCTTCTGAGGCTAACTTTGAAAGAGCCAGGATAGGGAGATGGCTCAGAAAGTAAAGTGTGCTTCCCACAGGAGGAGCGTGAGGGCCTGGGTTCAGATCCCCAGCCCCCATGCAAACGCCAGGCACAGCCCTGTGCCTCTGTAACCTGGGGATGGGAGCAGAGAGACAGATGAGTCCCAGAGCTCATGGCCAGCCTGAGCCCATAAACTCCCAACTCAATCCAACTCAATAAGAAACTGTTTGAAAACACATGCACTGCCAAATCTGGCTTCCACAAGCACACATACATAAAACATGCACGCGCACATGCACGCGCACACGCACGCACACAAGCATGCACTACCAAATGTGCACACTTTTAAGACTCAGATTGTGGGATGAGACTGAATTTTTCCATTGACTATTTTCTGGGATTGGGCTTGGATTTCCTTTCATTTCACTGGAAAAGGAGTTCTGACATGGGAAACTTGCAGGTAGACAGGCTGAGAACTGCTATTTATTTATTTATTTATTTATTTAAAGACAAAGTTTTTCTCTGTAGTCCAGGCTCACAGAGATCCACCTGCCTCTGCCTCCCGAGTGTGCCACCAAGCCCCTGTCAGGACTCCTCTTCTGTTTGATCCCCTGTACTGTACTCTGTTCTCCTGTCTTCAGCACCTCTTCGGGAACGCCACTTGCGATGACGATCGTCTCCCCGGGGTGCTTCATATGGACTGCGCGATGTGCAAATACTCCACGATGTGCAAATACTCCACAAAACCAGTGCAGAAAACACCTGTTATGTCACAAAGTCTTATTTCCAAGAGTAGCTTATAGATATGGCTCCAAAGGAGTATCTGACCAAAGGCCAAACAGAGACCATTAAAAACTTGACAAAATATTTTTCAGATTTATAAGCTTCCGCTCTACGTACTATTTTCTTCCTGAGAAGATTTACAACGGGGAAGTAAATCCCGAAAACCTGCCTTCTTGCCTGCCCTCTGCGTAACACAAAGCAGTTCTCGGGGGTGGGGAGGTGGGGGGCGTGGGGGGGCTGGGAGGAGGGACAGCCTTGTACATGGCCTGGCACCTGGGAATTCCACCTCAGAAGGGAATGGCTCACTGTGGCCTTGACAGTCCAATCTCAGAAGACTCTAGAACGGCCTTTCCAAAAGAAAAACAAAACAAAACAAAACTGTGGAATGACGGAAATAGCTTCTGAACAATAGCGCTTACACCGCAAGCGGCTTAGTTAAAATATTCTCCATTTAAGGTTATTCGCTATCAAAGGGGGCCTCCAACCAAGATTCATTGCGTGCTGGAAGCAGTATCGTCTCTGGTGCACGCAGTCCTCACTCTGTTATTAATTTACTCGTATGTGTCTGGCACGTTTCGTAATGAAGTGCTTCTTCGGCACACAATCTCCTTTGCGATTGTAACTGGCCTTCTTCCTTATCAGACCTTAGCAGCTGCTTGGCTAATGTGGGTCTTTTACAGGCTCCCAGGACTTTCCCAGTGCTGGAGAACCCAACAGAATCCTGTTGCTATGTAGCTTGTGAATCTATGTATCTGGGAGGAGGATAAGGGGTGGGGCTGTTTGCGGGTAAGGGGTGGGGCTGTTGGAGGCTAAGGGGTGGGGCTGTTTGAGGGTAAGGGGTGGGGCTGTTGGAGCCTAAGGGGTGGGGCTGTTTGAGATAAGGGGTGGGGCTGTTTGAGGGTAAGGGGCGGGGCTCTTTGAGACTCAAACTTGCAGCAAGCTCCAGGTTGATGCTAAGGCACTGCTCACTGGTCCCTGCTCCCACTTTGAGTAGCAAAGGTTGCCATGCGGTTTTGTTTGTCCCCTCCTAGCGTTACTTGATTAGAAGCGGCAAGTGATCAAACTTTATCAACAACAAAATAATCACGATAGCAAAGCTGTTCAGCGTGGAGACAAGACTAAGTCCAAATGGTTTTTGCTATACTGACTTTCTTCTTTCCACTTGGATCTAGGGCTCCCCAGGACTTCCAGGACTCACTGGCCCCAAAGGCATCAGGGTTAGTAGTTCAACCCATCCATTTCAATTGTTGGCTGAAAGCTCTTCTTCTAAACATCTTTCAAATGTCAGGGAGGAAGAGTAAGTACGTCGTGTCCACGGATAGAGTTTAGGAACAGGAAAGCTAACCCACTGGCTGCGGCCGCAATATTGACCACTACCTTAGAGGCAGATGTGAACGGATGGGGGAAGGGTGCAAGAGAACTGTGGGGAGAAGAGGGTGCTGTTCCTGGTCGCCGTGGGGGTGCTGATGAAGTGATGTAAGTATGCCAGTCATGATGGTAGCATCCCAACACTCCAGTGACAAGGCAGGAGGATTAGAAGTTAGTGACAGCATTACTTGAAGGAAGAAAAAAGGAAGGAAAAAAGGAAGGAAGGAAGGAAGGAATATATATATATATATATATATATATATATATATATATTCCCCATGCGTTTCACAGAAGACAAACATTTTACTACATGCAAAATATACACTAAAAAATGAATTTCAGCCAGGTATGATAACTCACTCCTGCAACCTCAGCACCCCAGAGTCTGAGGCAAGAGGATTACTATAAGCTCAAAGTTGGGCTGCCTAGTGATAGTTCCAGGCTAGCCTAGGCTATAGAGTGAGACCCTGGTCTAAAAGAACAAATAATAAAGCATCTCCCACAACCAAAGCAATCTCCTCTTTAAGTTTTATAACAGTAAAACTTTCCACAGGGAAAAGTGCTTGAGGTGCTAGTTTGATTACCTGAGTGCGGTACTAGGAACCTAATATTTATATATTAAGAGATATATGGTTATATATAATATAAAATATATACATATGTACATACATATGTACATATACATATATGATGATAGGCCATGGGCTGGAGTGTATTGCATAGCAAAAATATCAAGAGATGCCCTGAAGAAATAGAGCAAACTCCCAAAATTGTTCCTGAACCTCCACAAGTATACTGTGGCATGTATGTCACAAACAGCACACACACACACACACACACACACACATAGATACACTATGCAGAGACACACTCATGGACACACACACATGCACACACAGAGAGACACACATAGATACACCATACAGAGACACACTCATGGACACACACACACATGCACACACATACACAGACACACACACACACACACACACACACACACACAGACACACACACTCACCAGTTCTAGAAGTCGAAAGTAGAGGCACAGAAGCCATAAGCCCATCTCCGCTACGTACATAGTGTATTGGAGACCAGCCTAGGCAATGCACATAACAAGGCTGGCTTTCACAAAACAAAACACAAACGTTTAAAGTTGTGTAAAGGCAAGATCTACAAAGATCTGTCAAGCCTTTTCTGTTTGTTTTCCTAATCATCTTTATGTCCTCAGTAAGTACATACTTGAAAATAAATGATTACTGACGTGGCAAATAATTTTGTGTTTAGAGGATGAACATTTTAATTGTTTTTCTCTCTACCCCCTTCTTATTTTGCTTACATTTAGGGAATAACTGGATTACCAGGATTTGCAGGTCCCCCTGGACTTCCAGTAAGTAATGAGAAGGGTGTGTGTGTATGTGTGTGTGTGTGTGTGTGTGTGTGTGAGTCTGTGTGTGTCTGTGTGTATCTCTGTGTGTGTGCAGGTTTGTATGTGTGCATTTTTGTCTTTCTCTATGCATGTGAGTATATGTATCTATATGTGTGTATGTATGTATATGTGTGTGCATGTGCATATACATATGTGTATGTTTGTATATGTGTATGTGTATATAATGTGTGTGTATGATGTGTGTATATGCATGCTCTCACTTATTAAAATACTCACCCAAGGAAACAGTTTGGACACACTCTTTACAAGAAGCTACACCCCAGAACTGATCATGGTAGAGCATGACTCTGCGTGATACATGAGCAGACCTGGGCTGAAGCAATAGAACAAGGAACAAGCCTGTTGGTGACATAGGACAATAATGCACCTCGCCTCTGTGTCTCTCTCCCCTACCCCCACCCCACCCTCCCATCCCTCGCTCAGAAGAGCGTGTCATACAATTTCATTTTCTGTTTTATTTAAAATATCTGCACCTTATCCAACAATCTTTATCTTAGCTAATATGTTTTACTTGCTAAGATATTTAAACTATATCTAAAAATCTACACTCTAAACTTGTTAGGTGAGCATTTAGGCCACCATTTCTAGCTAATGGCCGTTTCAAATCCTCCATCATCTCCCTTGAGTCCTGACGTTTTTTTGCCGGGTCCTGAGCCTTGTGATGCTGCCTCTGTCTTTGTCAGTGAGTCTTGCTCTTTTTCTAGGGCATCCCAGGCCACCCTGGGCCTCCTGGGCTGGCTGGTTTCCCAGGATGCAACGGTTCTAAGGTATGTCCTGCCTGCACAGATGCTCAGGGAGAACGCTGCAGAGTGAATATGTCAAGGCAAAGCCAGACTGAAACGCAAGTGGGCTTTTCGGAAACATTCTTGCAGTCAGGACCCATAGCATGATTTTGAGTAGAAATTACTTCCTTTCTCCTTCCATTTAGTTTTAAGGGAGTTTTCCAATCAGTTCCCACAGATGCTCAACTACCTGCATCAGAGGTTGTAGATATCAATATCAACCAGAGACTAAAGCTTTGACTACAAAGTTAGTATCTGGAAAGGAAAGTCTGAGATCGCAGGACCCACTTGCTGCTTGTTTGTCCTAACTGAGCCCTTCTCTCCCCTAAAACAGTGGCCACAAGTGAACTAATTAGTAAAGTTCCAAGAAGCAGCAATTTAAAAGTTCTTGGCACAATTAGACTGTCATTTACGCACAATTTGAGAAGGAGTAGACCCCAATCTTAATTGCAATTAAGATAACGGGTTTCTGGCCCTCTGCCTTCTGATGGGTAGCCATCAGGAATTTGAATTGGTTTGCCTGGATTTGCCACTGCAGAGTCGGGGAAAGAGACTGGGATAGCCAGGAGCTGTTCTAGTACAACAAAAGAGTGCTAATGAACTTTCCATGTCTTCTAGGGTGAACAAGGATTCCCAGGCTTTCCAGGCACACCAGGCTATGCAGGGCTCCCAGTAAGTCTGCATTTCTAATTCCATGTCACAGACATAGATTATAGATGAAAGTAGTCCATTCCATGTGCTATGAACATGTCTCTCGGGATACTGGGAAGGCTGAAATATTATTAGACACTGGGAGGGGGGAAGAGGAAGAGGAAAATGAATTATAAGATCAAATTTAGAAATGAAGACTTTGTTTTAGTTTTGACATTTTTCTCATAAAGATTGGCTGGAGGAGAGGTCAATTTTCTAGCGCTTCAGGGTGAGAGCAAAGAGACTTAGATGTCAGACTTTACTCCAGCATGTAAGTTCTAAGTCAAGGGGAATGGGCAGAGAAAGGAGAAAAAGCCCTAATGGAAGAGAGAAATCCAAGAAGAGTGTGGCACCGAAGCCCCGAGGAAGATGTACTTCAGTGAAGAACAGGGCAGCCCGGTGCTGCCAAAAAGTCTAATAATACAAGGACCGATGTCTTGGTCTTAGCACTGTGAAGTCATTGCGGACCTTGGACAGCAAATGTTTCCATGAGCAGGTCGGAACAGGGAGGCGTGTCTGGAAGTGAGGAATGGGTAGAGCAGGCAGGATGAGAGGGAGACTGGCTGTATTGGATGAAGGCAGAAGATGATGAAGAGGCCGTCGGAATGCTGGGATGTGGAGACCGGAGCATATTAAATGCAGCCAGCAGGAATCTTATGGGGCCAGGAAGCAAAAGAGCACTGTGGAGACAAAGTCATGTATATGGATTTGTTTATCCTCTAGTGGCTAAAATGTCACCTCTTTCCTAGGGTCCCGATGGCTTGAAAGGACAAAAGGTGAGTCCTTTGTCAACTACTGTGATGGAAGGTCTCTAACCACACGTATAAAAAGGACTCCGATTAATTCATGAAATAGAACCATTACAAACAGACATCATAAACCAGGTCTTGGCATTAATAATTCAGATGCCACAGAAATTAAAACACAGTGTTTTCTCCTCTGGCTGTTGTCATAGATAGGTCTGAGGGCCAACTGTGCCATCTTTTAAGGAAGGGGCACCTGGGGGAAGGGAACTGATCTCATGTTCCAGACTCCCGTTCTAGGTCAAGAACTGCTACCAATTTGGGTGTGTTGGGAAACGATTTATTATTCCTAATCCTTCCCTCCTATCACAGTAAGTTGTTAGTTTTAAAAAATTAGTACAAAAGAGGGAGGAGGGGCTTGTGAAGCCCCACCCCTACCTGAGGATCTGTAAGTTAATGGTTGCTGAGGTAGGAGAGACATTTTCTTCAGTAGTCTTAGTTCATTTAGCTCATGCTTCTATAAACAGCATTCAGTCATGGCCCTCTAAGAAACCTTAATTAAAATTCACTGGCTACACACACACACAGGGAAAAGAAGAGAAAGACATGAAAGTATGGGGGACATATAATCAGCATCAGAGATGAGAGAGGGAGGGAGTAGAGAGGAGTAAATATGAATTGTATATGCATTATATATACAAGCACATAAGTGTCAGAATGAAACTCATCGCTATGTATGATTTGTACATTTTTTAAAGTTTTTTTTTAATTCTTCAAAATGCAATTTTTTAAAACACTTCTCCAAGTTCATACCTCTCAGACCCTCTCCTCTTTGAGGAAGTTTGACCTTCAATACGTGTTGATGGGGGTTTTGAAAATATACAGTTGATCAGTGCTGATGACCGGTTCTGCTTTTCAGGGCGAGCCTGCTCAAGGAGAAGACAGGGAATTCAATGGAAAAGGTGACCCTGGGCCTCCAGGGGCTCCAGGCTTCCAGGTACAACGCTCGCAGAAGGAGTATTCCGTTATCCTCATCTTCATCCTCAGATGTTCTCTCCTCCCCTCCCTTCCACCCTCCCTCCTTCCTTCCCTTCCACCCTCTTATGACATTGTGTGTGTGTATTATAATTTCTTCTTAAGTCTCTGTCCTTCCGCTTCTGAACCTAAGAATCTTCAGAAAAGAGTTCTACTTGCTCTGTGTAGAGAGTATCATGGAAATCAAGGCTGGGCATACACCATGCATCGACTGCCACTTAAAACTGGAGCGTTAAACAGCACCCTGGTTTCCATATTTACACGTTATTTTAAAGAGCTTTATTGAAGTGTAGCTCCCGCCTCTCGAACACTAAGCAGTTTGCTTCACTAGTTCATCTGTAGCTAGCCTGGAGCTATTCCGTAACAGATCTAATGAGACACAGTTGGTTGGGGGCTGTGTCTATTTTGTGATTCAGAAGTCCCCTGACATAGATATATTCTATAATTGCTAAATTCCAGGCCAATTAACCAGAAGTAACTTAACTTAGTTCAGAATTAATGGTGGAAACCTCTGAGAAGAGACTGTATATTTGCCTCAGTGAATCAGAGTTTGGGTTGGAGCTGTGAATGGACTCGTATGGCGGCCCAGGCTAACGGATGATAAGCTGTGACATATGACTGGGAGCAGAACAGTCGTAGGAATGTGGCTAGGGGCTGGGATAGGCTCCTGAGAGGCATGGAAAGGGATGGATCTTGGTCGTTTGCTTAGAAATCAATCATGTAGAAGGGAGAGCAGTGGCCAGAAACATGGGTGCCTCCTGTCAATGCCTTCTGTGTGCTCTTTACTGGGCAGGGGCTGAAGACACCACAGTGTATTTATGTAAAGAAGGTTTCTTTTTTTTTTCTTTTTTTAAAGATTTATTTATTTATTTATTATGTTATTACACTGTTGCTGTCTTCAGACACATCAGAAAATGGCGTCAGATCTCATTATAGATGGTAGTGAGCCACCATGTGGTTGCTGGGATTTGAACTCAGGAACTTCAGAAGAGCAGTCAGTGAGTGCTCTTACCCATCTCTACAACCCCAGTATCATTCTTTTTTTTTTATTGTATATATTCTATATTTACAATTCATTTCCCTTTTTCTGGTTCCCCACCCCCAAAGGTCCCACATGTCCTTTTCCCTCCCCCTGCTCCCGCATCCACCCCCTCCCACTTTACTGTTCTTGTACTCTCCCACAATGATGTTTTGGTCCATTCTAGCACCAGTGTCCACTCCTTTCTTCTTGTGAGACATCACTTGATATGTGATTTGTGTCTTTGGTGTTCCAAGCTTCTAGGCTAATATCTACTTATCAGTGACTGTATACCATGGGTATTCTTTTGAGACTGGGTCACCTCACTTAGTATGACGTTCTCCAGCTCCATCCATTTCTCTAAGAATTTCATGAATTCATTGTTTCTAATGGCTGAATAGTACTCCATTGTGTATATATACCACATTTTTTGTATCCATTCCTCTGTTGAGGGACATCTGGGTTCTTTCCAGCTTCTGGCTATTATATATAAGGCTGCTATGAACATAGTGGAGCATGTATCCTTATTGCATGCTGGTGAATCTTCTGGGTATATTTCCAGGAGTGGTATGGCTGGGTCCTCCGGAAGTATCACGCCCAGTTTTCTGAGGAACCGCCATACTGATTTCCAGAGTGGTTGTACCAGCTTGCATTCCCACCAGCAGTGGAGGAGTGTTCCTCTTTCTCCACATCCTTGCCAACACCTGATGTCTTCTGAGTTTTTAATCTTAGCCATTCTGACTGGTGTGAGGTGAAATCTCAGGGTTGTTTTAATTTGCATTTCCCTAATGACTAGTGATGTTGAACATTTTTTAAGGTGTTTCTCAGCCATCCGAATTTCTTTAGGTGAAAAGTCTCTGTTTAGCTCTGTACCCCATTTTTGGATAGGGTTATTTGGTAAAGAAGGTTTCTTAAATGCCAGTTATATGGTAAGGTCATTTCTAGGCTCTAGGTCTTAGATCAGCCAGAACATTCTAATGAGTGGACAGAAGAAACACCGAACAATAACTGTACAGTGTGTGACATGAGTAATGAATACTCATGAGAAAAATAATACGAGGAAGGGGGAAAGAAATATCAACCTGGAAGAAAACCTTTGGATAGACTGAGAGGGAGCCCAGGGCTACAGTGGCACAGTCAGTTACTTGGAGGCACTGGTGCAGCAGAGAGGGTATCCTTCTGAGAGGGTCAGCCACAGAGATAGGAGGGGGGGAGTGAGTCACATAGGTAAAAGGAAAACTAGGCAAAAGAGCTGCAGGAGGGGGCAGCTCTAAAGAAACACAACTGTCCAAAAAAAGGGGGGAGGGGAAGGGAGAGAAAGACAGGGAAAAGAGAGAGAAAAAACCTGAAAATTGCCCCAGTCAAGAAGTACTACTGGCCACGCCCCTGAATGCAGTAGCATCAGATGCCCCAGGCATCTGTATCTGCTAGCAGTATGTTTGAAACATACTATAGTCATTTGCAGGCACTTAGAGGGGAGGCGGTATGCTCTTGTGAGTTTCTTAATACATCACTGTGTCTAACTTTGGCATTAATTGATAAGTGCATTAAATCCATTTTTTTTTTTTTTTTTTTGTAACTTCAAGGGTTTTCCAGGACTCCCAGGTTTCCCAGGGCCTGCCGGTCCACCAGGACCTCCGGGAATTTTTGTGAGTATGAAATCAAGGCTGTTACGCACGTTGGTGATAGCAGATGTTTTTGAGCATTCTCTGGCCAGTTGAGAGTCCTGCTGTAAATTTTATTTATGGCTTTTTCTAGGGTTTGCCAGGAGCGATGGGACCCAGAGGACCCAAAGTAAGTCTAACTTCCTAATTTGTAACAGAGCATCCCAGCCAGTCCAAAAAGTGGACTGCCAGTGGGTACTTCCCTGGGAAAACAGGAGCACCCACAGAAAATGGCACAGTACCAGCAGTAACTTAATCCCTGACTCACAACAACAGAAGAAAGCAAGAGTTTCTAACATTGGTTTCCATTTCTGGTAACCCTGCGTTATCCATCAATTCTTGCAGTGGCCTGCTTTGCAAAAATCCATGTGATCTCCGTGACTAGACCTCCGTTGACTTCCTTGAGGTCTTTAAGTGTGTGCTTTAGGTGTTCCTATCCAAAATTCAAGCCGTAGTTTCAGGATAAAAATATTGAGTGAGGCTGAGCCTCGCCAAGGAACTATTACTAAGCACAGTGTTCCTTACTAATATTATCAACCGATGCACAGTACATTTCCCAAGGGGCTTTCACGGTTATTACTTCATCGGCAGATGCACATGAGCAGTCTCTCTCTCTCTCTCCCTTGTATTCCACTCTGGGTTTTTCTGACGTTAATTTCAGAATCTTGACGTTTAGCTACTCATCTCGCTTATTTTTAGCATGACAAATCAGGGCATCAGGAAGTGAAGCGGCACAGGAAATCAGGTAGCCGGGAAGTTAAGGGCTCACCAGGAAGTAGCCAGCCAATGAGATCAAAACCAGACAGCGGCTTAGTGTGGGAGAATTCTCTCTGGGCGGGCTTCCATGGCTTCCATTCCTCATTCCCAACACTTGTACCATCCATCCGTTGTTATCCTCCGTGAGTCTCTGGTTTCCTGTACCCCCCAAACCGCCACTTTTAAAAGAAACACATCGCCGTTCTGTAAAAATAGTAACATAACTTTATAATTTCAAAACTGAGACGAAACCACAAGTCTTCCCTTACAAGGACTGGAACGTTAATGAGTCCCAATTATTCACATTTAGTTTTTTAAACATAGTGGCTGTGTGCAAAGGGTTACAATAAAGAAACTGCCAACAAGACCGTTCCGTTATTATCAGGGGGGAAGCGTTTATTTTTTCGTAACAGAGAAAAATATCCAGAGGCATCTGAAATAGTCCAGAATGGAGAAAAAAAGGCAGCAGGCTAGAGCACTCTGGAGAGAATAGTGGATACTGTAAGGTAGCGAGAGATAGCTGGGAGGGAGGGAGGGAGGGAGGGAGGGAGGGAGGGAAGGAGGGAGGGAGGGAAGGAGGAAAGGCACAGGATGCTTCGTCTTTATAAAGAGAACAAACAGGTGTCTGGGAGGAGGGACGCCTGGAGAGGTGAGAAGGGGCTTGAAATAGCAAGCACTTCTGAGAAGCCTGGGGCTTGGCTCTAATGTGAAACTAATGCTGCCTGTCAGTGGAGCCATCTGGGGAAAGGACTCCATTGGAGGACATTTCCCGTGTACCTGAGGGATGCTGGCTTCTGTCTAACTTCCAGAAATCCTTCTGTCGTCCAGCTTGAGCTTATTTTTTTAGACGTAGGGACTGACGGCGGCATCTCCTGTTTTCTTACAGGGTCACATGGGCGACGGCAAGATAGGACACAAAGGAGAAAAGGTATGTGTGAGTGGGTCAGAAGGTGTGAGCCCCCAGTGTCTGCCTCTGGTTCACTCACTGGCCGTGTTGACACACGCGTGCTTTCATTTGCCCAGGATGAGGCAGAAGAGAAAGAAAACAGACTTCTGAGAGAGTGGAGCTGCTGTGCTGAGGATGGGGTGGGGGTGGGGATGCCGCTGCTGGGGAAGATGCTGGGTCCCTCTCATTCTCTGCTGTGCTTGCCTTTAGGGTGTGAAAGGATTAACAGGACCTCCTGGGGCACCAGGATACATAATTTTTACACTCACCCGCCCATACAACAAATCGGTAAGGCTGTAGCTCCACGACTGTGGTTGTGCCTTTGTTTCTGGAAACACATCATGCTGACCTTTTCTTTTTTTTATATTGGTTATTTTATTTATTTACATGTCAAATGTTGTCCCCCCCTTTCTGGTTTCCCCTCTGCAAGCCCCCATCCTATAACCCCCCCTGCCTCTATGAGGGTGCTCCACCCACTCCCTCCCTCTTCACCACCCTAGCATCCCCCTACTCATGGGGATCGAGCCTCCACAGAACCAAGGGCCTCCCCCTCTCTTTGATGCCAGATAAGGCCATCCTCTGCTACATATGCAGCTAGAGCCATGGGTCCCTCCAAGTGTACTCTTTGGTTGGTGGTTTAGACCCTGGGAACTATAGGGGGGTGGCATCCAGTTAGTTGATACTGTTGTTCTTCCTATGGGGTTGCAATCCCCTTCAGTTCAGCTCATTCAAGCCTTCCCCTAACTCTTTCATTTCAGTTCTTGTGCTCAGTCCAATAGTTGGCTTCAAGCATCCGCATCTGTATTGGTCAGGCTCTGGCAGACCTGGGGACAGCTATACCAGACTCCTGTCAGCAAGTGCTTCTTGGCATCAGCAATAGTGTCTGGGTTTGGTGTCTGCAGATGGGATGGATCCCTAGGTGGGGTGGTCTCTCATTGTCCCTTTGAGTCACAAGATGGCAATGACCTATAGACAAAAATAGAGGAGCACAACAATCTAATGGGACCCTTTGCATGACCACTGTAACCTCAGGGACATACCCAGTCTTCATCAAGAACACTGCTCCGTGTCCTTTTTGACGTGGATTGCTTTTTGCTCCTGTACTGGGATGGCTAAGAGAACCAGGATATGGAGCTGAACCAAATGCTTGGGAAATGGTACCACACACCATTTCAGCCACCAGCCTGCACTAGGGAAGTCTGGGAGGGGGAAATAAGGAATTCAAATAGTATTGAATTAATGGAGAAGCTCAAACTCCCCTCTTTGAAAATTATACTTAATTGCTTCAGATAATAATTTAGTTGAGACATGATTTAAATATAAAATAAGCTTTTTAAGAAGTATACCCCATGGGTTTTAATTGTAACTAGTCTCTAACAATTTTTGTAAAATGGTGTACAGGCCATAATATTCCCTCGTTTATGATCAACTGGGTGGCTTTTCAATGTTCACTGAGTTGGACAACCGTCACCTCTGCCAATCTTAGAATATTATCTTTATACTAAGAAGAAGCCCTATGTCTTAGTCAGGGTTTCTATTCCTGCACAAACATCATGACCAAGAACCAAGTTGGGGAGGAAAGGGTTTATTCAGCTTTCACTTCCACACAGCTGTTCATTACCAAAGGAAGTCAGGACTGGAACTCAAGCAGGTCAGGAAGCAGGAGCTGATGCAGAGGCCATGGAGGGATGTTACTTACTGGCTTGCTTCCCCTGGCTTGCTCAGCCTGCTCTCTTATAGAACCCAAGAATACCAGCCCAGAGATGGCACCGCCCACAAGGGGCCCTCCTTCACTTGATCACTAATTGAGAAAATGCCCCACAGCTGGATCTCATAGAGGCACTTCCCCAAGTGAAGCTCCTTTTCCTATGATAACTCCAGCCTGTGTCAAGTTGACACACCAAACTAGCCAGTACAATTGACCCCTTGTCAACTTGACACACCAACATATCACTATTAAGCCTCAACCCTTACTTTCTTATTCATCCCCAAGATCTCAATAATGTAAAAAGTCCCACAGTCTTTACATATTAAAAGTTCAATCCCTTTAAAATGTCCAATATCTTAAAATTCAAAGTCTTTTAAAAATTCAAGTCTCTGAACTGTGGGCTCCACTAAAATACCTTCTTTCAAGAGGGAAAAATATCAGGGCACAGTCACAATCAAAAGCAAAACTTAAACTCCAATGGTTCAATGTCTGGGATCCAACTCACGATCTTCTGGGCTCCTCCAAGGGCTTGAGTCACTTCTCCAACTCTGCCCTTTGTAGCACACACCTTGTCTTCTAGGCTCCAGCTGCCTGTGCTCCACTGCTGCTGCTGTCCTTGGTGGTCATCGCATAGTACTGGCATCTCCAAGCCTCAACTCTTTTGCATGACCCCTTCAGTCCTGGGCCATCAATTACAACTGAGGGTACACTTTCACCAATGGCCTTCCGTGGCCTCTCAGCGTACCAAGCCTCAGCTGTTCTTCATGATGCCTTCATGCCTTCAAAAGCAGTACCACCTGGGTGACTCTTACACAGTACCAAGTCCTGCTACAGCACGAGGCACAACCTTGGCTATCTGGAACACACTCTCTGTGCTCTCAGAAAACACATCCCAGAAGATTTCACCTCAGTGATGCTGGTCTCTTCTTACTCACCGCTAATTTCTTAGCTCCAGCTAACCAGCATCAATAGTCCCAGTAACACAACGGCTCACTTTAGTGGTTCTGGTATCTTGTTACTCACAGCTGATTCTTCAGCCCCAGCTAACCAGAACCACAGAGTCTTCATGGCCCTGATAAGAGTCTTTAATCTTCCCTCTGAAATTTCACAAGCCAGGCCTCCATCTTCTGCACTGTTCTCAACATAATCTTCCAAGCTCCTCCACAACATCTCACAGAGGTCTCATCACTGAATGGACCATCTAGCCCAAAGTTCCAAAGTCCTTCCACAGTCCTCCCCAAAACATGGTCAGGTTGTCACAGGAATACCCCACTACGCTGGTACCAATTTGTCTTAGTCAGGGTTTCTATTCCTGCACAAACATCATGACCAAGAACCAAGTTGGGGAGGAAAGGGTTTATTCAGCTTTCACTTCCACACAGCTGTTCATTACCAAAGGAAGTCAGGACTGGAACTTAAGCAGGTCAGGAAGCAGGAGCTGATGCAGAGGCCATGGAGGGATGTTACTTACTGGCTTGCTTCCCCTGGCTTGCTCAGCCTGCTCTCTTATAGAACCCAAGAATACCAGCCCAGAGATGGCACCGCCCACAAGGGGCCCTCCTTCACTTGATCACTAATTGAGAAAATGCCCCACAGCTGGATCTCATAGAGGCACTTCCCCAAGTGAAGCTCCTTTTCCTATGATAACTCCAGCCTGTGTCAAGTTGACACACCAAACTAGCCAGTACACCCTATAACCACCATCTACCTGTACATAGTCTAAATGACCAGAACAAAACTAAAAGGAGTTCAGAGACGGCACATTGGGATGTAATATGAAAAAAAAAAAAAATCACATTGAAGATCGGTACAAAATGGCCTGAGAGACAGGTCTTCTCCAGAGCTACCTCACAAGCACAAAAACACATTTTAATTAAGAACATAGCACAGCTTCCCACAAAGGTCACAAAAAATGTTTTGAAAATCAAAACTAATTCTAACTACAGCCTGACCTTAAAGTGTTTAGAAGTCTAAGCTGTACCAAAAACATCGTATGATGTTCTGTTTTCCTGTGTTATCCACTTCAGTTCACTCTAGTGGATGATTAGGGACAGGGCTTAAAAGGACACTGACCTTACACCTCTATTGGCTGGCAGATGCAACAGTAACTGAGAAAGTAGATTCCTACGGGGGGGGGGATGCACAAAGGATACTTCTTCGGTTAAAGGTTACAACAGAATTAATGGGAACTCCTGTATAAAATGAGAAAGGTAGGAATAAGAAGAACCACTGGGCTGTTGTCATGGGACCCAGTGCAGGTTTTCAGGCCTCATTTCACTGGACATAAGATCTTTCCAAATATGACTGCTCTCATCTTATTTGGTTGGTTTGTGATAACGGCCTTGAACTGTATTTATCACAGGACTTCAAGGGAGAGAAAGGAGATGAGGGCGAGAGGGGTGAACCTGGACCTCCGGGAGCCTCGGTAGGTCATTGCAGTCCTTTTGTTCCTGTGGCACATATAAACTTTAATTCATGTTGTTTTGGATATTTTTATTCTTTGACAATTTTATACGTGGCTACCTTGTGTCTTGACTAGACCCACCCAGAACTTCCCTCTCACTCCTGCCCCTCCTCCGACCACACCCCTGCCACCTTCGCACCTTATTCCTTATCAATAACACGGAGTTCAGTTGGGTCAATCTTCATCTATATCTTAATGAGTGTTCCACCTTTAAATATTGATATTCATAAAACACAAAGCCCAGGAATGTTCTAGAACTATTTTTGCGGCCACTTCTAGTTGAAATCTTCTGCACTCTTTTCTATGTGTGACCTGCCTATAGCCCCGGCCTTTGAATACCTATTTAAAACTAACTCTTATAATAAATTTCTCTTTTAGATTATTCAGTTTTAAATATTAGCCAATAGAAGGGACACATTATTCTTATTCAATTAAAACATCAGTCATTTCTAAGGCATTTCATAACTCTAATTACACAGGGCCCGCCTGGGGATTCCTATGGATCAGAAAAGGGTGCACCTGGAGAGCCTGGTCCTCGGGTAAGGTGACATGCGCAGGAAAGGTAGAGCCTGGGACTCTGGGTTACAGAGCAAGATGCTCCAACTAGCTGTGGGGTTTTTTGTTTGTTTGTTTGTTTGTTTGTTTGTTTTAATGTATTTACGTTTTGGTAGGTGTGATTTATTTTTCAAAAACAAATTTCAGGGACTTCAGAAACTGAAAGTTGGGGTAGGACTTTCCCCAGCTCACTTCTACTCTTCTCTGGACACCAGCCCTTTGTCCGGTGAATGATGGTGGTCAGTGAAAGGAGGGAGGAATGAGGTAGAGCCCCAGACAGCTTCAGACTAATGGTATATATATATATATATATATATATATATATATATATACACATACACATATATATATATGTATGTATGTATATAGGTATATATATATACCTATACATATATATATACCATTATATATATATATCACAGACAGACACACACACACACATGCATGCACATGCACACGCACACGCACGCACACACACATGCACACATGCACACACACACACACACACACACACACACACACACACGCACATGCTCAGATTGACCTATCTTCCTCATTTGTCTCTCTGGAACAGTGACTATGGCCCCAGGGGAAAGGTCCTTGGATAGACAGCTCCTCTGAGTGACAGCTCCTCAGAACCAGCCAGAGTGAAGACAGAACACTCCCAAAGGAAGTAGGGAATAGAGTGTGTATAAGTGGGATGCTGAGAACACAGACGCAACGGGGCCCAGTCCCCCTGCCCCACCCCAGATCCATTTGGGAAGATTTAAACAGATATAACATGTAGAAACTCTAAAAGACATATATTCAGGAGGGGAAAGTGGGATGGGGGGTATTCAAGGAAAAATTACTCAGCTTGCCTGATGTTTACTCCTATCAGAAAGGGTCCATAGCATAGTACTTCATCTGAAAACCACGTCTGCCAAGATACCACAGTATGCTTTAGCTACATATAGATAAATATATATTTAAATATTTATCTAGGATTTAAGAATTTACATTTCAAAGCAATATGTTTCGAACATTTCCTTCTTTCTGAATTTCTTATTTACATCTCTGCTTGGTGCTTCCCTCGTTCCCTCTCCAAGGGGGACATGAACTCACTCAAGGCTTAACTAACATCTTCTCTCCCTCGTTTTGACTCTAACCACTCATCATGCCTACCTTAAGATGCCCATTGCTTTTCAGTGATTAGGAGGAGTCTTCCCTTCTAAATTCCAACAGTTAGTGAGGAAGTCCCCTGAGGCTTTCTTACCCCCCCTTCCCCCCACCACCACCACCCCCACCCCACCCCCACCCCCGTGATAAAAGAAGATTGTAGCAAGGATATTTTCTATGTTTGCTGACATTAACACGTTTGTTCACTTAAGTGTTTTTGTTTTAGGGAAAACCTGGAAAAGACGGTGCTCCTGGCTTCCCTGGTACCGAGGTAAGACAAGCCTTTGATAATCATGGAAGTAGCAGCGATGGCAGACAAAGGTTGGCTTAGAGTCATCAGACAGTCTCAGCTTTTAAAAACTACACTTGGGGGCTGGTGAGATGGCTCATCGGTTAAGAACACCGACTGCTCTTCCAAAAGTCCTGAGTTCAAATCCCAGCAACCACATGGTGGCTCACAGCCATCTGGAATGAGATCTGGTGCCCTCTTCTGGAGTGTTTGAAGACAGCTACAGTGTACTTACACACAATAAATAAATGAATAAATCTTTTTAAAAAAAAAAAGCTATACTTGGGTCTATAGATTCTCTGTGGAAAGATCAACTGAATACACTTAAAACAAGACCAGAACTGCATGATCTTCTTAGACATGGCGACCACAGAAGCTGATCTCGCAGAGACAGTGTGATTGAGGCTGGGAGGTACGGTTAGTTGGAGGGACAGGAGGTGGTTAGTCTATGAGAACAGATGTTACATTTGCTTCCAGGCACAGTCTCACAGTCAGCTAACCATAATCAGCACTGGGGTATTGTCTACTTGAAAATAGCTAAGAGGGTTTTAAACTCCGTAATGAAATCATAAACAATTGCAGGAGCGGATATGCTAGTTGCCTGCCCTGATCAATATACCAAATACACAATCTAATAGATAGAATTGTGATTATATCTATCACCACCAGTGTGATCTCGAAACACCCCTTGTATACCAGATGTTTGCACAGCTATTACATGTTGATTTTGAAAATAGCTTTTAAATATTTAAGAGTTAAATAGGTTCAGACTGCACATGCTTCAGTACAAATGCTATTGACTCGTGTCTTCTGATCTGCTGATCTCATCTACAGGGAGCCAAGGGCAACAGGGGCTTTCCTGGGCTGAGGGGTGAAGCCGGCCTCAAGGTAACATCCCATCCTTAGCCTTTTCCAACTGGTTGGGCGATGCCTACTACTAACATTGAGTTGGAGTGAAATTTTCAAGTCTGCCTTCTGAGGTTTGCGTCTATAATGAAAGCTGTCGGTATTGCTAAGCGCGTCATCTGCCCAGCTGAATGCTGCTCGGACACTTCTACTTGATCCCAAAGTCGAGCCTGGAAAATGGGTGTGAGTCCCACCTTACAGACGAGAAGGTTGTGTCTTGTGGGGTGCCTATCACACGCCAGACTTTTGCAGACGTTCCTCCTTCCTCACCGATCCCTTCCAGGATGTCTGATCCAATCCGTCTTAACCCAGGAAGTTTCAGTTGCCTGTAGATTTTTTGTTGTTGTTGTATGTACCACTTTTTGTCTCACTTTTGTTTATTTGTTGCGAGAAGGCACACGAACCAGAGCCCACTTATGAAGGTCAGAGGACAACCTGTGGGAGTTGCTTCTCTCTTTGACCACGTGGGTTTGAGGAATCAAATTTGGATAATCAGAGTTGGTGGCAAGCACCTTTACCCACTGAGCCACCTTGCCTGCCCAGATGTATAGCTTTAAAAACATATATATTATGGTGCTTTTTGTTAACCAAGTATTGAGATTAAAAGCTGTGACTTGGTGGGGGATATAAGAAGATCGTCAAATGAGACATTCTCTGTTTCCAGCAATGACTCCATAAATATGTGAAAGAAGAATTATTGATAGGGACCAGACATTCTGATGGTCCTGTGGGAAAAGACTCCTCCTCTTGGGTCTTTTCCTCTGCCTGTAACGGCGCTGGTTATAATGGTGGTGCCTGTGCATTTGTAAAGCGAGGTTGTTCACTCTTGTGTTAAAACAGAGATTTCTCCATGCAGTAAAATAAACTTACTTTATTGATTGATAATTGATAGTATTCTGAAAAGAAGTGACAGACCTTTGTAATTTTTTTAAGTATCACATTTCTTTAAGTGCTAGAAAGTAAAATATTAAGAAGAATAAAAAGTCTTAACTGTTAGTTGAAGCTGAGGCTGGCTGACTTAGGTCTCTAGTGAAGAATAGCTCCCGATGACGTTATCAGAAGGGGCCCACCCATAACCGGACTCCATCTGGTCATCTGAGGCCAAGTGTAGGCTTGGACCCTGGAACCTCATCTGGGTGAGGTGACCCTAAAAGGTCACAATCAACTAGTTGTATAGTTCCATACCACTTGTTTCTGATATGTTGCAGGTGTTTACCAATAATTCACAGACGCCAAGATATATGTTCAGGTTCAAAGTTTGTCTTTTAACAGTAGTCCCGGGAGAATTTTGGATCGCCCTCTTGAAACAAAGGAGGTTGGGGACACCAGGCATTAACTATAACCCTGGCCTGGGGATCCTACAACTACAATCTGTGCGACAATGTGGACGTGCAAGGCAGGTGACCATTCAGTGGTGGTTTAAAGGAGGGTTAGAGAACAGGCAGGCTAACATGTACTTCTTCCCAGCCTTGAAAGACAAAACTCCCAGTAGACAAAGTGTCTCCAGGAAGATGATTTCAAGGCAATTGCAAACCCTGTAATCTGACGTGTATATTATACATAAATGACACTATCTCGAGAGTCACTTACTGTCCAACCTTGCACTTTGTTTTTTACCTACCCTACTCCAGGCTTACATGCTTACCTGTAACTGTTTTTCAATTTAGGGATGGAAAGGAGACGTTGGCCCCCCAGGATTCCCTGGTCCAGTAAGTGTAACTAGAGATAATGATGTCAGAGTTAAGTTCTTCTAAGCACTAAGCAAGTTTTAAATCACTATTTCTCATTAACGATGAATATGAGAGTGCCTACTGTTACGATGAATATGAAAGTGCCTACATTTACATTTTGGCAAGGCCAAAATTAGTTGTGGTCATTATTTACCTGTATGACAGTGATAAACATTTCAATTTGATTATATTTGGTCTTTAAAATTCACTAATAAAGCCCATCTTGAACTCTGAACAAGAAAAATAAACAAACAAAACAATAAACAACAACAACAAAAACATGGCCTAGTCTCAGTTTCCCCAGGTGACCCTGTGTTCTCGGGGTGAAATATAAACGGTATTTCATACATGTACCCTGGGTACAGTCAGGGTACCCAGGAATTAAAGAGCTCAGTCCTTCTTTCTGCATGGCCCACTTTTAACAGCAGGCAGCCAGAGCTCAGCCACGGGTTTAGTGCAGGTCATCAAGAACCAGTCCCTACAACCCAAGCTCCATCCGTACCCAGAGAGCACTGCGTGGCCCAATGCAGATATGACTATGATGATACTGCAGGCCTCAGAAGAAGAATGAGAAGGACCACTGGCTCTCAGGTCTGGCATCTGCTCATTTTCCCCAAAGGAGTTGGTTTTATATTCAATGTGCTGAGCAGAGTTTCTGTGTCTGGTTGCACAGGCTGTAAAAATGGCCTAGGATGTCATGGGGTTCATCTTGTTAAAAGTGCAGTTCTCAAGGCTGGAAAGATGGTTCAGAGGTTAAGAGTGTCTACTGCTCGTTCAGGAGACCTGAGTTCGGTGCCTAGCACCTACACTGGGTAACACATAATCATTTGCAACCCCAGCCTCAGGGGTTCTGAGCCTCTGGCCACTTTGGGAATCTGCACTCACATGCATGCACACACGCGCGCGTGGACACACACACACACACACACACACACACACACACACGCATACATGTGCACAGACAAGTAATAAGTGAGCTACTGAAGAGGTGACTTAGCAGTTAAGAGCTCTTATCCTTGCAAAAACCTGGGTTTGTCTCCCAGCACAAGCATGGTGGTAACTACTGGTAACTCCAGTTCCAGGGGATCCAATGTCCTCTTCTGGCCTCTGGTATCAGGCACATGAGTGGTACACATACGTATATGCAGGCAAACACTCAAACACATAAAATAAATCTTTTTTTAAAGACAGTTCTCAGATCCCCTTCCCACACTACATAACTTCACTCTATATAACTGAATGTTGGTGGGTCTCAAAAATCTACACCTTTCTGTTTCAGAGGCAAGTCACCCCAAAAAAGCTGTTATGGAGTTGCTAGGAATTTTTGATGGGCTTCTTTTCTCCCGTTTCTTCTCCATAACTTGTAGCAGAGTCAAAGGCCCCACAGATGCACACAAAACATTGTGGAATTTATAATGATCACTATTATGGCCTTGTCACTGATAACGTTTGTGATTTAATACACGAGGCTTAAATAAAGGTTTCTGTTACTTTGTTTTTAAGTCAACAAATATAAAAATATGTTAGTTTAGTCACATCATTTTTTTTGTTGTTGTTGGGTTTTTTTTTGTTTTGTTTTGTTTTGTTTTGTTTTTTGGTTTTGGTTTTTTCGAGACAGAGTTTCTCTGTATAGCCCTGGCTGTCCTGGAACTCACTCTGTAGACCAGGCTGGCCTCGAACTCAGAAATCTGCCTGCCTCTGCCTCCCAGAGTGCTGGGATTACAGGCGTGTGCCACCACTGCCCGGCTTTAGTCACATCATTTTTAAAATGTACTTCTAGGGCTAAGAACACAGCTCAGTGGTCCAATGATTGCAGGCATAAAGCCCTGAGTTTGAGTCTCATCCAGAAAAAAATTTAACATAATTAAATTAAATATAATTTCTAGCTGAAAGTCCATAAACTATATGGTAATATGTGGTAATATCAGAACGGTCATCTTGGTCTATACATCTATTCATGTATATGTGCATGACTACTGTATATCTGATATAAACACCTTTGAACTCAGGTAAACAAGGAAATTCTCTTTTAGGCCAACATGAAAAGACTGAAATAAATGGAGTTGGTGAGCATTCCACTAATACCTCTTTTTCCTATTTATTCTTTGCCTTCTCCTTTAAGACAGAATATTATGACGCGTACCTGGAAAAGGGAGATAAAGGACTACCAGGCCCGCCTGGGCCCAAAGGAGTTCGTGGTCCACAGGGTAAGATGCATTTCTTCCTAAAGCCTTTATCATCATGGTTCTTTTAAGGCAATGAGTAGTGTTTACAGAGCTATGACAGTTTGTCTCCTAGGGTAAAAGAGGAAGAAGTCTACCTGGAGATATTTTTTGTGTTTCCAATGTTTGTATTTTACATGAAAATTTTGTAAATGGTATACCTAAAAAAGTTGGGTGGTAACTGCAATGACATCACCATCGAATTTAAATGTGGACAGGGAACATCTGTAATTTTGCAAGCAATTGACTGATGTGATGCGTTTCCAGGTCCGAGTGGTCCCCCTGGAGTTCCTGGACATCCTGGTATGTCTGTGTTTCTTTGAATACCGTTCTTGTAAGTTCATATTACCTATAAAAGAAAAATTTTCACTCATGGAAACTAAAAAGAGTTTCTAGCTTCTTGCTTGTTATATTTGTGGCCTACGTTGGGAAAATTGCAGGGGTTGAAACAAACTGATAAAGTAACGCTCAATGGTTTTAAGTATAAGCATTTAATCTCGGGGTATGAGCTATAGCCCTGATCCTCAAAGGTAATACAAAGATACAGAACATTGATGTCACAGAAAGCAGATAGACTGTCTGGTTGAAAATAATCATTTTCATTATATAATACAAGGCCTACAAAGATACCTAAATTATACTTTCTCTGTAAAGTTGGTGTTGTTGTTGGGTTTAGTTTGGTTTGGTTTTTAAAAAGTTTGGTTTTCCTGTGTAGCCCTGGCTGTCCTGGAACTCAGTCTGTAGACAAGGCTGGCCCAGAACTGAGAGATCCACCTGCCTCTGCCACCTGAGTGCTGAGATTAAAGGTGTGCGCCTTTAACGGTGTCCAGCACTGTTTCTGTAAAGTTTTACATTTCATTTTCATGTTCACCTTCCGGGAGTTAACAATTAGCATTAGGCATGGGTTCTTAAGAATCCATCTCTGGTGACTGTGGCCTGTTCTTTTTAAAGGAAGAAGAATTAATAGATACAGAAATCGACAAGCATTGTGCTTGTATCTACCCACTACATACACACATGCATATACACTCACATATACACTTTAACGGTGGGTAGCTTCCAAAGCTGAAAGGAGCAATAGGGTATTTTTTTAGACATCTGGATAAAGATTCAAGACTTTCTTCTCTATCCCAGGCCCTTAAGGAAAGTGTAGCCTCCTTTAAGAAGACAGTGAACAGAAAATCACAAAATTCTGAAGTAGAGAGCCATCAGAAGGGTTTGGCTTTAGGCCCCACTAACAGCCCCGGCTGGTTTCTCACCTGTTAGGGTAGCGATAGCACTCCTTTTGATAGTTCAATTGTTTAAGAGACAGAAGTTCAAACCTGAAACATTGTCGACTTAGAGTTGGGTCTATACCATCTAACTTAGCATCTGCACACAGATATGCCTGCCTTCCCCGTCCTGTCAGTGCAGGAATACATTTTAATTACAACTTGTTCTTTCTCATTTCGGAATGCCAAAATTAAGCATCCTCTAGTCCCTAATTAAAAGAATAAATCTGCAAAATAAGACCCAGGCAAGAACTCCTCACAAGTCCTTGTACATAAAGCCTACATACAACACATCCCAGACTCAGTCTTGGCTTCTTGTAATAAATCACATGGGTCATCTCCTTGGAATGTTTTTACACTTTGTCTTAATATAATGCAATGTAACAAGGCCATCAAGAAAGGTAGGGGCAACATGTAAGTTCCAGGACAGCCAGGACTACACAGAGAAACCCTGTCTCAAAAAACAAAAAACAAAAAACAAAAAACAAAAAACAAAAAAAAACAAAAAAAAAAGAAAGAAAGGTAGGATTTTCACTGTTTTGTTTTGCATGCTTTATGAAGTTTTCAACTCTTGTAAATAAGAATTTATCGTTCTATTTTGAACTGAAAAATAAACAAGTGGCTCTTTCTTCCAAGGACTGTCAAGGCCTGGCCTCAAAGGAGCCCCTGGATGGCCAGGCTTGAAAGGGAGTAAGGGGGAGAGAGGACCCCCTGGAAAAGACATTATGGGCCCCCCTGGACTCCTGGGATGTCCTGGCTCACCAGGTCCACCAGGCCCACCAGGACCTCCAGGACGTCCAGGTAAAGATGTAAATCGGGGCTGGTTAGGTTTCTGTTTCCGTGTGGTAGATGGTGCCATAGAACGAACGTCCAAAGAACAACTACATCAAACTCACCTAAACTCAGGCACAGGATCATGGGCATGTAGTATAGTCCTAGAAAATAGAACATAAAGCAATGATACATCTTAGAGCTGGTCAGCATGTGTCTTCTCAGTAGCGGATAAACTTCTAAAGGCTCATCTTCCACCAGAAGGATGAAAGAGATACACAAAAAGTCATATGTGTATTTAAAATTTGCTTTCTGGAGAAACACAAATAAAAATTAATAGTGGAGTGTGTGTGTGTGTGTGTGTGTGTGTGTGTGTGTGGTGGTGGTGATAGTGTTGGGTTTTCTGTTTGTTTGCTTTGTGTTTCTTCAATGTTGATAATTGAATCCAGGGTCTCATGCATCTCGTGGTTATCAGACATGCACTCTAACACACATGCTATACCCTCACTGGTAAGTGGATATTAGCCCAGAAGCTCAAAATACCTAAGATACAATTCATAGACCAAACGAAGCTCAAGAAAAAGAAAGATCAAAGTATGGATACTTTGGTCCTTCTTAGAAGAGGGAACAAAATACCCATGTGAGGAGATACAGAGACAAAGTGTGGAGCAGAGACTGAAGGAAAGGCCATCCAGAGACTGCCCCACCTGGGGATCCATCCCATATACAGTCACCAAACCCAGATACTATTGTGGATGCCAACAAGTGCTTGCTGACAGGAACCTGATATAGCTTTGTCCTGAAAGGCTCTGCCAGTACCCGACAAATACAGAGGTGGATGTTCTCAGCCAACCATTGGACTGAGCACAAGGTCCCCGATGGAGGAGTTAGAGAAAGGACTGAAGGAGCTGAAAGGGTTTGCAGCCCCACAGGAGGAACAACAATATGAACCAATCAGAGCTCCCAGGGACTAAACCACCAACCAAAGAGTACACATGGAGGGACCCATGGCTCCAGCTGCATATGTAGCAAAGGATGGCCTTGTTGGACATCAAAGGGAGGAGAGGCCCTTGGCCCTGAGAAGGCTCAATGCCCCAGTACAGGGGAATGCCAGGACAGGGAAGTGGGAGTGGGTGGATTGGTAAGCAGGGGGAGAGGGGATGGGATAGGGGGTTTTCAAAGGGGAAAGCGGGAAGGGGGATAGCATTTGAAATGTAAATTAAAAATCTAATAAAAAATAACCACAACAAAAAAGACATGCACTCTAACCATTGAACTACCTCCCCAGACCTCCCCCAGGACCCCCCCAACACACACACCAAAACAAAACAAAACAAAACAAAAACAAACAAACAAACAAACAAAAAACCTGATCTCTGATGGTGTCTTTTCCTAGGTGACATTGTTTTTCAGCCAGGTCCACCTGGTGACCATGGAGTGCCAGGCGATATAGGACCCCCGGGAGTTCCAGGAGTTGATGGACCCAAAGGTAAAAGCCCACGCCCATCACTGTTTCACGGGTTTTTTTCCCCTGTCAGAAAATGACGTCTTTTCCAAACAAATTTCCTAGAAGTATTCACTTCCCCGCCAATTGGTAGTCCATTTAACATGCAGTGAATTGCTGGAAGAACTGAGACTTTTCTCTGTCAAAAAGTTACAGCTCACAAGAGAGTATCATACACGGGGTTGTGAATTGACGCAAACAGTGATTAGTTTCGCAATAACAACACAGATCTGTTTAAATAGCGGTTGGTGGGCGGGGAGTGCCTGTCCTCTCTGACCACTCTGTGTGGCTGACAAGCAGCGCATGCGCTGTCCCACTGCAGGAGAACCAGGCCAACCTTGCACCGAGTGTCACTGCTTCCCAGGGCCCCCTGGCGTCCCAGGACTTCCAGGATTAGATGGTGTCAAAGGAGTCCCAGGTATGGACAACTTGCGCAAAAATGTAGTGTAGTAAGGACAGAACATCAGTGTACTAAGACATTTAAGAGAGTATTAGGTTGCCTAGATGTCATAATGAATTTAAAGAGTTCTGAAGATACTGTTTTACCATGAAGTTGGCCAAGACGGCTATTGTTTCTCTGTTCATTTGGGCAGCTGAATTCTTGCAAGACCCTTCTCGTCTGGGACTGGTAAAGAGAGTCCTACAAGGACTTGCAGATAAAACAAGGAAACTAACTCCCTTGCCAAACACATAGCTCTTCCCAGTCCCACTTCTGAGAGAGTCGGGAACATATGCAGTATTCCAGTACAGGGAAAAATTAGCAGCCATGTCCACAGCCCTGAGGGAGTCAAGGGTAAGGAAGCCGGAAAGGCACCTGCAAGAGCCTGTCAGGCGCTCTCTTCCAGCCTATTGTACTCTTCAGAATTATATGTCCTTTTTCATGTGAAAGATTTTTATTTAATATTTTACTTAATATTAGGTGCTAAATCAACTTTTTGTAGGGGAAACACATCATCAGCCATGTTAACTTTCCATCTCTAAGACAGATAGAAAACTTGCACATTTGGAGAGCTAACTATCTGAAGACACTTGCTTGATGACAATGCCTAGAAGTTGAAAATACAACCTAGAAGTCTAAGAGCCACAGTTAGCTAAAACCCAATGGATAGCCGAGCCAGATAATAGTCACAGAGATTTTGAAGTGAATCTATGCATCTACATTTATTTGCATGTATATCGTATGATTCTGAAACAGTATCTACATGAGCCTTATAAATTTATGACTATAAACATGTACAATATATTCCAGAATTGAGCAAATATTTTCTTTCTGATGGTGGATTTGCAGTTTTCATTGTCTTCTGTGTAGTTTTCTTTCAATGAGCATATATAAGAAAAATCAATATATATGTCCTTAAGGATGTGGGGGGGAGGGGCTAAGTGTTTCAGTTGACAACTTTTGACTGCATGGATGTTTTAGGCTGGAAATTATCTTTCTGCCTCACAAGGAAATATGTTTTCTCTGCACACTGCACTGCTCTGTTCAATAGCTCCCAATAAACTGCTTTGCAGGAGGACGAGGTGCGCCTGGCATGAAGGGAAACCCAGGGTCCCCAGGAAGCCCAGGTCTCCCAGGATTTGCAGTAAGATTTCATGGTTCTAAACCTTAGCTTCAGCTTAGAAAGCTGGGCGCTCTGGAAATGAGGCTGCGTCACACATAAGTCTGCAGTCCATGCAAAGTGTAGGTCTTTAATTCAGAAGTTGGAAGGTGCTTCCTAGGTATGTGTTGATTCAATGAGAAAATCAGTAAGTCTGTGTATCCATATGTCATTTTTAATGGTAGCAAAGGTAGAAATTAGATCATTGCCCCAGCTGACTGCGGAAACAGGGATTGACCTAGATGGCTTTGAGGGAATCTGGGGAGCAATGAAGATGTTTTGATTCAATTAATATCATTGATTTTTACACACACACACACACACACACACACACACACACATGATCAATTTTATGGTATGTAGTTTATACCTCTATATATCTATTAAAATTACTAATCTTATATCAGTATACTTACTATATTATATAATCCTGCTAATTCTATTCATTATTTTAGTGAATTAGAAAGTTATGTTTGATAATTAAGAGATGCATATTAGAACTGACCAACCCTCAAACACAGCCTAAATCAAGCTAATGGTGTGGCATGTAGAATTTCTACTACTGTGTCACATTGAAATCATTATCATTTATATTGTGTTGACTTGGACTGTCTAGCTGGCTTCTTTTTCAGATTGTGAAGTTAAAAAAAAACAAAATAAATAAGATGTTTGACATGATATTTGTGGGACAAAAAGTTTATATTAATAGTTAAGGTTTGTGGCTTATGACTGTAATCTTAACTCCAGCTACTTAAACAAGGTTTCTGTCTTCAATGTCAGCCTGGCCTACAGTTTGAGACCCTGTTTTAAAAAGCAACTCCCTCCACCAAAAGTAATGTGTACCAAGAGATATCCATGTCCTAGTGTTAACCTCTAGAGCAGAAGAAATACTCAGAGACTCAGGCAGGTACACGGGAAGTCTCTGTGGAATGGGTACTAAGCTGTCTGCTCAGCCAGAGTTACAATAAATAATCATTCACTAACATGTATTTAGTAGTATGTATATATTTTATATTTATATTTTATGTAAACATACAACTACATATGTCTATCAACATATAAATATTAAATGCACTTAGGGGGAAATCTATATTTATTAAAATTTTAAAGTTCTTATTGATAATGTTTTTAAGACCGACCAAGGACAGTTCTAGCGAAACAGCAGGCTGACTCACTTTTGTATCACCATAGGGATTCCCAGGTGACCAAGGGCATCCAGGACTTAAAGGGGACAAGGGAGACACACCTCTACCCTGGGGGCAAGTGGGTGATCCTGGGGATCCTGGACTCAGAGGCCTGCCTGGAAGAAAGGGCTTCGATGGAATTCCTGGAGGTCCAGGAGCAAAAGGATCACCAGGACCTAGGGGCGAACCGGTTTGTATTTAAATTTTCCTTCCCATTTTCCACCCTGTTGTAAATGCTCAGAAACTAGGAGATAATGTGGTTGACAAAAATACATAGTTTTCCATTCTAGACAACACAAGGCATCTCCAAAATAATAGTAATAGCCCAAGCAACTATCCACAGTATTTTGATGAAATAAGTAAGCTCCTTTCAGTGGCTTAGCCCAGTTGAGACGCTATGCTGACTCTGGTTCACAGCTCATATCTCAATTTGTAGATCAAGTGCATGCACAGGTGAGAGCCCAAAACAGTCGGAGTAGGCCATGAATCTGTTGGCAGCATCCTTCCTAGCACAGAGGAAGGCCCGGATTTGATCCTCAACAGTGAACAAACTGGCCATGATTGTGCCACGCATTAAGGTTGTGATAGCAGAAGTTCATGGTCAGTCTCAGCTACATAGGAAGCTCTAGGTCAACATGGGCTACGTGAGATCCTGTCTCAAAATCATGAGAGAGGAATAGGGCTGTAAAGGAGAAAGGGAAAAGGAAATAACAAAATATGACTAGAAGGGAAACAGTAAATGTTTCTGGGGGTCATTCATATTCTTCTAGTAAATTCATAAAGGTACAATGTTTAAGGATATGGCAGTCACATACAAAGATAAAATGTTCAAAGCATTTCAGTTTATGCAAATTTTATTCTTTTTACGGGATAGAATTTCTCACACATCCACCTGAAAATGTCATAGAGTGACGAACCTATCTTCTTCAACGATGGACCTGTGAGAAGTATGTCCAAATGAATTTACAAAATGCCAACTTTTCCACTTTTCCAAAGGATTGATCAGATTTATCTGATAAAAGGGATCGCACCTAGTATAGTCAGGGGAAACTTGGTAAGCAAGTTGAAGACACACACACACACACACACACACACACTCATTTACAGACTCTCTAACAAGACGAATTCAATGTGACTTCTCTGCATGAAGATACAGTAGGCGGTTTTTGCTGCTACATCTACTGAACCAGGCAGCCTCTCTGGTCCCCCCGTTTGAGTTAATATTAACTGTGGTAAAGAGATACCGGATTGAGGCATTACCAAACATGTTCCTGTCGTCACAGGCCCTGAGTGGAAGGAAAGGGGACCAGGGACCTCCAGGAGCTCCTGGGTCCCCTGGACCCCCAGGACCTGCAGGACCAGCTGGACCACCAGGCTATGGACCCCAAGGAGAGCCAGGGCCAAAGGGAGCCCAAGGAGTCCCTGGAGCCCTGGGACCACCCGGAGAAGCCGGTTGGTTAGTTTTTTTCCAGTCTTGCTTTTCTGTGAAGTGGGGGACAGTTCTCACAGCAACAAAGGTTCTTCAGAACTAATGAATATACATGCAAATGTGTTCCTGGCAAATATGTCTTCCCAGAGACTGGGAAAGGACAAGTAAAGACATGACAGAAAAAAAAAATCCATCTCCCCCATCACATGCAGATCATCTGAAACTTCCTGTCATCCTCAGTATCTGGCTGATATCAGTAATACAAAATGAACCCATGCCATGGGTTGAGTAGAACTCAATTATGAGACACTCGAGGAAGGCGAAAAGCCAACATTTAATCTGAAGTATCTTCCCTTGGATATGTGACTCCAGGTTATCAACAAAACTTGAAGATACCTAAGCTATGTGAACAATCATTGATAATAGTTTTAAAGTCCATGTGACTTTTGGGACCTATGACTGCTGAAAGTAATTCTCTGCCCAGGAAAAATAGGTCCTTATTTTGGAGAGTTTTCAACAAGCAATGGCAGTGTGGTCATTTATCCCTCGTACAATCAGTTTAAACAGTGGTTAGCAGGCTACCATATTCTCTATTTATACAAAGGTCTGGGTACCATTCCTTAGTGTTCATATCTGTCATCAAGCAAATGCAAGCTTTTATCCACATGCATGCAAAGCTTACTTTATGATACTTAACTTATTTTATTTCTTCCAATACATTACTTTGAAGGCTATTGTTTTAATCCAGGGATTTAGCACACTGGACAGCACTTCAGACCTAGCCCACCGATGCATTTTAAGTGGTCCGAAAGTTAAGAATGGTTCTGATGTTTTTAAACAATGGACAATATTTTTTTTAACAATTTTTAACATGTTTTAAATGATTTTAACAACATTCTGCTACACATTAAAATGTATGAGCTCCTAAGTAAAGTGTCCATACATGAGGTTATTGGAATGTAGCCACACTCTGTGTTCTCTCTGGCTGCTCTACAATGGCTGAGTTAAGTAGCTGTAACAGATCATAACTACAGAACCCAAATTATTTACTGTCTGGCCCTTTATGTGGCTTATCTGACTTCACTTGATCTTTCATTCAACCTTCTTCTAACTATGAATCTAAATTAGGGAGCTCATTATCATAAAATACATTATCAAATTTCCCATCATACACTGTGAACCATAAGAGGTTTTTTTTTTTAATAAATATATGACATATGACTATGGGATGACTAATCACAAACATGGCTTAATATTGGCCATTGTGTTAAAATTGCCTTCAGTATGTGAAGGCAAGTAATTGTTATTTCCACAGTGACAGATAAGGAACTTCTCAAAGAGGTTAAGAAACATGTCCAATCTTGTGAAACTTGAAAACAACAGGGCCAGTCTGTGAGTCACACTTGCTGTTTTGTTCAACAGACCACACTAGCTTTCCATGTTACCAACCATCCAAAACACTGGTACCCTACCACTATTCACCAACTGCACTCCTAGTGTCTATTTATGGGACAATATTTGATCCAATACACCAGCCTTCTGGATCATGGATTAAAGCATGGCTTAAACAGATGCTTATAAATATTTGCCGACCACCTAGAAGCGTCTCTGCAGACTGGTTATCCTAAAGTTCTTTAGCATTCCAGAAATACAGGGATTGGTTTTGTTTTCCTTGGGCTGTGTTTATAACTCCCTCACAATACTTCCCTCTGTTGTGAGAGCACACTGACTGTAATGCTCAACCTAGTCATACGATCATGATTTCTCTTTAAGGTCTTAAAGGAGAACCCTGTACCTCAACTCCAGTTCTAGGGCCCCCAGGCCCTCCAGGGCCCCCTGGTCGGGCTGGCCCCAGAGGTCTACCTGGTGAGTATCCCAGTTGTGAAATAGAGTCCATGACCTCAGATGGCACTCTTACTTCCCTGAGAAAATACGACTCCCCTTATAAGAAAAAAATTACATTTGTTGGATCTGGAAAAGAGTACAAATGGGAACCATCCTGACAAATCCAGTTGATGGGGGGGGGGGCAGGGGGGTGGGGGGGTGGGGGTGGGGGTGGGGGGGTGGGGGGTGGGGGGCTTTCCACTGTCCCTTGAGGTTACCCACACATTCTCCTGGTGTCCCCGATCTAACAGTTCCAAAAGAGAGCTGATACAGTTCCTTACAGAGGTTGTAGAGCAGAATGATTCCCATGGCTTCCTCTGGAAGAGCAAGCAATGGCTCCCCTGATGAATCAGGGTGTTCCCCTCAGCAATTTCATTTCAGATGTGATTTTTCTTTTCTGTTAAAGTGATTTGAAATTTAGTTTTGTAATTACAGAGGAAGACATAGAGTTCAAGATATCCGGTTCGAAGAATGAAGTTCTATTTTTAAAATTCGTAGCAACTCCTAACCTCTGGTCCATTGCCTAGGAATGGGGGAAAAAAGCTGAGGTTATATTAACATTATTTCATAATTTCCAGAAAGCGCTGGAAGGACACAGAGAACACAGACACTTCTTTTGTAAACAAATGAAGGAAAGCCATTGATGTGTGCATGCATGTGTTTTTAAGGTTTGCCTGGACCTGTGGGAAAATGTGACCCTGGTCTTCCTGGACCTGATGGCGAACCAGGAATTCCAGAAGTTGGATTCCCAGGGCCTCCAGGACCTAAGGGTAAATTAAAGACTATACAATACAATGTTCACTGTGGATATTTCAAAGCTATGATATTGAATGGTAAATAAAATAGGAAATACCTAGGATACACCGCCAAAAATGATGCTTTCCAAGAATCTTCAGAAGTCTTGGGACAACACCAGGTGAAAAGACAGAATTCACATTGATTTGTGGGATAATATCTCAGTCATACTTTTTAGCTCATTTATTTTGTGTACCATCGAGGAAGGGGTATGGCAGTCAGAGGACAGTCGCAGGGACCATTCTCTCTTTCTACATGTGAGTTCCAGGGATCGAACTCAGATCGGGAGGCTTCATAGCAGGAAACTTTGTATACTGAGTCACTACACAGGCACATCAATCACACTTAAAATAACAAAATAAAACAAAATAAAACATCTGAACCACCTGGAAGGTAATTCACCAAAAAGGTAATAGCAATTCTTTCTGGTCATAAAATTTTTTATTTAATCCTGTACTTCTTAGATTTATATATTTCTGGACTTCACACATTTTTAAATAAGAAATTAACTATTAAATCACCAATTGGGCTGGGGATATAGTACAGTAGTAGCGTGTGTGTTTAGCATGAACAAATGCTAGGATTCATTCCGTAACACCAAACAAAACAAAAATGTAGACTTCCCTGTGAACTTGGATATAAATTAGAGAAGTTATTTTTCTTTAATAAAAGATGCCAGGGGGCAGTTGAGATGGCTGAGCAGTAAAAGCATACATTTCTCTTACAGAGGACAGGAGTTTTATACCCAGAACAAGTGTCAGGCATTTCATAACTGCCTGTAACACTAGCTCCAGTGAGATCTGCTGCTTCTGGTCTCTGTGGGCATTGGCATTCACATGCACACGTTGATATACCTACACACAATTTTAAAATAACAAGACAAATATTTTTGACAAGAAAAAAAGAGGTGATGTTTTCATCAAAAAGGAAACGTTCCAAAAATTCCAGCTGCAGTTATTGAATAATAGCTGGAGCTGCTCCTCTGATAAACACGCCAAACCAAATCCTGTCCAGGATTCATATTAAAAAACAAAACAACTTGGGGCATGGGCTATTACATAGAACATTGTGAGCTTTATGATAACGTTGTGTTTGTCTCACCATTCCTTTTATTGTTAGCATATAATCAACATTTTGATGTTTTATCTCTTGTTAATAAGTCATTGTTGGCTATTTGGTCCACATCAGTTCTGCTCATGTGAGTGAATACTTAGTAAATGAAAATATAATTCCAAGGACATCTTTGATATTAACTTCTTGGTTTTCTTCCCCTGTGAGGTAAAGGAGACTGGCCCATATTTTGCCTAGTCCTTACTGGACCATCCATCAATTACTTGCACACTACTTTTGCAACTCTGGATTCACTTTCTGGACAAAGGCAGCAATGTATGGGAAGCAGAACCAGCTTAGGCACTAGAGGACCAGGACACTGTGTTGTAGATGTATCCATTGGGACTAGGCTCTATAACTTACATTTTGATTGGTTGAGGTTTGTCTTTTTTGGGTTTTTTTTTTTTTTGCAATTACTAATTATCCTTATTTATTTATTTATTACATGCTATATACATGTCAAGTTATCCTGTTGTACATATAAATATGTGCAATTATTATGTTCCAACATGAAAGTTAATAGGTAGGACCAGTGTCTTAGGGTTTTACTGCTGTGAACAGACACCATGACCAAGGCAACTCTTAAAAGACAACATTTAATTGGGGCTAGCTTACAGGTTCCGAGGTTCAGTCCATTTTCATCAAGGCAGGAGCATGGCAGTGTCTAGGCAGGCATGGCACTGAAGGAGCTGAGAGTTCTACATTTTGTTCCAAAGGCAAACAGGAGGAGACTGGCTTCCACGTGGCTAGGAGGGGTTTCTTGTTTTTAACTGCTAATTTATCAGCTGGTTTTAATCATCATCCAAACTTGTATACAAGTATCTGTCTACCTGGAAGCCTCATAAATGTAATTAATAAAGAAAATATTGCTCTAATCTTTGAGACTAATCTCTAGTGTTCGTTGCCTTTGTTTTGTGTTTTCTGTAGGAGATCAAGGTTTCCCAGGAACAAAAGGATCACCTGGTTGTCCTGGGGAAATGGGAAAGCCTGGCCCTCCTGGAAAGCCAGGCATCCCAGGAGCCAAGGTAAGTAGAGGCTAAATTACAAACTGATTTCAGGGATGGGCAATTGCAGGCAGCAGCTGCAAAGCCCTTATCAGACAAGATACTTGGGGTTTAAAGATTGTCAGTATATTTGCTAATAAGATATTAATTTTTTAGTTTATTTGTAGACACTAATTTTTAAGTTCCCATAATGACTTCATAAACATTCAGAGTATACTGGGGGCACTCTCTTTCCATGGATATGGACTGTGTATCCTGAAGCAGCATTAAGCAGCATTTTGTCTCAAAATTGTTTACCAAACTTGAAAGGAAAATGTTTGCTGAACTGTGGTGTCTAAGCAGACAAATGTAGAGCACCCCTAGTAGAACTGAGAAACATTCTGTTGGAGATGCCAACCTAATGTCTCTGTTACAGGGAGAACCAGCTGTAGGCAGGCCTGGGGAACCGGGAAAACCAGGCTTTCCAGGAGAAAGAGGCGATTCTGGGGAAAATGGAGATATCGGCCTCCCTGGGCTTCCAGGCCTCCCTGGAACTCCAGGAAGAGACGGGCTTGACGGGCCTCCAGGTACAATGCCAAGTGTGATTACCTTTCTCCTTCGTGAGCTCCACTGTGGGTGTCTCAAGGGGCTCTACGCATTTGTGTCTCTGAATAGATTAGTAAAAAGGCCTTTTATTACTCGATGTGGCTCCTTCTGTGCTATGTTCCTTCTGTCTTTCCTTTTTCATGAGGGTCCTCTATACAAGCATTCCAATGGTATTGACTATAGGCTGGTTTGGGAAGGTGAAGTTACAGAAAGACGAAGAGATAGCAGCTCTGGGGCTTTGCCCTGGACTCTCTACTGCAGGAGACCCAGGACAGTCTGGACCACCTGGAGAAAAAGGACCCCCAGGAAGGTGCATACCAGGACCCAGGGGACCCCAAGGACTTCCAGGCTTGAACGGATTGAAAGGGCAACCAGGTAGGAGGACGATTTTCCATCCAGGAGCTAGGTAGGCAGGTGAGAAGTCCTCTGGCTCTGTACTTTGCTGTTTTGGGTGGCAACTGTCCAGCAATAAGCCCTGACTACTGTTCAGCACGACATGCTCTTTTGGAAATGTAAGCCTGGCTTTTATGGCTAATCCAAACAGTGTGTATTGGTTAGAGGAAGAGATGCAAACTTAAATAGTGAATTGATTTGTTCACTTTAAGTAAGGAAATATGAACTCCATCAACAGACTAGAAGATAAAGGTAATGACAAATAGGTGAATTAATAATATACGTGCATAAACTTTCAATCAGTATTTTACTTTTGAAACTTCCATAAGATAAGGAAATGGTAACTTTATGATTAAAATGGAGACAATGTACACAAGGTTTCCTGCTTAATGAGTTGTAAACCCAAATGTGTAGTTGATTACTTCATAAGCAACATGAAACTAAGGTTTATGAAGATACACCTACATGAGCCAGGCTGCTGTGAAACACACCCTGCCTATTTGGACCCTTTCAACCTGACCTGGTTTCCTGAGGAAAGTTCTTTAGGCCTCCATTAGTGTCTGTAAACTAGCATCCTGATTATATGTCATAAATAAACTCTTGGCCAACATCTTAGTCATTGCAGTGGAGCTATTTCCAGAGCATATTAGGAGCTCACCTCTCGGGAGCTGCTATGTTTGTCTAAGGTGAAAAAGTGGGAAACTGGCATAAAGCACAGTCCCAGAATGCACTTGCAGCACCCAGAAATAGACATAAGTGCTCTCTACCTTCATCACTGCAGGACCCATGAAGTGGATAATGCTAGAGCAATAGGGATTTGGGAAATTCCTAGAGGGAGACAATAAACAAACACAATGATAAGTGTACTGTTTAACCCAACATTATGTAGAAACCAATTAACACTAAAATATTACATATACCAGTTGCAGTTGGTAGAGAAGGCATTTGTTAAAACAATCATCTGTCTATTTATACGTAGGTAGAAGAGGTGATACCGGGCCAAAGGGAGACCCTGGCATCCCAGGCATGGACAGGTCTGGAGTCCCTGGAGAGCCTGGACCACCAGGAGCACCGGGTCATCCGGGGGAGATGGGACCACCTGGCCAAAAAGGATATCCTGGCGCTCCGGGATTCCCAGGGCCACCAGGTATCCATCCTTCTGCCATTGTCTTCTTTAAGTCTCCTTCCGCATTGCTCCTTCCAAGCAACTCTGCACACTGTATGCCTTTTCTAGCTGGTATATTTTTCCTCCTAAATTAATTTTAAGAGAACAGGGAGGGATCAAGGGGCAGGAGGGTGGGAAGTAGAACCATTACATTTATAATTACCTAGGTGATGGTTGTTTCTGCAGTGGAGCAATTTCCGCATGAGATACCAACCAGTATTTTGCTGCGGTTCTCACATTTAATTTCACAAGGAACATTGGTCAGTCGTTTTCCTGTGGTGGCTCACTCCTGTTTGGATCAGTGCTGGCCCTGTAGAGAATAGGCTGGGAATGGGTCTTCCCGTAGCATTTCCAGGAAGAGCCCATGAAGAATATAGTTACTTGATAGAACTCTCCCAGCAAAGTCATCTGTATCTAGATTCCTTTTTAATGAAAAATCCTTTAGTTTATCAGTTCAGGGGCTGGGGAGATGGCTCAGCAGTTAAGATCGCTTGATGTTCTCCCAAGGGACCCACATGAGGTGGCTCATAACCACCTGTATTAACTCCAGCTCTGGGGAGCTACCGTTCTCTTCTAGCCTCTTCTGTCACCCATACACATAATTATCAGTTCAACGTATATTTATAAAACAGTAATCTGGGGAGGAGACTGGGCTAGCTGCCTAACTGACACATTGTGCTTTGTCTCCTATTATTGGGCTTCTCCCATGTGGCAGCTCTATTCCTGGTACTAGAATCTATGACACGTCTCTCATAATAAGACAACGGTCAAAACCACATGTTAAAACCAACTTTAGGGTGGGTAAGAGCAAAGTATGATGATATCCAGAAATGAAAATGGCAGAATAAAACCTTATCACCCAGGATGCCACATTTCAAAAAAAAAAAAAAGGAAATAAAAACCAAATTTAACTAAGGGCTGCAAAAGAATAAAATCAAAAGGTATACTGGGAAGAAGAAAAGCAGATAAGTGTCGCAGGGGTTTGGGGCACTCTGTTGTCAACCACTGTAGATCGCGTGTCTATCTCGCCAGCAAGAAGGGCACGAGACAGTCAGGATCCTTCCACAGACGTTTATTGCGGGGTTGATTGCAGAGGCGAAAGACCAAGAAGGGAAGAGCGGTGCATAAGCCTAGGCAGGATGTGTTTCTACCTGATTGGTGCACGCCACAATGCATGCTCTGGGACTGAGCTGCGACCCGCCAAACCTCTTCCCGCGCATGCGCAGTAGGGTGCGGAGTGGAGTAAACAACAGCACATTGCTGATTCATCACAGGAAATGGGCGCCATCTTGTAATGGCAAACGTGGCTTCCTACAACTCCCCCTTTTTTGTTTTATAAGAAACCAGGCCTAGGGCTGCCGATCAACCATCAGATTCTTGTTGGACCATCAGGGTTCGAGGCAATCCATAAGTGAACTCATGACCAACACCCTCTCACGTGCAATGAGATAGTCTCTGTGAGGTGCAAGGGCTGTGGCAAACAGCACGTCACCCATCCCGGTGCAAGGTCCTTTCAAGGACTCAGGGTACAAGGGCTGACTTCTGCATGAGTAAAACTAATTCTTAAGCATGAACAGCCATGCTTCAAGGGAAGCACCATTTTTCAATGCAGTGAGTGCCTGTGTAATCACCACCTTGTCGCATTTTTGTTGGGCACGTAGCTTGCACAGCAACCATAGCAGAAACACTCCTCCACAGCATATTAGGGCACCAAAAAGACAAACTCCCGCCCACTCTTTAAAGTATGAAAATGCAGAGGTAAGCCAAGAAGTGAAATCTTCAAAGGGAATGGGATCAGCTCGCATTCCGCTGAGGACAATTTGATTTTGAAGTTGCAGCTGCAATTCTTCCAACTCGGCTGTCCAGTGTCTCCTCTTCGGTGTGTACTGTGCGAGTTAGTCTTGCAGGTACCCAGATAGGATTGTCTTCACTCTGTGGAAAAACACAGATAGCTCCCCTGGATCTTATTAGAATAGGATCCGGGCCTCTCCATTTGTTAAGCAGCACATCCTTCCATTTTACCATCTCTTTTGGTGGAGCCGGCCATTGCTACAATGAATGTCATCCAGACAGATGAAATTTTAAGACACCACCACCTCTTACACAAACCTGGTTATTTTCCTATTTACAAAAGACCATCCACTTCCCGTCTCTCTGTCTCCATTTTTTTTTTTTTTTTTATTGTCTGGAATATTTTCTTTTTCGTATTCTGTGCATCATGAAGTGCTTCGTGTTAATTTGTTGCCACAGGCGAGAAAGGAGAGGTTGGAATGATGGGCTATCCTGGAACCACTGGCCCTCCGGGGTCTCCTGGGAAACCAGGCTCGCAGGGGCAGAGAGGTAAGTGTGGATGCCTTTCTCGGCGGTGTGAGGTGTGGAGAGTGTTCACGCACATAATCAAAAACAAATGGCCTTTGTTCTTTAAGAAAAAATAGTTGTCTGTGACGAATGCATTTGCTTTTTCTGTCTTCTGTATTCCCTTCCCCCATTTGTCCGGATCTTATTTTCACCCTGCAAACATAGGCCAGCACTGTTAAGTGCTGTGTGCCCGGAATACTATCAAGTTCGAAGCTCTGTACACACTTTTGTTTTATATCGTACGCATGCTGCTAAGCTTTGGATTCTGCTGCAAAGGACCTGCTTTGGTTACTTCTGTCTGTCAGGTAGCCTCGGAATCCCAGGAATAAAAGGAGAAAGAGGACTCCCGGGAGCCAAAGGCGAACGAGGCGAGAAGGGAAAGCCTGGGCCTTCCCAAGCATCTCACTTAAAGGGGGACAAAGGAGAGCCTGGACTTAAAGGTAAAGAACTGTTCCTGTTTAGAGTCGGCCGATTCTGGGACTAAGACTATGGGAGGAAAACCCTTTAGTTGACTGGGTTGAGTCACCTGCTCAGTCAGACATCTAGAAGCTGCACGCATTCTTTTTTTATTACTAAATTAGTTTTATATCCTAGTTGCTGAATTTAAAATAGATGCTCACTGATAATTTTATCATAAGCCTCAACACCCAGTGTTTTGAGAAGTGTACGAGGCGAACAGCATCTATTCCTCTGACACCCACACAGCGATGTTCACTGCAGCACTAGCTGCAGTGACATCAAAGTTACAGAGGCAGCCTAGGTGTCCTTCAACAGAAAGGTGGACATACAAAAACTGATGCACATGCACAGATTGATGGATTGATTGATTTGGGGGTTTATTTGCAGAAGGTGAGAATGAACAAAGTTAAGATGTTTGCAGGAAAATGGACTCAACCAACGATAACCATACAGTTAACCGATTCAGGCTCCGGCGTTGCTGAGTCTCAGGCATGGTGGAGATTATTTCATCTCAGACCAGGGGTTTCTACTCCACCTTTGATCACTCCGTTCCAGATAAAACACACACAGCTTTTCTATTTCTAATAAGCCTTAATCGGCACGAGAGCTGGGTACATATCTACCCTCTAAGCCATTAGTTCTTACCCCCCTTATCAATAATTGATAATAATTGACTTGCCGTGTTCCACTTGTGTGGCTCTTAACTCCAGTGGCCGGCACACATGGGCAGTTCTTAGGATTCCCTTACCTCATTGTGTCTTCCTCTCTCCCTCCTCTCCTTCTTCCCACGCTTCATGGTCTCTCCTCAAACCCCAAGTTGGGAAACCAAAATCTCCGCCTTTCTCCATTCTGCCCAGCTATAGACTGTAGGCATCTTTATTCACCAGTCAGGGATAACTTGAGGGGCAGGGTTACATAGTGTCACTTGGGTCTATGTGAGAATTCTCTGAGGGCAACCAGGCCTGGGGGGGGGGCGGTAATTAGCATTGCAATACATAGCAAAAGACCAAACTTCAACACAGCCTATGTTTTCTCTCACGAGTACAGTCTAGATTTTATATTTATGAGCACTATCGTATAGTGCATATGAGAAATCAAAGTACAAGCGAAGCTGTCCAAGGAAACAAAGAAGACCAATAGGAACGGGGATAGAAAGGAGAGGGTAGTGGGGTCCGGAGGGGGATCTGTGCAAAGTAATTTATATTCTTGCATGAAAATGGCCCTCTGTAAATCATACTGAAATAAAAAAATAATGTTATTTTCTTTCTAAAAATTCTCTGAGCCAGCCAGGTGACCAGATGTAATGGTATAAGCCTATAATTTCAGCACTGAGGAGGATTGTGAGTTCTAAGGTAACCTGGACTCCAGAGTAAAATCTTGTGGGGGTTGGGGGATACCAAATTAACAGCAGCAAAAACAAGTGTTTCTGGTGGGAATAAAAACCTCCTCTCCAAATTCTACTTTATACAATTAAATATCAGGATAGACTTTTTCCGATTGCTTCAAAAAACATCTCGTGTTCAAAGTCCTTGGAGAATAACAGTCAGGAAAACATCTGTTGTCCTGAACTTTAGTCTTTCAGCATACAGTTACTTGTTAGGAGTGACTATTGGACTAAAAATCAAATCCATTCAAATTATTTCAAATCACCTGGCTTTTGCAGGTGTTTTTGTTGTACAATTTATATGACCGGGATCAAGCCAGTTCTTAAGAGGGCCCAAATCTAGTCCTCTTGATCAGATTGGACCTCAAGAAACATTAACCAAACAGAATTTCTGGGTCAAACATTACCTTTTAGGATAAACACTCACCAAAGAGAAAGCATTAAAAAAAAATACATTGTTGCTGCAGAGCCACATTAGAGTGGAAAACGATGTCATGTGATTTAAGACATCAGGTATTTATCAATAATATTGTTGTGCTCGGCACAGAAGCATTTACTTAGGAGATAAAGGCTGCCACACTTCTGAGTTTAAGGCCAGCCTGCTCTACACAGCCCGTTCCAGGCCAGCCAAGATGACATAGTAAGACCCTGTCTCAAAACAAATTCTGCATAGCCCATGTTAGAAAGACTGATCAGAGTCTCTCCAGGCATTACAAAAGAGCTTCCTGGAATAAACATATGACAAGCCCTTAAGAGAGACCCAATCTAAGAAGTTTGCCAACAAAGAAAATGAATGATCTTGGGGGGGAAAATTAATTTATAGGACATACTTATTTTAGATACAGGAAAGCTAGGAAGTAGTAGCTACCATCTACTTCAGTGAAAAAAAATTCTACTTACGTGAAGGTATATGCATTTCTGATGCATAGTTGAGGATCGCAGATCGAACCACCAAAGGGAGGGTGCTATCTAAGCCTTTTGAATATCTGCATGAGTCATTTTTTTAAATTTTTATTTTCTATATTCTATTTACATTCCAAAGGCTTTCCCCTTTCCCAGTTCCCTCCCACCATACGTCCCATAATTCCTCTCCCCCCCCAACTATTCCCCAATCATTCCCCCTCCCCCCACGGTTTCTCTACAAAACTGGATCCAATCTTTACAGGCCCAGGGTCCTCTCCTTTCTTCTTCTTGGGAATCATTTGATTTGCTAATTGTGCCTTGAGTATTTAGGGCTTCTGGGCTCATTAGTATCCACTTATCAGTGATTGCATTTCATGTGTATTCTTTTGTGATTGGGTTAACTCACTCAGGATATTTTCCAGGTCTAACCATTTACCTACAAATTGCATGAATTCATTATTTTTAATTGCTGAGTAGTATTCCATTGTATAAATATACCACATTTTCTGTATCCATTCCTCCTTTGAGAGATATTTGGGCTCCTTCCAATTTCTGGCTATTATAAACAAGGCTGCTATAAACATAGTGGAGCATTTGTCTTTATTGTATGCAGGGGAATCCTCTGGGTATATGCCCAGGAGTGGTATGCCAGGGTCCTCTGGAAGTGACATGCCCAATTTTCTGAGGAACCGCCAAACTGATTTCCAGAGCAGTTTTACCATTTTGCAATCCCACCAACAGTGGAGGAGTGTTCCTCTTTCTCCACATCCTCGCCAGCACTTGTTGTCTCTTGAGTTTTTAATCTTAGCCATTCTGACTGGTGTGAGGTGGAATCTCAGGGTTGTTTTGATTTGGGAGTCATTTTTTAAGTATGGTTTTGAGACAGGATCTCATTATATAATCCATTCTAGCCTTGAATTTGTCGTGTAGCCAGGCTGGTTTCAAACTCAAGATTCTCCTACCTTAACCTCTTGAGTGTTAGGGTGCCATAACCCACCTGCTTTTTCAAGAATGTGAATTTTATACACAAAGGCATTCACTCCAAATTTGGAAGAGACATTAAGGGTAAAAAGTCTGTAGTAATTATTACTTTGAAACATCTGAATGGGAAACAGATACATCTACAAAAAAAACATAAACAAATGTAAGGTGTAGGGCTGGAGAGATGGCTCAGCAGTTAAGAGCACTGACTGCTCTTCCTACAAGTCCTGAGTTCAGTTCCCAGCAGCCACATGGTGGCTCTCAACCATCTGTAATGGGATCCAATGCCCTCTTCTGGTGTGTCTGAAGACAGCGACAGTGTACTCACATACATGAAATAAATAAATCTTTAAAAAAAAAAAAGTAAGGTATAAATGAGTATAAATAGTATATTATTTAACAAAGGCCTGTGTAATATAGCACCATGTTCAGATACTATTGTACATTTGATAAATATCAATTCAATCTCACAAGCCAAGGAGCCGGGCCTGTGATTGCTAATCTCATTTCCCACACAGGTGTTGAGAGATTAAGTTGATTCTCCATTGTAACTGAGAGGAAGCAGCTAGCTCCAGTGATCACACTTGTCCTTCTTTCTTTGATATGCTGTCAGGTGTCTGGACCACAACTCCTGGAGGAAATAATTCCCAGAAGCAGAGAACTCACAGTAAACATGATAGTCAGAGGAACCTCCATGAATAGGCTTGTGAGTCAGGTTCAGAACAGTCCCTGGATCCAAGGCTTTCTGAGGCTCCCACTCCTACTGGCAGTTGGTGGCCACTGGAGGAGAGTGTTCTAGTTTACTTTGAAGAAAGGCAACTTGGGGAGGAAAGGGCTTATTTTGCTTACATTTCCAGTTCACAAATCCATCATTGTGGGAAGTTAGGGTAGGAACTCAAGAAGAACCAGAGGCAGAAAACATGGAAGGATGGTGGTTCCTGGTTCCTCTCTCCCTTACATAACCCAGGCCCACCTGTCTATGGTTGGTGTTACCCACAGTAGGCTGAGCCCTCCCACCTCACAATCTCTGACAGACATGGCCACAGACCAACCTGATCAAGGCAGCTCTTCAGTTAACGTTCCCCCTTCTCAGGTGACTCTAGTTGTATCAAACTGACTTTACCAAGATAGAGGGTCAATTTTTTTCCCAATGGTGTGGCCCATGATAGCTTGCCCATGTTGCAGGGAACACTACAACATGCATACACTCATGGAACTATCCACGCATACATATATGGGAAGCACTAATTAGACTCAAAGGATTGTTTTAAAAGGAAGAAAAGGAGGAAAAAGAAGAGGAAATTGGGACAGAGCTATGGAGGGAGGGAGGGATCGAGTGGGTGTTGAAGTGAAAGAGAAGGGATAGTATCTAAATACATTGTATTCATACATGAAAATAAGAAATAATGAAGTGTTAGAAAGAACTGAACCGCCTTGTACTATATCCACATCTCCAGCCACATGCTGTGTATGTGTTCAACGCTTACTTTTTAATGTCTGTGGGTTAGGTTTTTTTATTATGTCCTGAGTGTATATGCATAGCTTACTGGTCACAATGAAACTTAACAGTTTGGTAGGGGGAAGAAACATTAGTGAGACCTAAACCCTGTTTCAATCCAAGCCGTAAATGTTAAGCTTTGTGGGCCATATGAGGTCTCTGTTGTATATTTTTCTTTGGCTTTATTTTTATAACCCTTTAACAATTTACATCGGTACAGTTACATTTTTTTGTTTGTTTGTTTTTTGTTTTTGTTTTCCTTTTGTCTTTTACAAATCATCCTTTGCTCTAGAGCCTTATGCAATCAAGCCAGGGCCTGTGAGATGACTCCATGGATTAAAAATAAAAAACGTTTGCCATGTAAACCTTATAACCTCAGTTCATTCTTCAGTCTACATGAAGGCAGAAAGGGAGACCCAACTAAGTGCACACCTGAGTGAGTGGATGGAATCAAGCTATACATGGCCCGCGGGCTTAGAGCAAAGGCATTCGCTGAACAGTATACACACTTAGACGCTGACAAATGGAAAAGCGGAGGTGCCGAACAATCGAACTCTTTTACCAGCCCTTTCTCTGCACAGGCTATCGTCTAGCCTGGAAATCCGGTCTCATCCTGGGCTCGCTTCATCCAGTTAGTCACGTGTCTCCAAAGCTGAGCCACAAAACAATCTCTCTTCCACAAATTCCCCTGTGTGTCACCTACTGTGCCCAACTGTGTTACAGAATGTATCTCACCGGGTGGCAATTTTTGTGGCTCCGCTGTCTCCTTAATTAAGCACAGAAAACTCTGGAAGGGGAACGCGGCTTATTTTTGTTTCCAGAGCACAGCACCAGACCTGCCTGTTAATTAGCCACTTAATGCCTATGTAAATAGGTGTAGAAACAGGAAAAGGCAAAAACCTAGGCCAAGGACAGACTGCAGAATGTTCCATGTAGTTTGGGAAGTTCGTAATTGATTGCTGGTAAAGGAGTCTCGGGGAGTTTAAGTAAGCAGGAGAATAAATCAAAGTCAAGTTTTAGGGATGAAAGGGTGTCCAGGGTCTTTGACTTATCCAATGCCTAATAAACCTTAACAAATGGATCGAGAATAGAATTATTTATGTAAGAATTGTGTCATACACTGCTTTACTACAAAAAAGAGAGAGAGAGGCATTTAGGCTGCTAAATCTTAAAATATCTTGTTCCTGTTTGCAGCCTCGGGGACTGGGGCAGCGCTTCGCGATGCTGGGGAAGGGTCTACCACTGAACTACAGTGCAACCTTTCAAATGTTGCTTGAATGCATCTCATGACGATAGTTGCCTGATTCGAGCCGCACGCCGTGCGAATGGTTTCGAGACCTCAGTTCATTCCATTCCTCTAGCTGAGACGGAAGCGTCCGGCTCTCCACGCTCTTCATAAATACGTGATGCTGTGCTTTGGCTATAATGCTTCAGTGTAGACCAGGGTGTGGATGAGCCTGATGAACTGCCAGTTTGCTTCAGAGCTGGCTGAAACTCACGGCCACATGAGCTTTAGACATGCCCTTTACCACAGAGCCCTGTCTCCAGCTTCCTAACGTCTGCTCTTTACCTGTAGGATTTGTAGGCAATCCAGGTGAAAAAGGAAACAGAGGCAATCCAGGGTCACCAGGTCCGAAAGGCCTCGAGGGATTGCCTGGGCTACCAGGCCCTCCAGGTATGGCTAACTCTCCAATAGAAAACTCACAGTCTAAGCATTCTTAGACCTAAATGTAATAAAGCTTACTTCTAGATTCATTAGGTCAGCCATAAAAATCTGCCTGGAAAGTGTTCCAGGAGAAATTTGTTCTAAATTAAGCCAAAGTAAATGGGTTCAGTAGCTGGCGTCGATTTGTTTTTAAATTAAACCGAAGTAAATGCGTTTAGTAGCTGGGATAGATCGACTGATACACATCCCACACGTGATTCCAGTTTTATACTCAAACGGTTTCTTTTTAACACGTCAGAGATAAAAAAAAAAAAATTAATGCTGTAGTCACTTTCACTTTTGTGTCTTCCTTTTGTAAACAAGTTATTGAGTTTGCAAAGCAATTTTAAGCTATTAAAGTAGTCTCCTATCCCAGGCCACCTCAATAGCAAAGCAACTTAAGTGGCAATTAACCTCCGGGATGCTGACAGACAGAGCTGCACTGCGGTACAGTCGCTCAGAGGAGTCCCTCTTTTCTGCTGATGCTGGTCTTAGGGTGGCTGTGACCAGGCCTAATAATAGGACTCTCACATTACCCAGTTTTCTACATCTCGATTCCCCAGTCCTGTGGTGAGCCCTAGCTGAAAGCAAAACAAGTTAACCGTTAACCAGCTAGCTGGGAGTTCTGTACTTACCTACTTGTAGGGAACACGTGTGGGCCAGCTAATGGCGTCCTGTAATTATAAGCCCGCAAAATCACAACCACCGTAGATTTTCTGGGCTTTAGATTGTTTTGATTTTTCACTTAATAGAAAGCTCTGTACCTATCCGCCCATGCAAGCAGAAGACATGGAACTGGGTTATGTGACTCTATTTCTTCTCAAGGCCCTAGAGGAGACACCGGGAACAGTGGGAATCCTGGAAGCCCGGGACCACGAGGCATGCCAGGAAGCGTGGGCAACATGGGGATGCCAGGTAATGCTATCATCCTGTCCGTACCAGCCAGTGAGCCCACAAGGCACCGATATGCCGCAAGGCATAGATTTTCTGTGTTTCTTTTTTTTTTTTTTTCGTTTAATTGAAAGTTTACGTCAATAAGCTTTGATTTTAGACAAAGTTTCTGTATAATACTTCCAGATCCCTCCTTCTCTTCTCTTACCTGGTATCTGTCCTCGTTGCAGGCCCTAAAGGGAGAAAGGGAACGTCAGGACTTCCGGGTCTAGCTGGAAGAGCAGGCCTGCCAGGGAGCCATGGTCTCCAAGGAGATAAGGGAGAGCCAGGTTATTCAGAAGGTGCAAGGCCCGGACCACCAGGACCAAAGGTATATAGACCATTGAAACAGTTACATTTTGGCAAAGGTGGGGAGCCTTAAGATGTCAACAAAGACCAGATTCAGTCCAGGAATTTAAAAAAAAAAAGAATTTTCTATATATTCGGGCAGCTATGGTTTTTGGTTTTGGTGGTGGTGGTGGTGATGGCGTTTGTTTGTTTTAGACACATTCTTTTTTTTTTTTTTTTGCCCAAAGCAAGATGAGCAGTCTTTAATAGGTTATAAATACATATCAGAATTTCTTTGTTTTTGTTTTATATATTGTTTAACTATATGGTTGTTCACGTTGTTTCTGTACCTACTCTATTGTGGTTTTTCTTACCCACAAACCATACACTTTCTTCTCATTCCCATCTCATCACTTCCTGTGCTCTCTTCTTTTTAGTCTGTTTTTCTTTTTTTTTTAACAATTTTTATTAGCTATTTTCTTTATTTACATTTCAAATGCTATATCCCCTTTCCTCGTTTCCCCTCCCAAAACCCCCTATCCCATCCCCCATCCCCCTGCTCACTAACCCACCCACTCCTGCTTCCCTGGCCTGGCATTCCCCTACCCTGGGGCAATGAGCCTTCACTGGTTCAAGGACCTTTCCTCTCACTGATGTCCGATGAGGCCATCCTCTGCTACCCATGTGGCTGGAGCCATGGGTCCCTTCACGTTTACTCTTTGGCTGTTTGTTTAGTCCAGTTGTTTAGCTGGGAGCTCTGGGGGTACTGGTTGATTCATATTGTTGTTCCTCCTATGGGGCTGCAAACCCCTTCAGCTTCTTGGGTCCTTTCTCTAGCACCTCCATTGGAGACCCTGTGCTCAGTTTAATGGTTGGCTGTGAGCATCCACCTCTGTATTTATCAGGCATTGGCAGGGCCTCTCTAGAAACAGCTATATCAGGCTCCTATCAGCAAACACTTGTTGGCATCCACTATAGTCTCTGGGTTTGGTGACTGTGTATGGGATGGATCTCTAGGTGGGGCAGTTTCTGGATGGTCTTTCCTTCAGTCTCTGCCTTGAACTTTGTCTCTGTATTTCCTCCCATGGGCATTTTGATACCCCTTCTAAGAAGAATGAAAGTATCCACACTTTGGTCTTCCTTCTTAAGCTTCCTGTGGTCTGTGGTCTGTGAAGCTTGGGTATTCTGGGCTTCTGGGCTAATATCCACTTATCAGGGAGTCCATACCGTGAAACACATTCTTATTTATTTCCACAATTGAGACTATTTCATGCTCTCAATTTGGGAAAAATCTATTTCAGCCGCCAAGAAATGTCTCTGTCCCTGCCACTTAAGTGTGCTTGGTGACAGGCCCCCAAAACTGACAGGGAAGGGTTTCTTTCCTCCAGACATAACGTTTTTTTGTTCTTTCTGTTTCTCATGTGGAGATTTTGCATTCTATGTGCAAAACTCTTTGTCTCATTAAGAGAAAATAAAAGGCATAGAATAACATAGCTCCTCAGCATCGCTAACAAGTAAACAACTCCTAAGCTGCCTGGATGTCTCCTTGTGTTAGAAGATTTAGAAACGTCTTACCTTCGTTACACAAAACCATCTTATCTTGTGGCAGTGCCCTTCCTCAGAACCTGCGTTCCCTCAGACTGAGGTTGGCTATCGCAGGAGTGGCAAACCACGGGATATTTCAGTGGCGTTGGCTCCTCTTCTAGGTTCATTTCCTTCAAACCTTTTTTTTCCTGCACTTGCCCTAAGAGTCAGAGATGTGCAAGTATAGAGTTGTTAACAGACATTCCAGGAAGCAGACCTTTATTTTTAAGATTTATTTATTTATTTATTTATTTATTTATTTATTATATACACAGTATTCTGCCTGCATATACACCTGCATAACAGAAGAGGGCACCATATCTCATAGATGGTTGTGAGCCACCATGTTGTTGCTGGGAATTGAATTCTGGACCTCTGGAAGAGCATCTTAACCTCTAAGCCATCTCTCCAGTCCCAGAAGCAGAGTTTTTAAATGAGGGATTTCATGGCCCTCCCTGGAGAAATCTGTAGCATCTCAAGTGACCCACTAACCTAAATCGTAGGTAAAGGCCTTGGGTACATGTTTTTGTAAAGGGAGAAGATATTTTTCTATCCGATGTTCAAGGCTTTAAGGATCCAAAAGCAAATGACGTTGCTGCCTCAGAAGCTGCCTCTCTGGAGCCAGCAGAATAGCATCTTCTCTTGTACTTGTGGTTCCAGCACTTGGGAGATGGCGGCGGGGTAAGCAACAGTGAGGGTCAGTCACCATGACCACACAAGATGGAAGCCAGCCCAAACTGCATGAGACCCTGTCTCGAGCAGCAACAAAAACAAACAAGCAAAAATCATTGCTATCATTATTTCCATTTTCTGCAGTAGTCATCAGAACAAGAAGGAAAAATTTCAGAACCTACAAAGAAGGAAAACAAGTTTTCATTACTTGAAGAGCAATTTTAGATTTTTTTTTTGTTTTATTGTTTTTGTTTTTGTTTTTTGTTTTTCAGAAAACCAGGGAAACACCTTCCATTGAGGTGTATTCTCCAGGGCAATCCCATTTGATCAGATTCTTATTCAGCCCATTACCACCTCTGTCTAGAGTCAGGTTTTCATTAGTAATAACCACATGAAACGTTTAGAGCTTTGCATTGGCCAAAGACTGATTTTTCTCGTTAGGGAGTCCTAGTATAAGAATGGCATATTCCAATCAACCTTGATGGAAATTGTGTAAGTCACCATCAACCGTGTGTGATCTGAATTATCATTAATCTGAGATACAGGTGTGATAGATAGTAAATCAGTCAAATTGATGTTTTGTTTTGTTTAAAAAAAAAAAAACATGATTGGCAGACTTTTTTTTTTTTTTTTTTTTTTTTAGCATTGTATCTGCAGGACACTTATCTGTTTAGCCTACTTCTTATTCCCTGTCAGTCACCACAGTTTTGTGATTTTTCTACTTGATTGTTTGCTAGCTGGACTCTGAAGTCCATGAAAGCAGTGTCTGTGTGCATTGTATGTGGGTATTCCGTCTGTCTTCACATAGGCCCGGTGCTGTCCTGGGTCCCATCTTGGCTAAATGTTCTCTTGTTCTCTTGAAACCCTTTCAGTGGAGAGAGAGAGAGAGAGAGAGAGAGAGAGAGAGAGAGAGAGAGAGAGAGAGAGAGAGAGAGCTGCATTTCATTCTGCATTGGGCCTCACGAACCACAGGGCTAATCCATTCCTCACACATTTCACGGTGCTGCCCTGTAGCAAATGCACAGCAGGGATTAATAAGTCAATGTCATTTTTTTGGATTTTGTTTTGTTTTGTTTTAAAAAAACAAAAAAACAAAAAACTTAATCCTAACCACATATCCTACTTATATGAGAACTTTAAAGGTGTTTGACTGAATTTAAGGGCGATCCAGGATTGCCAGGTGACAAAGGAAAGAAAGGAGAAAGAGGCCTACCTGGGCCGCCTGGACAATCGGGGTCTGCTGGACCTGACGGAGCCCCTGGAAGTCCTGGGAGTCCTGGCCACCCAGGTCAGTGTAAGAGTAACTTTTATTTGCCTGATGTAATTGTCCCCTCCAAAGGCTTACTGCTTCTGTCTGCTAACCCAGGCCTAGTCCTGGAAGCTTCTAGGCTCTGTACAATGTAATCTAGGCCTAGAATGTTTTTAGCCTCTGAGACCTGCTGCTGGATAAGTTCACCCCTTCCTGGTTCTTTGTGATCTTTGCCTGGCTGGCTCAATTTTGCTGTTCTAGCTCAAAGCCAGACTCCTCTATAAGCTGGCTCCTCTATTGGCCTCTGACTTTTGCTCTATTGGCCTCAAACTAACTTTGACAATCTGTTCTAATCTTCTGGCTCCTTCTCCTCTGGCTCATTCTGTCTTCAACCTGTCTCTGAATAACTCTCCCTGTAAAACTGCCTCTTTCTTTTCTCTCTGCCCTCTTTTCAATAGCCTCTCTTTTCTCTCTCTTCTTGTGAGAGTGGGGCATAGCCGAGTCTGTCAGATCTTTCTCTGACTCGTCACTTTTTCTGCCACTCAGACATCACTTTCAAGCACAGGTGCTTCCTTCTACAGACTGACTTTACCTTCGTTGTTTGGTATTAGTGTGTGCTAAGGGCTGAGCCACACCACAACTTTAGAAACAGGTTTTTCCCAGGAAATAACACAATCCAGAGGTTCACAGTGTTACCAATTATCCTGCCACAGGTGAGCCCAGTTTTACAGTTCTGAAAGGTGGTAGCAGTGTGTAGGATGACCCTTACATTTTAGACTCGACTTCATAAACAGAAAGCTAAACTTCCAGGGTGTGTGCCAACAGTCGTTCTGATTCAACTTTGAACTTCAAATTCTAGAACACTTAAAAAATGGTGCATTAGTTAGGAAGGCCTCATTTTACTGTTTAGCACACTGAAATCTAAACACCTGCTCTTGTAATCAAGAAGTCTGAAGTTCTGCCTCAACAAATTCAGCCTAGAGGCATAAAACAGTACTTCTTGCAAAACCTTCGGTTAGAACAACATAGCCAGGCTTACTACCAAAGCATAGACTGGTGACTTAACCGATGCCTGCTTTCCCACAGTCTGGAAACCAGAACTCTGAGACCAAAGTGCTGGTAAGGCAGGTTCCTGTGAGACCTCTGGGCTTGGCTAGAGCCATCTCTTCCTGTCTCAGATCTCTTACAAAGATGCCACTAGTGTTAGATTAGAGTCCTCACTTTCTTTTCACTTTAAAACATATTTTAAATACAATTTTTAGCTTTATTTATTTGTTTATTCATTCATTCATTCATTCATTCACTGTATGTGGGCATGGTGTGTGATATCCACATGGAGGTCAGGGGACTACGTGTAAGAACTTGTGGGAATCAGTGCACTCCTTCCATCATGTGGGTCCAGAGCCAAATTCAGGTTGTCAGGCTTGGCTGCAAGCACCACTATCCACTTAGCCATTGTGCCAGCCCCAATTTTTGACAATCACATGGCTAAGCATAATGGCTTTCTGAGGCACTGGGGGTTAGGACTTTATAGTCTATAAATTTATGACAAACATGATTCCACCTGTAGTGCTGTTTTAAATCTTTGTTTTTCCTGACATATTTCTGATCTGCATCTTGCTACCCATGTTAGCTCATAACAAGTGTTCATTTTGTTTTATTTAAAACAATTGCATGGCTGGAGATGAAGCTCAGTAGTGTAGTGTTTCCTCACATACACAAGGTCGTAGGTTCAATTCCCAGCCCTGGCAGGAGGAGGAAAAGGTAGAAAGAAAGAAATGTGCTTTTTTAAAAGATTTATTTATTTACTTTATGTATATGAATACACTGAAGCTGTCTTCAGACACACCAGAAGAGGGCATCAGATCCCATTACAGATGGTTGTGAGCCACCATGTGGTTGCTGGGAATTGAACTCAGGACCTCTGGAAGAGCAGTCAGTCAGTGAGTGCTTTTAACCACTGAGCTTCTTCTCCGACCCTGAAAAAAAAATGTATTTAATAAATCTAAAAAACAAAATATTAACAGCTTCAGGCTTACATAAATATAACATTTAAGTGGGGGTGTGTGATAGATTTGTAGTTAGCTCCTGATTTTAGCAGTTAGTCAGACATTGAGTGATTTGCATAGGGGACCTAACTTAGGTTGTAAGGCTAGGCTACAAGCACTTTTACCCACTGAGCCATCTTGTCAACTACAAGCCATCTTGTAATTTTTAAAGAAAAAATACGATGGCATTCTGAGTAGCTGGGTGTTGGAACTTCAACGTAGGAAGGAAATCACACAACTGTGTGGTTTGCAGGAGAAATGTTTTTCAGAACCAGTGTCTGAGGTGACCTGTTAAGAATTTCCTTAAGGGCAGCCTGAGCATTGCTGACGGAGGAACTGCCTGTTTCTGTAGCCAATGTAACTAACTACTTCTATCTTGGTCTTCTTTTTCTCTCCCCTCTCTGCATCTTTAGGAAAACCAGGTCCTGATGGAGATTTGGGTATGAAAGGACGGAAAGGCTTCCCAGGCCCTCCAGGAAGCACTGGCCCTCCAGGTTTCATTTTAAAACTTATCCTACCCCTCTGTCTGGAGAAAACATACCTTGAGATTGAACTAAGTATACTGTTCTATCACTTGCAGAGTACAGAAAGGTGGGATTTACAACACTACCTAATTACAGTATCTGCCAGTATAAACTGCATGGTCATCTAAGGATAGTACTAATCTAGACATAGGTTTTTGGGTTGTTTTAGTGTTTGTTTGTCTGTATGTATGTGTTTGTTTTACTATGAATGCAGTTACATATAACTACAGTCCTGAGAAAAAATCAGTACCTTTGAGCACTTTCTACCTTTCTCCCTGGTATTCACAGTAGGCCATCAGAAGGGGCCCTGTCTTTGAGTGGCATGGTTTGGGTTTCTGTTTGTTTCAGGCCCTCCAGGACTTCCAGGACTTCCTGGGCCAATGGGCATGAGAGGTGACCAAGGATACGATGGAATTCCTGGTCCTCCGGGAGAAAAGGGAGAAACAGGTACAGCCTGCTCTTCATCTATATATCCAAACGAAAGAGTCATATATACATATATATGAGCCACAGGGATTGATTTTCCCTTTACCCACATGTGTCCTGGGGGACCGAGTTCATATATATATATGCATGTGAATGAATCTATGTACTTATGCATGTACTATATATTATATATTAATTATATATGATATAGGATTTATTATTTATATTATATATTATATATTACATATTACATATTACATATTACACATTATAATTATAATTATTATTACATATTATATATTATATATTACATATTACATATTATATATTACATATTATATATTATATATTATATATTATATATTATATATTATATATTATATAGAGTATATACGTAAATATAAATTATATAATTTATATTATTTATAATTTAATATATAAATATATAATGTATAGAATTTTATATAATTATATATATTATATAATATAAAATTGTATTTATAGTATATGAATTTATAATATATAATATACACTAAAATAAATTATAATAAATTATAAATATATATACTATATATCATATTTATATTTTTATGGTATATGTGTATATTATAATTATATGTATAGTATATGTTATAATATATTATCATAGGATATGATAATTATTATAGGATCCATACATATATTATATGTATTTACATATAATACATATAAATATACATAGAATTATATATAATATATATACATATATATATATAGTGTGTGTGTGTGTGTGTGTGTGTGTGTGTGTGTGTGTTTATGGATTCATTCATGCCATAGACATTTTGTGATAGGCAAAAGGATGATCTACAGGTGTTGATTTTCCCTTTACCCCACATGTGTCCTGGGGGACCAAGTTCAGGTCGTTAGTCTGAGAGGTATGAACCTTTATCCACAAAGCTACCTCGCTGACCCTTGCTTTAATATTTGTTCCACCCACCAGTTTATTAATTCCATGTGGCTCTAATAAGTCTTCACTGATAGAATAGATGGTCTCGGCCACATCCTCGGCATGCATCTATTGTATTTCCTTCACTTATAGGATGTGATGAGATTAACACACATTTGATGTGATCAAATGTTAATATATCAAAATTACCATTTACAGGCTTGCTGGGGGCCTATCCAGGCCCAAAAGGGAGCCCTGGTGTACCAGGTAGGCATTTCTTTGTCCTAGACCTTAAAATGCAAGTTTCCAAGAGCAGTAGATACTCCTCTTGATCTGTTTTGTCAAACAATGTAACGTGGCAAGGGAAAGATGCCCCAATGATAATACTAAATATAGTCTTAATCGTCAATTAAAACTATCATCACAATAAAGGAAACATTTCCAAAGCTGTGTCCTAGCCTATCGGATTTTCTTCTATGCAAATTTTTAAAGATATTCATGTGTATTTGTGTTGTTGCTGCTGTAGTTAGCTGTTTATTGCAACGACTCCACTCTGCAAGAATACGGGTGCGGATGTGGCTTCCCTGTGAGCGCCCTTCCCTGCTGTGGAGGTGGGGGAGGGGGTAGTGCCATTCCCCACTTTGACCCCAGCCCTTGCATGGAGCTTGTTCTTGTTTGTCAAGGGTTACCCTGAACCTCTGTCAACATCTGAGACACGACACCTTACCTAACATGTTCCTCAAAGTCTATGCATGTTCCTTGACCCGCCACAGGTGTATCTTTCTCAAGCCAGTGCCATAGGATAAGCAGAGTCCCTGAACACTTTTCCTTTCTGTAGAGAAAGAAGCCAAGAGAAACAGCAGGGGGTTTGCTTTTAACCTTTTAACAATCTTTATTATCCTGGCATGAATAGGAGTATTTCAAGGTAGTACTTATGCTTTATTCATAACCAATGATGACATGAGACCCTGCAGGACATGAGCTGGCGTGGCAACTGAACAGCCCCGGAGCTGAAGCGTGAGGTATCATTGCTTAATGACTTGATTGTCCTTTCAGTCAGTCTCAGTGTCTGCACACTGAGCCTTCCATCCCCTACGAGCGTGGAACCTTGCCCTATCCCAGTGTCTAGTTGTAGAATTATATACAAAAGAAAAGCTTCAGTTCGTCTCCTTAGGCTAAGCTCAAAACTCACTGGAAGGGAAATGCTGTGTTTGCATGACTCTGCATTTGACTGCAAATAATTTTTCAAAGGAAAAAAGTCACACCTTAGACCAAAAACAACAACAACAACAACAACAACAACAACAACAACGAAAGCTTTAAAAATAACTAGTCCAGTTATGCAAGTGATCGAACTCCTCTCGATGCTTCTGGGGTAGCAAACCATGAAGAATTCATCAGAACTTGGAAGATATGGATTGGTTTGCTTAGTTTATTCTCCTGGATCCTTAAGAGAACTCAGAGAACAAAGAATGAAATTTTAACAAAAATGTAATATAAAACCCACGACGTGAGCTCAGGAGGTCATTGCTGGACAAAGACAATGCTACAGAGGCAGAAACGGCTGACGCCCTCTGAGCACTTCCTGTAACAGCAGAAATTGCAGGCACTACAAGACGCAGGAATATGAACTCACTGAGGACAACACAGGAACATTCAACACTTTGATTCTCCTTCTGATCCTAGGTCTTTACTGCCTACCTGAGAGTTACCCACCCACAACAGTCCTTCAGCCCACAGCCTTACTCTCACCTCTCCTATATTCACACCATTTACTCTCGCGAATAACACGGGGTGGGGTGAGGGGTGGGGTAGAGAGATAGCTCAGAGATTAAGAGCACTTGTTGCTCTTACAGAGGTCCCGAGTTCAGATGCATGTGGCATGCAGCCACATCTAACTCCAGCTCCAGAGGATTTAATGCTCTCTTCCAGCTGCTCTGGGCACCAGGCACACACATGGAGCACTACATACATATAAGTAAAACATGCCCATACTTATAAAATAAAATACACAAGTCACTTAAAAAAAACATAGAGATGGGAAAGAAGAGGGGAGATTGTTTCCAAACCATACTACAGTTTTCATGCAGGAATTTGGAAGCACAGTTTCTTGAAGGTTTTCTGAGATGACAAGTAATACCTGTCACTAAGCTGTACCATTTCTGGGGTCTCCTTTCAGACCTTACTGTGCCTGTCACCCCTTGACTCTGTATCACGGCTGTGGGAAAGATTCAGCCAGGAGACTGAGTAGGATTACAGCTACCTCTGTGTCTAACTGGGCAACAATTCCACATCCCTATCCTGAAGTTTAGCTTCTCTCTGCTCCATTGAATTATCTGTAAATAAATAATGTCACTATAAAGTCCACCAAACAGTAACTGTGGCTTACATGCCCACGACACTTTGGACCTTACAATAGCATGCCATTTGGCTATATGTTAGCTAAATGCTTTTCAAACAGTTGAGCTGGGGCAGGAATATTTTTACTTTTAAAATAAGACAATGAAAGGGCTGGAGAGATGGCTCGGTGGTATGAAATATACACTATCTGTAATATCAGAACTAGGAAAGCTGAGACATGCAGATCCCTGGAATCTGATAAACAGCCATCCCAGGCAAAGCAATGATCTCTGAGTTTACTGAGTAAACATTTTTCAATAAAGAAGACACAGGAGCATGTACACACACACACACACACACACACACACACACACACATACACACACACACACACACACACACACACACACACTCAGTCACCATTATAAAAAACGTAGTCATTTTACCTAGATCAACATCTAGTCAGAGGAAGACCTATAGATCTATATTTTTATTCTCTGGCCCTTTTTTTTTTTTTAAGACAATACATTATGAATCTTAACATGTTCAAAGGAAGTACCTATGTTGCTGAAGCTAGCCACAAACTGTAAACCCAACTGAGCTTTCTTCTTTGCAGGTGCCAAAGGAGACAGGGGAGTTCCAGGCTTCGCTGGCCTTCCTGGAAGGAATGGCGCCATGGGGGATGTTGGACCTCAAGGACCCCCAGGCACCCCTGGACTCCCAGGACCACCAGGTCTACCTGGGGCAATTGTCCCTGGCCCAAAAGGAAACAAAGGTCTCCCTGGCTTAAGAGGAAATCCAGGTAGAGCGCTTCCTTCCCCAAGTTAAAATGGAAGCGGCATCCGACATCACACGGGTTCTTTCTGCCATTATCTCATGGCTTCCTGTGTCTCTCCTGCTCCCCTTCACCCCTCTCAGACCCCTGACTGTATGGGACAGTAGCCCCGGGGAAAAGATTAGTACATTAATTAAAGCTATCCTAAAGACAGAGACCTCTATTATTGTGTACTATGCATCGGGCAGATGCTTCCCCACATACTATCCTCAGGGAGATGTAGTTCTTTCCTGCTTTTCCCCCATGCTCCGCCCCCCATCTTCGCCACAGCCCCACCTCCCAGCAGCAAAGGAAAGGGTGTTTGGGGCAATGACAAGGTGTGGAGCTTGTGTTCCATTTTGAAAGACTCTATGACAGAACTCCCGGGAATCCCCTCCTGACAACTCTGATGCACTCTTTGTGAACCCAGGTGAGCCAGGTCCCCCTGGACCTCCAGGACCTATCGGAAAAGGCATAAAAGGTGACAAAGGATTTATGGGCCCTCCTGGCCCCAAAGGTCTGCCTGGAACTGTAGGCGACATGGGCCCACCAGGTCACCCGGTGAGTGAGGAATGTTATTAATACAGTTCTGCCTGGC